>JAWZYT010001103.1:80000-307500 GCA_034508575.1 Petrolisthes manimaculis
GGCTAAATTATATACCTGCTCAAGTTATAAATATTTGACTACTATTCTTGCGTTATTATTTTATCGTTTAGTGCATATTATTATTATTATTATTAGTTATAAATAATTGATACTAAGTCGCACTAACGTTAATGAACCGTAACAACCCACTCTTAATAAGGGGGAAATTTTGTGTTGGTAATTCTGGAGCAACTTAATCCTCCAAACTATTCCTAGCAACAGAACACCATTATTATTTTTGCTCTCCTGTTCCTGTTTCCAAGCATACTTTGGAGGAATCAAGGCACTCCAATGTACCCAAATAAGAATTACCCCCTTTGAGTCCCTGATAAGTTATGATACGATACGGTAGATAATAATAATACGATACGATAGATAATAATGATACGATGGTAACGATACGATGAATTACAGTAATATACTTTTTTGGACATTTAGAGTGCCTTGATTCCTCCAAAGTATGCCAGGAAATAATGAAATAGTTTTGAGGAATATGCTGTTGTCCCATATTTATTTACTAGACCATACGGAAGTGAAGTATGTGTAATTAAGTAATTAGTGGGGTGATTTTGTGATGAAAATGTCCTCTGTCCCCCCTCGTCTACGTCCACTTTCCGTGTGTGAATTCCTGGTGCTGTAAGTGGTCACATGACAATTTATATAGCCTTTTGTATATATAGTCCGACAGACAAACAGAGTCTCTTCATTTAGATATATAGAAGTCAACCATTCATTCCCTTACTATGGTGTATTAAATGTTTGGTTTCCTGAGGCAGCCCAAATATGACTGAATTATTTGTGGTTAGATCGACAAAGAAAATACACCGTCTATCCTCTGTTGTTTAAATGATTTTAGTAGATCAGAGCACAGGGATTCAGGCATAAAAATTGGATTGGCTGAGGGAACGACCTTTATTTGTTCACCCATAATACAGCTGAACACACACACACACACACACACACACAGACATAAACACACACACACACACCTATAGGGAAGGTGTGTATTTCGTTGTTGCCACTACGCCAAAGTCCCCCTTCTCCTAGCTGCCCTATAGCTGCCATTCCCTGCACTGCTTGGCGTATACAGGCTACACGTTACTTTGTTGATGGTCTCATGCGTCACTGGAGAAAGTTCAGGGAGTTATAAAGGAGTGTAGCAAGCCGTGTGTGTGAACTCACTATCTACTGTAAGGTGGAATTTGGCGTGTAGAGACTATATCCATAAAACCTGTGTAAAGTGTAGAAATTTGCACGATATGAGTGTGTGTCTGTGTGTGTGTGTGTGTGTGTGTGTGTGTGTGTGTGTGTGTGTGTGTGTGTGTGTGTGTGTGTGTGTGTGTGTGTGTGTGTGTGTGTGTGTGTGTGTGAAAATATATATATGAATTTAATAGGAAGTGGATTCGTGTATATAATATCAAGGACATTCGATCTAAAATCTGATTAATTCCTTCAGCAGAAAGACGGACTAGTTCACAGAGCTTATATCAGGCAATGTTTATTTTATTCCTTATACTGAAGCAATCACCATTCATTCGAAATTTAATCAAACTTTATGTGCCAAAATTGTCTAAGTAATGTGCAATTTTAGAGGATATATTTTTGTGCACTCATATTTCATTATCAAACATTTAATTAAAGGGTAAGCCTCCGGTTATAGACGTAACATGTGTTGTTGCGAAATGAAAATATAAGAATGACACGACTATAATATTATATACTCGACGAACACAAAGGATAGAAAACCGAGTGAGAGTTCACATTGGGTACGGTTTATTCTCAAAAAAAAAAAAGAAAAAAAAAAAAAAAAAAAAATTACTTTCATGAACGCTTTATTTCACTAAGTATAGAGCGATTTGGGCAGTTTCATTATACTGTACTGTAGATTGCAAGTCTGGCTGTCAGAATTGTTACGAAAGGTTTGGTACATACATACAGCCACAATCAAATATCCACCGACACTTTCCTTCCATCGTAGTAAATATCTTGATTATAAAGAACAACAGATGTATGATATTGCAGCACCTCATAATAATAATTGAGGGGGTTGAGTTGACGTAAGGTGTTGTATGATTACATTTTGATATGATTCTAATTTATTTACACGATGGAAGCTAGGAAAGTGTCGGTGGATATTGGATTGTGGCTGTACAGTACGTGGTGGTATCATCATCATATAGTGATTCGAGTCCTTCAGTCGTAGATACAAATATCTGATACCGAGTCGACGTTATAGTTAATCCATCTTGTAGTTTATGGTCATTCAGCATGGAAACCTCAAAGGAAACGCATGCACGGTGTTATTGTTGCTCTGCTCAGTAAAGGGAAATCAAATGTTGAAATCGCGCCACGCATATAGGTGTATCGAAGCTCACATTGAATCAATATTTTCCAATTTTTTTCGTCCGTTGAGTCCAAATATTTTGCGTTATTTTAGTCAGGAATTTTTTTTGTAAGATACCGGTAGTACATACTATGGTGTACAAAAGTTAATTTCCTTAGCCAGGCACAATAAGACTGAATTGCCAGCCTGTGGTTCGAATGAGAAAACATTATAGTTCATCACATATCTTCTGTTGTATCGTCGTTCAAACCACACGCTGTTTCATTTATAGGGTGGCTGAAATATGGAACAAAATGTTATGCACCATAATACTTCTGTTTATGAAGTGGATAAGTTGGAAAAGGAGAAAAGAAACTGTGCATTCCGTAACCCCATATCCTTACAATGCCTCCATCCCTGTGGTTGTGTTCCATTCATGATCTTATATGCCCAAACCCCAGAAAATGTGACTATTAAAAAAATATATATACGACTGTGAGTCATCCAACGAGTGTAGTGTAGTGATGAGAGCCTTGATAATAGTATGTGATCCAGCAGGCCAACACGGCGGAAACTTTGCTCTATTAATCTAGTTACCTTGATGCTCTCTGGTTGACTATAAAAAAATAATAGTACCTTTGTTAACACCATGACCAGACCACCAGGATGTTGTTGTTGTTGTTGTTTTTGTTGTTGTTGTTGGTGGTGATAATGATATGGGTTGTGATGACAGAAGGACCGGGTTGGGGCGGATACAGACAAGGAAGGGAGGGGCGGGTTGGTACACAAATATGGGAGTGAGGAAGGAAGGGAAGGCAGGAGAGAAATGGAGAGAAGGGAGAGAAATGGAGGGAAGGAGAGAAACGGAGAGAAGGGAGAGAAATAGAGGAAGCATGTGAGGTGCATGAGGGAGGGAAGAAAGGAAGGAATTGAGGGAGAAGAAGTGTATAGGAAGCGAAAGAGAGAGGGAGGGGAAAATGGAAAGAAAGGAGGGAGGAAAGTCGCGTGAGGGGAGAAAGGAAGGGGAAGCATTGGGAATAGAGAGAGAGGGAGAGGAGGGAAGGGAAGGAGAGAGAGAGAGGTAGAGGAGGGAAGGGAAGGAGAGAGAGAGGTAGAGGAGGGAAGGGAAGGAGAGAGAGAGGGAGCATTTGAAGGGATGAGAGGGGAGGTTAAGGCAGGAAGCAACAAGAGGAGTGGGTGTGGTACAGTGACCATCATCCGGGTTGTGGTTGGTGGGTCAACACCAGATCTGACCAACCAACACAATTAGATGAATGAATTTATTTTGTCCAGGTAAAACTAGCCTTTGAGGAAACGATTTCGGGCAATCCTAGTCAAACTAAAAAACAAACTCTCTATAAACAAACCTAAACCGGGATAGTGTTATGAGCTTATCCAATTGATAGAGAGATACAACCTTTAACACTAATAGGGCTTTTCAGTTTGGGAGGGACCATGGTATCGTGGTGTATGTTATGTGTGTGTGTCCCTCTCCCTTAACACCTCATGCATGGCACACCTTTGGTATCCTTTGATCTATTATGTATGGTAAATTGTACCTGCAGAAAATATCATTATATGTGGATGTTGGTTGTTTTGGCCTGGAAGTTTGACTACAGTAAGGTTGGCAGGACAATGGTTACGTTGATGACGTCACATGTAAATTAACTGTTGCGAAATATCAACAAACGGAACTGGAGGCGATGATTAACATAACCAAAGCTGTAAACATATTTATCATTATTATATAATTATATAATTTATGTAAAGACAATTGTTGTTAATAACATTAGACAGTAACGATTGTACAAGTTTGTACACTCAAAGAAATGTGTAATGATGAATGTAAATGTAAAAATTAATGTTGCAGTGACACATGAAAAATAGCCGATCAAACTTGATAATACCATAATAATGAATAATGTACAGGACTGACCAACACTTTGCCTCAGTGATCATTTCATACACATCAGCCCTTGTGTCTGTGGTGGGTAATAACAACCTATTATCCTGCATACAAATCCACTACATAATCCAGTCGAAAGGGAACGAAAAACAATTGACGCCTCTACTAAAGATTTATCTACTGTGAGTGAGGGAAAGTCGGCCCCATCGAGAAGTTCTCCAAGGATGCTACGTGGTTATGAAGGTGTAGGAGTGACGGTGGTATCTATAAGAAAGGTGTATGTGTGTGTTCTAACATTTCATTATATCTGTTTTGTAATAATAATAATATTATTATGCTAGGTGAATGTTATGCAATGGTCTTAGCTATATTTAAAATTATTATGACATTGGAATATTATTAATACTTATCCCAACAAAATATATAGTTATACTTAAGTTTCTTACACATAAGCTAAACTCAAAATTATAAAGTATTGGAGCCGCTGTTTACTGTCTGAGGTAAAGGACAATAATGAGTTACCATGAAAACAGTGGATTCAATTATATAACAGCTAGTGCTCAGCCAGTGTACAGCCACAATCAAATATCCACGGACACTTTCTTCCCTGCGTAGTAAATATCTTGGTAATAAAAAATAAAAAAAACCATAATTTTGCAGCACCTCATAATAATAATAATTGAGGGGGTTGAGTTGACATAAGGTGTTGTATGAAAATATTTAGCTATGATATACTGCCCAACTCTGCTAGTCGTGTTTCGTCTACAAGAAAAAAAAATCCATGAATCTAGTGAATAACGATCGAGTGACCTTACCAAATGTCACTCTCTCTCTCTCTCTCTCTCTCTCTCTCTCTCTCTCTCTCTCTCTCTCTCTCTCTCTCTCTCTCTCTCTCTCTCTCTCTCTCTCTCTCTCTCTCTCTCTCTCTCCTGTACTAAAACCCAATACCTCGATGCTCTCATCTTCAATTATCATACATATTCTGGCCTTTGTATAGTTCAATTACCTTGCCTCTTTGCCCCAAGTAGGTAGTCGAGTCCAGTGATTACATCCGTGCAAAACTTTATCATACTACAACTTGGTTTAGCTAAAGTATATGAAACAAATAATTACATGATACAATAAATAATAAATATAAATATAAATATAAATATATATAATAGATATAAATATAATAATAATGGTAATGGATAATTATAATGGAAAAGAGGAATATAATGATGACACAATTGATGATAACGAAAACAAATAATGATGCAGGCAGATGAGGAGAAGTGGGAAACACACCTAAACGTTAAAACAAACAATAATATTATTAGTTACGATGACAAACAGGAGTGAAAACATAATCATAATATTAATGATGCTTATGTAAACTCCGTGTGTGAAAGAAATAATTGTTATGAGTTGCGATGACGACTAAAGTAAACAAAGGCGGAAATATTTGTTGTACACACTCAATAAAACCACAAACACACACACGCACACACATACATTACCTCAACCACAAGGTCTCGTATATAAAACACATACATACATACATACTATAAATCTATCTCCCTTCGTGCGTCTGGAACCCTGCTTGATCACACACACACACACACACACATTACCTCATTACCTCAACCGCAACGTCACGCAAATATATATCACATAGCCTACTATATATATCTCTTTTAGTGTGTCTGGAACCTTGCTTGGTTACACACACACACACACACACACACACACACACACACACACACACACACACACACACACACACACACACACACACACTTACGTATATACAGAGTGTAGGGGGGTTGCATTTCATATTTTTCTCTTGTGTTCGCTTAACCAGAGTAAAATAGTGAATGGGAAATGGAGTGTGTGTGTGTGTGTGTGTGTGTGTGATGCTGGAGATGGATGGATTATACTGTATGTTTCTATAGAGGTTAGTGGTGGTCGTGGCTGTATCGGAGGAAGGTCATTGTGTTTTTTTTTTTTTTTTTTTTTTTTTTTGATTGTGTCATTTTCTCAGGCAACACGTGAATTGTTTGCGTTTAGTTACGAGAGAGAGAGAGAGAGAGAGAGATTTATGCGGGATTCGAAGAGAGAGAGAGAGACAGCCATACAGACAGACCACTACAAGCGTCCACCAACCAGTTTGAGGCGGTGAGGTGGGTGAGTGTGTGTGAGTCATGCTGCCCTTCACAGCCCACTGCTCAAGGCCGCCTCCCTCCCTCCCTCCCTCCCTCCAACCTCTCCTCCTCACCCCCCTCCCTCCCTCCAGCCTTTCCTCCTCACCCCCCTCCCTCCCTCCAACCTCTCCTCCTCACCCCCCTCCCTCCCTCCAACCTCCCCTCCTCACCCCCCTCCCTCCCTCCCTCCCTCCCTCCAACCTCTCCTCCTCACCCCCCACCCCCTCCCCGGGCCCCACAATACTGACCCTGCACCCACCACCAAGGATGAGCTACAGTATGTTTCTCATCCTTGCCCACCACTGCCATCCTCCTCACTCACACACGTAACTTCGGATCCAGCGTAAATCTCTCTCTCTCTTCCTCTCTCTCTCTCTCTCTCTCTCTCTCTCTCTCTCTCTCTCTCTCTCTCTCTCTTCCAGCAGCCACGTAAATATCATTCCTTATGCAGACTCGACTCTCTCTCTCCCTCCCTCTCTCTCTTCTTGTAGTCTCGTCACGTCGTACACCCACCGAAACAAAATGCCAAAACATAGAACTCCTCCCACCCCCTCCACCTCCACACACACACACACACAAACACAACATAGAACTCTCCCCACCCCCCACCCACCCCCTCCACACACACACACACACACACACACAACATAAAACTCCCCCCACCCCACACCCCACACACACACACAAACACAACATCTCAACCTCAAGATCTAACAGTAACAGGTGTTTGATATAAGCAGTCCTTTAATTAAGCACGACTGAATACACACACACACACACACACACCTGTAATTAATCTCTACGTAATTCCACAGGTATTCACAAAGCAGCTAGAGAATTTAATTTGCATATAACGTAGCCTTCACAGATACAGTACAGTCGAGGTCAATAATACTCATCCACATACATAATTATGGGTATCTCAAGCAATTTACTGTGTAATGTTTTCACGTTCATATAATTATTTTTCTTATGATGGTATTGTTTTAAGTAGTATGTAGCTGTTTGTAGTAAATAGATTAAAAGATGGTACTGTACTTAACCTATTTAAGGAACAGATCGAGGGAAGCTGTCAAACTTTTATATGAGTTGCCCCTATATGGATGATTATTATTGACCAAGACTGTACCTGATAATTATACGTTTGCAAGGAGCTTATATATTATAGAAGTCTTTAGGAGGAATGAAAGTCCACCTATAACACACAATTGAATCGTAAAAATAGCTGACAAATTAGGGTATCGAGAAGGGAACATAATGGAAAGCAAATAAAGGTAATCACATGTATAATTATAACTTATCTTTACGGATACATAAATGGAAATTTTGCACCACTTTACCTTATAATTACACTGGCGGAGATACCCTGCGTTGGCCGGGAAATATGCACTCTGGAGTTTAGAATAGTCAATATTAACTTGATAATATGTGAAAGCATTTCAGTCTTGTTGCGTTAGTTAAAAATATTCCACGATATCAGACCGCTTGCCAGTTACCATACATACAGTTGCCCAAGAAAAGACTGCAACCAAAATTGCTGGTGTGTGGCAATATCTGGCAGCTGCTCCAAAGTAAACACTGTTATTTCATCAATGGATCACTTAGAACCTATAATTATAACCTTTGTATGGATGGATGTTATTGGCTTTAGCCAGACTAAAATCTAAGAGTTACTTGTACTTGCACGGTAAACTTGTGATAATCCCTGACCAGAGACGAACGGCTGCCAGGCACTACACATACCTTGCATTCGAACTTATAATTAGCCTCTATAAGTGTACTGGGTGGGGATTCACTGGGGAAATGAGCAATACCAGGCGATTCGAAGCTTTCTGCTCTTCACATTGGTCAGAAATTATGTATCACGAGTGTACATTCGTGACTCCTTATCTATATTTGTAACGCCTCAAAGCCATGAAAATATGGCTGTGTGTGTGTGTGCATGTGTGTGAATATAAGTATACTTTTTTTAATATATTACTACCGTATATATTCAGTCATATCCAATTATAGTTATCTCTTCTATTTACACTAGCTACACATTTTTTTTGTTCAACAGACATATACTTCTGCGTATTTCTGAAGAGTTTAACAAATTAAGTATAACGAACCTACTTTTCTACCCAATATTGTCAGCGTCCCTAATTCATTTCAGGAAACAAGGAAAGAGGGAGTCATCCGAGGATCATCGAGGTAGTGTCATCACTCATTCAAACTGCTTCGAGCTGCACTGAGGGGAGCGCAGCAGCACAAGCCAGCAGCGCCCCCAGAAATGGACATCCACTGTGAGTTGGGCGGCAGGTGGGGCAGGCACATGAGTGGTATCTTCCCCAACGACGAGCTTAATCTGGAGGACAGGATGAAGGAGTCCTCAATGCCCCTGCCAGACAAGACCCACGCTGTGCAACAACTACATGCACTTCTTCCCACCAGGCCTGATGTCGGTTAGTACAATATATTATAATATTATAACTCACCCCATCAACCTTGATAAGGGCTTAACGTTCGGAGCCTGATAGCAAAATATGTTAAATCCTCCAATTACAAACGAAATGAGCTCGAGTGTTTAGCTTCCCATAACATAAACTGTGCAATCGCAGTACCTTGCCTCTATAAACCTCCCAAGGATGGAAACATTTGAAATAATGAATCGTAGACCTACTGTAAATAAAGTCTTATTTTGATCATCACTATTGCTGAACTACCAAACTCTTAAGCCATATATATGTTTCCTGTTAAATTAGCAGGCTAATACTTATTCATTAATAATACCATGTGCACTTTGATTCTTGTGGGAATGGGTTAAGATATTAGCAGTGCAACATCGTACTCGGATGAATTCCATTATTTAAATTTCCATAAATGCTACGAAACTGTCGACAAATTATCTCATTGTCTCCCATATCATGACGTACCATAGATTAAGTATTTTGTTTTCCTACATTGTACAGTATGCAACAATTAACGTACGAAAACCTAAAATAACTGGCATAAAGAAAGGACACCACTACACCAAAGCTTCATAATGTGTAGATATAATACTGAGGGTCTATAGCTGAAAACGCTAATAAAACACTATTGATGCAAAATGTTTGGTCAGTGCAGATAAACTTTACGAAAATCTAGTCATAACTCCCCAACTCGCAATCTTAGATTTACATCCGCTACGTTATGATTTCGGTTCGTTCTTTCTGTGTTTGGCTGTTTCTTTCTTTTTTGTTAGAAGGATTACGAAAAACGATAAATGTGGTGTTTTACGAAAAAAAAATCCACTCTTAATTAGCTAAACGTGATAACAATTTGGGAAAGAAATGGATATGGATCCAGATATTTCCTTGTCTGTGATATATTAATAAACCAATGTAATGATACTGTAAATGGGTGCCTGTGACACAGGCACCCATTTACCGTATTAATACAGTACATCGGTCCTGTGTCCGCAGTCATTCACAGCTAGCTTGACAGGGTTGATTCCACAGTGGTTTGTAATTACTTTAACTTACTTAAAAGAGAATCATATGTCCTGACTAGGTGGGAAGAGAAGAGTAATGATAATATATATGAGAGATATGGTTCGGTAGGGTGTGAACACATTAATTGGTGTTGATTCTTTGGTAGTTTGTCGAAAGGGTTAACTTTTAAGCATAATACTGTACAGTACAATATTCTGGGGGGTTGGACACATGGATTTGATTATAAAGGATACAAAAGAACTCTGCATAACCAGAATGACCCTGTAGTATTTAGAACCTGTGCCACAAGGGAGGTGACAGGAGGGACAAGCATGAAGGGAAGGAAGAACATTTGCAGGATTGATAGGCAGTGACTTGAGTCCGAAGTGGCGCTAAAATCCTTATAGTATTAACACATCACTGCAGACAATATCCCCTACTGAGAAAAACATGAACAGAATGCATGATGGGAACTTTAAGAAGGTGCATTGGCATGACATTAAAGGGCCTGGAATAATGATAGAGGAGATGGTGGAAGAGTCCAATACTTGAGCAAGAAGGGAGGGTCAAAACAGGAAGAGATGGACACTTTTCTAAAGTTGCCATCCTCTTGAGGGAAGTTCCTGGAGGAAGTAAGCCATCAGAGTTATAGACAGATAAACTGACAATGTGTCATTGTTAATGTGATGCCAAATTGGTGTGCAGTACTGTTCATAATAACATAAAATATTCCTTCATAAGGTAGATATACATACTGTGCTGCATATTATACAGAACAGCACAGCACTTCATCCTAATAACAAATGCCTTATAAATATTGTTCATGATCAAAGTGAATCATACTTATCTATGCATATATGGTACCTGTACATCATAGTACATGAATGAACCATAATTTTCATGAATTTTTCCAAGTACGGCTTTATTACGTAAGAACTTGGGATTCAAGAAGTCTTACCTTGATTAAATAGGGAAGTTTTTTCCTTGTTTTAGTTTAGAACACTGCAGTATACAGTACTTGTTCATTCTGTCATGCGTGTAGCCCTGAGTCAACCTTGTGTATTTTACATGTATGCTATGCAACCATACTACAGAAATACAGTAACCAAATTCAGTTGAATCCTGGTAATCCATGTTTTAATCTCACTTAACAAGGAAAGGCATTAATATTGGATACAGAGAATTTCATATCCCAGTCAAATTACTGAACACAGAATATTTCTTCATATGAAATGTGTACTTTATTTCTTTGCAGCCTTCTTGAGGACTGACCCTCCGTTTCTGCTGCGGTTCCTACGAGCCAGGAAGTTCCGAGTTGGTGATGCATTCTTGCTCCTGAGTCACTACTTTGAGTACCGTCAGCGGCATCGGGAACTGTTCCGTGGCCTGAATGTAGGGGGAGGTAATGGGAGTGATGGAGAGACTGGGATTCAAACAGCTTTGCTGGATGGTCTCCCTGGGGTGTTGGCAGAGAGGGACCCCTGTGGCCGACCACTCATCATACTCCTTGCCAGCAACTGGGATCACACCAAGTAAGCTGGTACTGTAGTCTACTGTCCTGGAACTGTGTCATTCTTAGACTGAAAATTGCCGTGCACAACAGAATATTTTTTATGCAAATTAAACTTGAACATTGTAAATAATTAAAAGAAATTTAAATGTGTTACTGATATAAATGACCTATAAGTAGTACAGTAGTTTATAATCATTGAATATCATTCCTAATTCATGGTCTGCCAAGTTCACATACTTATACAAATCTAATTATAGTACAGAATACACTTTCTAGTATAGTATAGTATTGTATAAAATTTTGCTTCGTGTGGAATGCATGGTAATTAAGATAAGTTTGAAATACTGTATAGTATAGCTAGCTCTGTAAGATGATTATGAAATAATATACCAGAAATACTATCATGTTCAACAACAATAATATTTGTGTAGGTATGATGTACGAACTGTGTACCAAGCGGTGCTGCTGACACTGGAGAAGCTGGTTGAGGATGAGGCAGTACAGGCTGCAGGTGTGGTAGCGATCCTAGACTGGTCTAACTTCCCAGCCCGCCTTACCACCAGCCTCTCACCCAAACTGCTCAGGCTCATGTTGGATGGACTACAGGTATCGTACAGCCCAAATCAAAAGTTTATAAAAAGTCACATTCCACCATTGTAATAAACATTTTAAACATACTTTATGTACAGCATCTGTAATGTAAAGTTGTTGAAAGGGTTGTCAATGTAAGGTGCTATATAGGTATACAGTATTATAGATGTGTTACTCTTTTGTTATCACCATATAATTATATAGTAGTTATATACAATCCCACACCTCAATACAGTAGTTTCATAACTTTCCTGACCAGTTATACAGTATAATACTTAGACATGTATTTGTGCTACAGTCACTGCTGCCATTGTGTTGTGGCCACTAAGTGTCTAGATGAATCATAATTGTGTGACCAACCCAGTACAGTATTAGGTGTGTTTATGAGTTAAATAATTATAATGTCCTGTAATGCAATGTAATGTATACTGTACAAACATGCTGGTATAATGTAGTACTGTACTGCCGGGAAATAGGCCTACCCAGGCCTGGGTAGCAATCCAGCTGTACTGGTTCCACAACCAATAAATACAATTTAAGCTGCGACAAATGCATTAACAGAGTAATGGAAAGAGTATGTGTTAATATCAAAGTGTGTTGTACCAGGATGCCTTCCCTCTGAGGCTGGGAGCCCTGCATCTTGTCAACCAACCCTGGTATGTGGAAGCAGCGCTTGGCCTTGCCCGTCCATTCCTCAAAGAGAAGCTTCGCTCTAGAGTGAGTTTTTTTCTTTTGTTACAGAAACCAGTACTGTACTGTATAAAAATTTCCATGCATGCATTCTATAGGAAAATTTAATGCATTATTGTACTGTACAGTACAGTACTGTACTTTATATACAATAGTGCACTCATTGCTGAGGAAATAACATACTTTACTGTATGATGATATACAAAATACAGTACAGGTCTTTGAGTAAAAGCAGCAGTAGACGAATATTGTTAACAAAGGCTAACCAGGTGTCCTATTCCAAATTGCTCAGGTATTCAACATATCAAGTGGTCGTAGGTCTTGTCATTTCAGATACCAAGTAGATATTTAGTGCATGTTCAGCAAAAGCTGTATATACTGTACATTGAACTCTAGATAAGCAAAATTCAGTACAATATTTCAGATAGCATACACATTCCCGGAAACAACCTAAGCAAACTACATTCCACATGTATCTATAAACCTAAGAGTACTGTAATAACTCTGGATGTCATGTACAGTTGAGCAAGTAAAAGGTACAAGAAAAATATGGCTGTCTATGGCAATATCTGGCAGTTCTTTATAGTAAGCCTTCATATCTCTATAAATGAATCACAAGGAATCCAAAGCCAATGTAAGGTGGAATGTGATTGGCTGAACTTTGAGTGATGATGAAGATGTTGCCATGTACAGCCATATTTTTCTTGCACTTTCTACTTGCTCAACGGTACCTACCAGAAATACTGAATAGAAATAAAGATGCACTATACATTCTTAGCAAAAATCTGATCTGATTACATGCTTAGTGAAAACATAACCCTAAGATCTGTATACAGTAAATTTAGTAATACAGTACTGTATACTGAACTGGTACAGTCGGCAACATAAATACTCGTCCATCCCATGTAGTTTATGATTCAAATATGTCCAGATAAAGTTGCATTCTGTACAAGTTTCTTTTCTAACACATACGTAATTTACCATATTAAAAGTACTGTATGTATTTAAATGGTGTTATGATATCACTAGGCTCATATATACACAAGTGGAAATGAAGCAAACTTCTGCTGCCGACTGTACTTGTGAATGGTATTATCGTCCGTTGCATGACTATGGAAATATTTCAGATACATGTTCACGGCAACAACCTGGCCACACTCCATGCCCAAGTACCACCCAGACTGCTGCCTGCCGAGCTGGGAGGTGAGGGAGGGGAGTACCACGCACACACCTGGGCCTCTACCATGCTCAACCACACCCCACTCACGATCCACCCTCCAGCAGCTGCCAACACCCAGTCCACCAATCACACACCCCCAGCCGACAATACCCAATCGACCAACCTCACAACAACAGCAGTAACCAATAAGACACCTCCCACCCCAACCTCGCCAAAGTCTCTTGTAGATATATCACCAAGTCCTACACAACAGAGTCCTACACCAGACAGTCCTGCCAAATCAATTGAGGACTTTAGCTCAGTCTGTAAGTCACCAAAGGCCAGCAACTCTGATTCACAGAGTACTCCACTAGTAACTAAAAATAACACTGCTATCAAAACCAGTAAAAGCCTCACATCAATGCTGTTTGGGAAGACTGAATCAGACAACACCACCAATGGTAATGTCAGTGAAGGTGAGGAGACTGCACTCAAAGCTCACTAAGAATAACATTAACATTTCACTGGTCAGGGACAGAGAAACAATGGTCTGTTCAGAGTTTTAGGTCAAAGAATTATTAGTGTCTTGTTAATTTGAAGTGCTTTCTACTTACGATTACCAATAGTTTGAAAAATAAGGAAGTCGAAAGATGGTCCCTAGTACAGTAGACGATTCATTAGGTATTACTGAACTCCTTCAGCTTACGGAGTACAGTATATGGAAAACCTGTGTAGGTTGAGCAACTGGACTCTCCGTATGTGTGACCAAATTTAGTGTGACAAAATTTGGTATAGCAACATATTTATTTATCAACACACTCATTGCTAATGACAAAGTTTTAATCTAAATGTGGGACCTCACCACTTAATGTTATGGACAGTAAAGGCGAGATTCCTCACTACAAAACTTTGAGCAAACCATGATAAAATATCTTTCTGGAGGGAATGGAGGATGATTAACTGGGGCCTGGCATAAATGTTTTCATCAATTTAAATATACAGTAATTCGTGTAAATGGTTTGGACTGTCAATTCAGTTATCTTAAATTGGAGTGTGCAATCGCAACCCAAAATTTACTTACACACCTCATCAAGTTTCAAAGCATCTGAACAATGGTGAAATGATTCTAGTAATAGTTTCAAATACTGTACTATAATTCCACTCATTATTGCTGTAACTTTTTCTGTGCTGTATTAGTTTGTTCATCCAGAATTGTAGTTGATTGATTTGTGTAAGGTACTAAATGCCACAAGTCAAGATGACCTTGCACATGCACAAACTGGCCTGTACTACAGTATACTGTTGCAAACAATAGTATTTTATACTTTCCAAACAGTAATACGCCAATCCAAAATTACAAGGCAAACACCAAAGTGTATTAAAATGTTTCTTTCCTACTTACTCATCCCACCATTACATAATCCTTGGAACTGATGATGAAATTTCCACTTGTTACAGTGTAAATCAATTGCATAGGTGAAGAGATCAGCTGAATAAATCAACAGTGTGTGTCAAACCTTTGTGACCCTTACCACAGTCATATATTGTATGTTACTTTTCCACAACAAATAAGGTGGTCTGGGACAAAACTCGTCAAGCTTTAACCTCGCCTTTCATCATATTCTGTCATTTTTAATTCTTAAAATGATATTTGACGAGATAAATCTCCACAATCAACTACTGTATTGTACTGTGGTATGCTGCCTACATTAACAGAATACTGTAAAAGAATAAGTGAACTGTGGCTGCTTAGAGCTGTTTGTAATGGAATTTTTTTTATAGTTTAGAGAATGAGTTGTTTCAGTGCACCTTTAATGGTTTGGCCTGAATTTTACAGCATTTTAGAATTACTTAGTGACCCCAGTCTTGCAGCACAAAATTCTCCGTTAGAATAGACTTGACAGTACAGTATTAATTTTGTTAAGAGCTAAGGAATGCAGTTTGACATGACAATTTTAAATACAGTGTTAGGAACAGTGTACTAAACAATTTTAAATATAGAAATCTCAGGTTTATGAATTTTAACTTGCATTTCAATTTGCACTAAAATTTGACTGATATTTAAAGAACCAATATTTTTAACAAATAAAAACTTAACCAATATTTTGTAGTTGGCTTATAATAATAAAGAAAGTATACTGCCATATCATGGGAAACTCCTCTACATATATAATAATTTATCTTTCAACCACCACATTAGCTACAGATTTATTTTCCAAATATTCATGTTTTACATCAAGCACTCTGTACTTATTACACAGGTTTCAGTTTGGCTCTCAACCTGATCTAGTCTGTTACATGAATAAATGTATATATTGAATGTTTAGTCACCAGGTTATGGCAATAACCTTGTTTGGACTATGATGGTAATGCCTTATAGGTTTCATAGTGCCTATTGTATACTGCATGATAAACAAATTTAGTTTGGAGTTTTTATAGTGAACTTTATCACAAATAAGTATGTACTGTACAGGACTAAAAGTGTGGGAGAAAACATCATTCCTCTTTAGAAAGTCCAACATCAGGGTTCGGTATCAGACTTTTGAACTTGAATTGAATGTACAGTACGTATATTGTACAATGAGATGATTCATAATAGACCTGATTATGATAAAGATCCAAATATGACAATGATATTATTAATGCATTTTGGACTAGAAACTTCAAACAGAACCTCAATTGTTATTGTGACGTACTTTTGGGTACTCTAGGTCAAAATGACAGTTTACAGTGGATACAATAAAAAAAATTCCCATTACACTTAAAGCTAGTATGCTTGATCAATAATTATTTAAATAGAGAAACTAAAGGCCTGTCCACACGAGCGGGCAGCCCCGACGGGCATTACTTTCTGTGAGAAATATCCCTAGCTTTTTATCACTGTTACCAGATTGGCAGATCTCATCGATCATTGCTTATAATAATGAGCACACTTGTGTTGTCCACACAGTGATTTGGTAACACTTGTTTGCCCGTCGGGGCTGTCCGCTCGTGTGGACAGGCCTTTAGCAAGTTAAGCAGTACTGTACAGTACAATAGTATTTTGTTCTCTTATATCAGTGTTGGTAATACCCTGATGTTACAATGTCTGATGGAATAACAAATCTGTTTAATCCCACACTCGAGTGAAGTCCTGATATCTAAGTGAAACATTTTTTAGTTTTATAAAAGTTTCTGCTAAACTACTTAGCAGTTCTATAGTCTTCCTGTTTTAGCACAGCTGTCAGTACCATAAATTAAGGATCTCTCACATGAAATTTGCATATAGGGTAACCTTATACAAATTTATTATGAATACTTGTACTAAGCTATCTGTGAAGTTTTACTTTCTTATACTGTACAGTACTCTACTGTATATCAAATAAAGTTATTGTAAAGTTATTAATGTAAAACTCCAAGATAAAGAATACTGTACAATTATTTGGCTATGACTTTGCTATAGGATGCAGTCCTGCAGAGGGACCTTAGAGCTAAGGGACACTGTCTTTCAGAGGGACCTTAGAGCTAAAGCCCCTTCCACACGAGAGGCAAAAACACGGTGGGCAACTTAGTGAAATTATCTCACCTTTTACCAGTGTTACCAGATCAAACAGGCCCTGGCAGTCATTGGACACTTGTGCCCACCATCCATTCACAAAATTAGTAAGTGTCTGCCCACTGTCTTTTGGCTCTTGTGGAAGGAGCTTAAGGGACAGTCTTTCAGGGGGACCTTAAAGCTAAGGGATACAGTCCTGTAGAGGGACCTAGAGCTATATGGGACTAAGCAGATATGCTGCACATGACAGAATAGCATAGAGAGCTGCTATTTGGTGAATGAGGCTGGCATAATAATACAGTATACTGTAATAGCATGTACAGTTGCCAAAAAACATATTGCGACAAATCTCGATAGAACTTTAACCATAATAATATCCACAACTATTTGTAAGGACTATAAGCATGTATAACAGAAGGAAACATACATATCCTTCTGTAATACATACTTATAATCCCTACAAACAACTATGAACATTAATATATTTAATGTTGTATCAATAGTTGTCGCAGTACCGTACCTTTTTTGGCAACTGTACATGTATATGGCCTTTCTAAACAATACAATATGATAGCTTTCTGATGTTAATGTTAAACTATAAAATTATTGTAAATACAACATAACAGAAACTGTACTGTAAAATTCAAATTAGCTTTGTTAGTACAGTACTGTAATTATCTGATTATAAACTTAAAGTATTTCTATAGCTTTCCTTTTGCTGATGGTAAATATTCACATCCAGTAATTAATATAAAGGCATCTGACTGGCTGATCCATGACACATTCAGTAAAAGTATGATTTAGTTTGTAGATTTGGATTTGTAACAATTTATATGCAAATTCGTGGTTTTGTAGTTGCAAAGGTAGGCTACTTCCACAAGTATAATTGTATTTTCTAATCAATACCACAGAAAACTTCATAATACTGTATCACCATTTGCTAACCAGAATAGAGTAAATAAAGTTACTGTATTATTGTAGCGGATGAACAACTAAGAGATCATTTTTATCCTCTATTACAAAATTTAGTTTACAGTGAATAAAATAAAATAACTAAAGGGAGGAGCAACATTGAGGACTGACTGAGTAGTCTTGTAAGCTATGAGGCTTTGATAATAACAGTAAGTAGGTGATAAATTGATTAAAATAATTAAAATTAAATAAATTTACAATATTGCTAACCGATTTACCATCATTTTTGCACCTTTTTTTTGGAGAAAATTGTGAAACTAGACTGCTTTTGCATATTTGCATTTGTGGAACAGCAACTTACAGGAGGTTTGTGGACTTCCAGTTTTTGGAATTGCTTTGACAAAGGTTGATATTCAGATACAGTAAGTTGCCCACCAATGTTTTAACACACTCCCACTTTCCTTTTTGATTGTCCCACGTGTGTGATTACACTTCGTCAATTTTGTCCAATTCTTGCCACCTCAATGCCTGAATGCTTCATGAATCATGGAAATTTTCATTGAAATTCAATTTACTTTGCATTGATACTTATGTTGTACTGTATAGGTTATTCATACAATCTCTTACTGTGATGTAGTACCATACAATATGACCTTAGCAGTGAGGCAGGTATGTAATGTAACATTTGTTTTTAATCCTAACTTTAGAAGAGTTATTCAGTATACTGTACTGACCTTGATACAAATTATGCCATGCATTTGTGATAATGAGCATTTTTCCTATTACAGTACTGTAATGTGATTAAATATGCCACATACAGACAAACAAGGTTCTGGACAGCCCAAACCCCTTCCACATCCACATAAGGTAGAACTGTAACTTCAACCAATCATGATTAGCCTCTATATTATTAGCTGTGAACATTTACTGCCAGAAAAAATTACTTTGTTACAGTATATAAAATCAGACACTATAATATTATGTCAAACATCTAAAGAGAACAATAATTATTGATGTTAGAGCTTCATTTGAGGAAGACAAACCTTAAATGACATGACATCCTATAGAAACAGTACCAGGAAATTGTCAATGAAGGCTTCTTTTAATAATGAGAAATTTCAGAACCCTTGAATAACCTTCAAATGTTTCACAATTACAAAATACTAATTTGTGATTACTGTATTAATTAATGTACAATACAGTGCTTGCTGTCATCATACATTCCTTACCCATAGTAAAAAGGTGGCATTGTAGTAATCTTCTTTCTCTTTAAGTACTGTAATAAAAAATAGCAAAATATGCACACCTAGTCCCAGACTAAATTTTAATATTCCAGTACAGTGTACTCCTTTCCCCACCAATGAGAACAATGGAGTGGTTTGGTTTGCATATTTTGTCCACGAACTTAAAACTTGCCAGTGAATGGAAACCTTGAACGAGAGGCTGTAACAATAGTGTTACACCATCTAAATGGTAAAAGAAATTAATTTCTACTGTATATCCATTCCAGTGGCAGAGAGGATACTCAAGCCCTCTTGATAGGAACAAGGACATAAACATTCAATATATATGTGAGAGGCAGATCACTAGTCAGATGGGTGAAAATGGTGGAGGATTAAATGGGTGGAATGGGAGGGCTTGACTGGGTGTAGAGGGAGTGCTTGAACAAGAAAAATTGGAGATTCTTCTGCTGTGGCAACCCCTTTGAGGGAAGTTCCTGGAGAGAGTGAGGTGTTGGAACTAGATACTGTAGATAGATAGACAGTGTCTCTTCTCTGAAACAGTGCATCATGTATCTGGTGACCAGCCCTAGTTATAACATCTCATTAACTATATGTACTCATTATCATGGGGTAGTGAGGAATGGATCAGCCATGCAAATGCCCTCAGGTATAGGAGTTGACTACTGCACTCTGTGCATCATTGTTCCATCTCCATCACTCCTTAGTGTTCCCTTTTAGCATTGGGGTATTGCTTGCAGTGATGAGAGCAGTACAGTACTTTAATTAAGGGTTTTTGTGTTTCTTCACTTCAGATGTGTGCCATTACTTTTTAATTCTTCCCTTACTTTCTTCATTCTGACTGTCCCACCTCTCTTCCTATTCCATTGTCCTTATACAACTGGAGACAACAGGACAATTTTATTGCTGAAGGTGATAAGACACCCTTGTTGCTGATGAGGACATGGCTAGGCACTTTTTCTTATTCTTGATTGAGATTGGACCCCCTTTACCAGTTCATCATAACTTTCTTTGTGTGTTTCCTTATTGTTCCTGTTTTCTGGTAATGGCTTGGACTGTTCTTTATACAGTACTGTATTGATTTTGTGTACTGTCATATGTGTTCATACAAGTTACTACAGTGGTGAGCAACATCCCTCCAAGTGGGTTCCACTTGCTGCTCTATTTGAAAATGTGCATGTTCTTCATTATTAAGATGATAAATTGTGATATTACACAATTGCTTTAGTTCCCTTATTGATATTTGTTCCATTTGTCTTTCCTTTTCTGTCTTCTCTCCTGTATGTCTACATTCTCATTTGTATCCTCTTTGAGAATGTTATGGTATTACTGTCTGTACTTGCCTCTTCATTGTACTGTACTCGTATTTCATTCTTTATGTTTGTTTCCTTCTGTTGCCTTCATGCCGATTGTTTCTCATTATTATTCCTTTCTGAAATTTATCCACCAGTGTTCCAAGGAACTGGCTAAAGTAGAGAAGCCACAGTGTGAATTACTTTTTGATGTAGGAGCTGCTACCAATACAAAGAGACCAACCCTTACCCTACACAAAGGAGGTCAGATGATGACACATCAAAGTAGGGAACTCTGTGTTGTAAAATATATGACAAAATTATTACTTTATTCTTGAGATAAAACACAACAGGTATAGATGTTTATTTCTTTCCTGTTTGTGTGTCTGTTAACTGATACTTGTACTTCAATTATAGGAGACAGTAATGTAACCAGTAATGTAACCTGACCAATCCAATCTTCCCTGTCATCCATGTTGTCCCACACCATCCATGTCCATCTACACTCTTCCACATTACCTATATATATATAAATATAATTACATTACTTATGTAATTTGGTCCACTAATTTCCACCACATTAGACAAGTATCTGAAAAAGGTCTGACTGTATATAAAACTCAGAGGGTGTATCCACGGGGAGTCGAACCCGGGACCTCTGGGATGCGAGACGGAACCTCTACCAGTACACCATAAGGGTACCCCAGTGGCGTAGTGTGGAGATTTGCCTTTTCAGGTCACTACATATGAATATGGAAAACATAGGACGAACTTCACATTACAAAAGGCTTATGATTCAATGGTACAATAAGAAATAGGAAAAAAAAAAAATTATTAACAGCCAAATGCCAGTAGCGCTACCAACTCTCCTGTCTCCTATCTCTGTCCTCCTCATACAGTACTGTACATATGAAACTAATTATTTTTTTGTGTGAAGTATAGCAACCTGTTGTAGATTAAGTGGTCTAAATTCCCATGTACTGTAGTTGAAAAACACAAACAATTATCACTGGGTATTAGAGGTAAATAGCAGGATACAATTGATTTTGGCTATGTCCTGTGCAAGGATGAGCTAAGGAAGAAAGTTTGGCATGACAATGTGGACTTTGATGATGAATATCTGGAGTGTGTGAAGGAATTCTGTTACTTGGGTAATATGATGAGTATAGGGGGTAGAGCAGAAGTTAGAGCTATAGCTAGAATTATGACTACCTGGAAGAAGTTCAGGGAGCTGTTGTCTATACTAAAATGAGGGCATTTTCCCTGAGCACTAAGGGAAGACTGTATGCAGCATGTGAGAGAAGTATTAGACTTTATGGCAGTGAAACCTGGGCGGTTAGGACAGAGGATGTAAGGAAGCTTGTGTGAATTAATGTGAGAATGGCTAGATGAGTGTGTGGTGCTGTCCTTAGTGATAGAAAATTAACAGCTAAATTACAAATGAACAAGTGGCATCATGATTAGAAATTGAAGGAAAACAGTAGATGAAGTGATGAGTAGAGATAGATTAAGGTGATTTATCCATACAATACACTGCAGCATTGTAGAACAGAAATGGGAACATTTAACTTTCAACAAAAAGAAAAGCCCTTAACTGCAGATAATCCATCCATGAACAAGGAATATTGTAAATGAAATTCAGTATTAATATATTAACTGTATTCACACATTCACAGTTTACTAGAGTATTTCTCCAGGCATGCACATTTATCCCCTTAAACAAATAGAACCAATTGACAAAGCTATGACTAGAAAGATGTAGAGCCAGGCTCTATTGAAAAAAGAAGATAATCATTACTTTATGACTAAAAGCATACATACACTTGGATAAATCTGCATTACTGGTTACTAATGACAGAAGAAAGGGAAATGTTAACATAACCATCCAAACGACAAAAATGAATGACAACATATCTAGACCTCAACCATGGAGTTATTTTGCCTTGCCCTGGGCCGCCACAGCTTCCATGGCCTTGCGTACAGTCTCCTCGTCTCCCAAGAACTTCATGGACACCACAGGTTTCATATTCTCATCCAGCTCATAAACAAAGGGGATACCAGTTGGCAGGTTCAGGCCCATGATGGCTTCATCAGACATTGCTGCAGGGATGGAAACAGTCAAAATTAACATAATGCCGGTGGGCTTGACCGAGTAAGGAGGGAGTGTTTGAACAGGGAAGACTGGAGACTTTTCTGCCGTGACCACCCCTTTGAAGGGGGGGGGGGATTCCCGGAGGGAACGAGGCGTCAGAGCTACAGATAGATGTCTAGCAGTAACTCATCTACAAGATTCTGGTTTAGATTTTACACATTATTTTTATCTGGGCATAGTTTCATTCAGTTCAGTGGTAGTATAGGTTTATGTATGAAAAGGTTATTTCAGTGATAAGTGATCATTTGTGGATGAATAGTGCTGCCAGTGATTGTGTTAATGCAAACAGACTGGCTGGTGTCAAGCGTGATTGTGTGAGACACAGACTGGAGACTAAAGTGAGCGTGTTTGAGATGTGATGGAACAGTGTGATTGTTATCATTTTACATGGTGTACTTACCATGGCCTACACTATCATAAGTAACAACTGTTATTGTACTATTTTTGGTGCATCTTTTTATTTCCTCTCAATAATCCGTAAAATTAATAAATTTGAACATTAAAAAGTCCCAAGTAGTTTGGATTTTTGAACTTTTGACTGTACTAAAAGCAGTGTAACAGCTATGGCAATATGGTGCTACACAAGGAAAATAAACATTGAAGAACATACATGGAAAGGAGGAAAGTGATTTGACAGAGATTTTCATGGGTATCATCAATGCCCTCAAGACAGTAAAAAATAACAAAGTATACTTACAGTCCAAATGCTTTACAATGCCTCGCAAGGAGTTGCCATGAGCAGCAATGAGGATCTTTTTGCCCTCCTTCATCTGGGGCACTATGACATCATTCCAGTATGGCAGGGTACGTTGGATGGTTCTGCCAAAATATAATATTGTATTATTGACCATATGAAACCTAAACAAAATACATTACTATATAAACACTTTTTGGAGGTACTCATCTGAGTAAGAAGTGAAAAGATGGATAGACAAGCCCACAGTAAAATCTTGCTAAATAAAGTGGTGATACTGTTTTGCCTTTAAGGGAAGTTTTATGCAAGAACAAATCAATTCATATCCATAAATGAAGGAACACAATCATTAACAGACTGATAACTGTATCAAGAAATACGAAGGACAAAGCAACACTTATGCCCTGAAAGTGAAGCTTTAGTAATCCCCCAAAACAGCTGATACATTACAAAAAAGAACAGCATGTAACAGACAATAATCTAGACAAAGCTTACAGTTTGAGTGATTCAAACATGGGAAATTCTTCTTTGCTGGGGCCATCAGCATAGCGGGGATCATCAACAATCTCCTTATAGTGGGGGTTGGTCTCATCCATGGGTGGTGGAGGAATGTCAAAACTGCGCCTCCAGATCTTTACCTGCAAAATACATAAAAATCAGCTTCACATATCGTCATGTCTTGTAAGTAAAGCCACATTACCGAACTGATACTGAATTTTGAACTTGACCATAATTTTACTGTTTTTTCTCCCAGTGATAGAGTCCATTCATCAACTCTTACATCGCGGGTGTCGGCATTTGTCGACAGACGCATTTTTAAATATGCGCACCCCCTGCCATACTTGTTTAAGTTCACAAACGAGGGTATGTGTGCCTAGGGACTCCCCTGAGTCACCCACAGCCAATAGCAGTCAGTGTGGGAAGTACAGTGAGCGTGTGAGGATGTACTTTCAGCACTCAGCCAATGCGACAATTACCATATCTACGTAAAAACCACAGTGTTGTTATATTTCATATTGTTGTGTTAAGAAATGTGATTCTGACACACTTTATGATAAAATCAGTGTGAAAACATACTTAAAATTGTCAGGAGAGTGTAAAAGTGAATTTTGAGTTGCATTCATTCTTTTCTGCCGTGCCCTCAAATGCTCGTCCATGCCCAGCATATGGTGCCATACCGTACCTTGAGACTCAAGGAAGCCTTCTCACAAACACCCTAAATATAAAATTGCTAAAACTCTTCTGTTGAACTGACCTGCTCCTCTCCATGTTTCACTGCTGTTTCTGCTTTGTTCAGCCCAGTCAGGCCACCATAGTGACGTTCATTCAGTCGCCATGTTTTTTTGATTGGGATATCTGTCTGGCCAATTTCCTGCAGAATGGCATCCAATGTTTTGTTGGCACGAGTCAGGACAGATGTGTGGGCCAAGTCAAACTTGAATTTATCAGCCTTCAAAGCCTTGCCTGCAGCATGAGCCTCCTTTACCCCTGTTGGAGTTAAGAAATATAGAGTATCGGTATAGTTGACAGTTCAATACAGTTTGGTAGGCCTGAGCAATAAATATTCATTTACAATTATTATCCATTACCATTCACTAGGCCTGTCAAGATAATTTATTTCATTCCAGTCTAAATTATTTCACAAGAAAGATTATGCAATGGAAAATACAGTACCTCCAGGAACCAATGATAAACTATTTTTACATAAAATCTACCTGAAAATAGGAATACCTGTACTCTGTAAGTATTACAGAAAATGGTATTTCAGAAGACCAACTGCTGCTGGTTTATTACAACTTTTTTTATATATATATACTGTATATTTGCAGGTGTTTTCATTTTTTGCTCTAATACCGAGGAAAAATCCTTTAACATATCACTACGTAACCTAATTAAAATGTATAAAACCAAACATGTAAAAAAAAAAAAAAAAATTAATAATAATTTCACAATACAACCACTTGTATCACTAATTGTTTCAAAGAATCCACTCACACCTATTAACTATACAGTACCAATATACCATAACTTGTGCTCTCACTTCACCTTGGCAGTGAGTTTAGACAAGGACAGTATGTGACCTTCATGCTATTATTAACACTAGCTGACTTCCCATTCAAAGCCCCATTAATAATATTGTGCAAAACTAGCAAGCTGTTTTATGATCTTGCCTTCATTTGCATAAAATAAAATACAAATTTACACATGACATTATCAAAACTTAAATATCTAGGCATTATGTAACTTACCTGAGTCTCAGAAGACTGTTGGTTCAGCAAGTCAAGTTCAACTGTTTCTGATATCACAAAATGATAATACTGTAATCCTTTCCAGTTCATACATTTATTTCTTTATAGGCTATTTTAGAGCATTGCATAAGCCATTAATTATATTTTGCATTTTTTCTGCTATGAATGATGTACAGAACATGAGAGAATTTATGAAAGATTCACTCTATTATCGTGGTAGAAAGTATTAACTACTGGTACGGTACAGTATAATACAATGGACAACAAGTGGTATCAATCACTATGACTGCAGTCTGAAATGTTGAGAGGTCCCAAAGGACACTTAAGGTAAATCAGAAAACTTGTTTTGTCAGTTAGTCTAGGTATGGTCACACTGTACCTTGTAATTACTGTGTAAACTATCATTGCTTCAAAGATATTTTTCTCAGAAATAACTTTTCTCAGATGTTACTATTTAGGTATACAACATAAAAACATACCATAAGCAATGAGATAACAGCAAAAGGTAATGGTACAGTATGTATAAAAACAGGGATCATGGACAAGATTTCAGGATGACTGTACCATGTGTCATGGGTTACAGTTCTCTGGAATACTGTACAGAGCTAATTCAAAGAGTTGGCCTTCTCTACCCCTCAATATGTTTGACTGATGCATGAGAATTCTTACTGGTCCATCTACCATGTCCATGAGTCTTTCACACATTATGATAACAAAAATTTGGCAATTAATTATACAATTGCCATCTTGTAGCAGTGTTGCCAGATCCGGCTAGGTCCCGGTATTTTGCCCTGGTCACGTCCTGGTACTTTACAATGGGTAGTACCTGGTAGTTTGCCCAGGTTAGGTCCCGGTAGTCTGTCCCATCTTGGAAATGGGACATTTTAGAAGACAATGCCATTTAAGAAAAGTGTCTTAGAATGGTATAAATTAGTGGGTAATGAAGGTAAGAACATCGAAATAGAAAACGGCAATAGGATAGATAATTACCCAAATATTTAATAAAAAAAACATGAGTAGCAGTATTACATAGTCTCCCCGACTGTTTAGTCTAGCGGTAAGATTGTAAGAGTAACCACCCATTACGCAGGACACCAATTTTGATACACAAGATGAATGAATAGGCATGTTTTGTACGAGACCTTCCACATATATATATACTGTATATATATACCGGTACACCAATAATTACCATAAAAACTGTAGTTATCGAAAGAATTTCAGTTTTATAGCAGTGTTGCCAGATCCGACTAGGTCCTAGTATTTTGCCCCAGTCATTTCCTGTACTTTACCACAGTTATTTCCCAGTAGTTTGCCCAGGTTAGGTCCCAGTAGTCAGCTATGGTCTAGGTTAGGTTAATTTTCAAATCAATGGGGCATTTGCGGAGGAAATGCCATAGAAGAAAATAGTCTTTGAATGGTCTATATGAGTGGGTAATGAAGGTAGAAAATCCGTATGCGATAACGGCAATTCTTTCAATATTTACCGTAAAAACGAGAGGTTACATAACTAGAAAAAAAAATCAAGCACATATGTATATCAAAGATAAATATATCTTTTAGTATGACAAAAACTTACTGTACAATATTAATCGGTATTTTTACAGTAAACCTGGGTTCAGTAAAACGTATATATTAGTATGTTTTACCACTAATTAGGACCATTCTAAGACTATTTTCTTCAATGGTGTTTCTCTCGGAAATGCCCCGTTTTCAAGATATGCCCAGTTTTCATACCCCATACAAACTTGGGGGAGAGCCTGGGAATCCGGGGTTTTGGGTGGGAGAAAACATGCTGTACACTATGGCGTTGCCTTTATAATACACTTCCTAACTTTGTTTCTCTTAGAAATGACTCGTTTTCGAGGTATGCCCCCGTTTTCATACCCCATACAAACTTGGGGGAGAGCCTGGGAATACGGTGTTTTAGGTGGGGGAAAACACTATCAGTGTTGAAAATGTTGTAATATTCACGCCACTTGTGGCTGTATTGGCTATATTTTGTTTTGGGAATACTGTGTTTGAGCGTCCTGTATCCATCTACGTTCCTGGATATTTACCCGGTAACTTCTTCTATTTGTTATACCGGTTTTATGCCCAGGTTAGGCCCGGTAGTTAGCCCAGGTTAGGTCCCGGTAGTCTGTCGTGGTCTAGGTTAGGTTAGGTTAGGTCAGGTTAGGTAATACTAATTCCCAAAATAACCATTTGATTTGAATATCTTGCCCAACCCAAGCCAACACGTGTTGTAACGCTGCTGTTTGGGCTATAATTGTATTTTATTGTATCGGTCTCGAAAACTTTGTTATTTCGCTTTTATTTCCGGTTTCAAGTGTTTACTTAAGACAATTACATATTATAAAGGCAACGCCATAGTGTACAGCATGTTTTCTCCCACCCAAAACCCCGGATTCCCAGGCTCTCCCCCAAGTTTGTATGGGGTATGAAAACTGGGCATATCTCGAAAACGGGGCATTTCCGAGAGAAACACCATTGAAGAAAATAGTCTTAGAATGGTCCTAATTAGTGGTAAAACATACTAATATATACGTTTTACTGAACCCAGGTTTACTGTAAATTTACCTATTAATCTAACCAGGATATACGAAATATAAATACTACAACAAACCATTTTTCAGTACATTAAACGGAAGCCAGTACACTACATACAAGTGCAATAGTTGTAAGTCTTCCATGGTAACCTACCTGTAATATGAATCCTCACAAAATAACACAGTAACATTAAATAATAATATCTTACCTTGCTCGGATAGTTCAGCGTCGTGCCAACCACAGAATTTATTGAGCTTATTCCATTCACTCTCACCGTGACGGACCATGACAATCTGATATTTAGCCATCCTGGATGATAATAAGTGGCTGATACAGGTGATGTTGAAGGAAAAAGCCGAGACTTAATACTGTACACCGTCAGGAGGTGAAAGAGACTGACGCCTGACGGATGTGGTGCCGGTTGTGTGTGTCGTCTGCGTTCCGTCCCGTCCCGTCCGCTGCTTCGACCGCTGTGACCTTCAATGTCCTATGTAGTGTACCACACCTTGCAACACACACATCTTTTATTCTATTTTTATACATATCCTAACTCAATATATAGGCCTTACATTGGTACACCTTCGTCTCAAGTTCATGTCTTGTCTATGGAATCAATGTAACTATGAAGTTTAGCATAAATATTTAGATAATTTTACGGTACAGAAATACTAGTTGGCATTATCTGTATCTGTGGACACAATTTGCTTTTAAATTTGTCTTTGGGAGGTACCCAATGCAGCAATAAGAAAATTTATTGAATTACCTAACTTAAAATACCTTCTTGATGTTCAAACACATCACAAGTACTCTTGTACAGTGCAAGTTACATTTCTAATATAGTTTCTAGGAATACCAAACAGTTCAATACAGACTTGTTTCCCCAATGTCCCTGTGGTTACTTTTTATAGCTCTACCTATCATCACTTTTCTTCAATTTGAGCCAATCCCATCAAATAAAGTACGCCACTTTAAAAATCAATAAAAGATATAGGATATTATTTCACTTCATCTATATTAATGCCAAAATACGACATTTTGGTGTTACCCCTACAACACAGAAGAAAACCACCAGCCCCTGCCTCTCCTCCTACTACTTCCCCGAGTTTCCTTGGTTACCCCTGTCGTCAGCAAACCCTAAATAATTACCCTATTTAAATGGACATATGTAGTAGTCAGTGACAGACTGACAGTCAGTCATTAGGATAATAATGTTTCAAATTCCATGGCCTAATTCAATATACATTCACTATGAATACATTGAAAGTCATAACTTTCATTGTATATATACATATATTGTAACTGCTCCATATAGCCACTCCTATAGCTCCATATATAGCCGCTCCTATGTCCACTCATAGCCATAGCCACTAGCCAGCCACGCAATGGGATGATTCAAAATAAAAAACTCAACCTTGAAGATAAATGCTCCTTGAATGAAGTAAAAAGGGCATCTGTTGTTTTGTTGGTTTTATACCTATCAACTATGATGGTCAATATGGAAGGCACCTATCCTTCTGTTACTGGCTTTCACACATTTACACATGTTATGGCAGTGAAGACTGGCAATCATTATCTGCACTGTACTGTACAGTACATCACCACTATATAGTAGTCATGCATATCTTCACAATTAGTTTTGGATTGCGATTCAGCTGATCCATAAATAGATGTACCATTTGAGAATCGAGCCTGATGATACAATCCCAAAATACTGCTGTGTTTAGTGACAACACCATCTCAAACTGTTAGAAATATGAAACAAACACTTCATTCTTACAAGCAATGAATTTTAGCTATAATGTATCTTTTCAACAACAGTATGAACACATACAGACATACTGTATAGACCTATTATGAGACATACAGTACAAATGTACTGTATGTACATTTATATCCATATTTGCACTATGACTAACTTCATGATGCTAATGGCTGCAATAATTTTTTGTCCTTTTAATATCCAAGACTTTAATAACCATGTGAGAGGCCAGACATGATTTCTATAACAGCTCTTATAAACCCCGCATCCTCCCATCCCTGAAATAGGAATATGTACAATACGTGTGTGATAAACCTGTACTTTTCTTGGTAGCTATATGGTAACATCTGGAGCTCTTTTTTAACGAGTCTGGGTACATATATGGTAATTATAGTGATGAAAATATGTCCTCCTACCCTAACTGTTCGAGTAAGACTGACTGGTGGTGGCTGATTCAGGCTGAAAGACTGAAATGGCTGTGGCAAGTCCCTGGCTGCCACCCACAGTGTTGCCAGTCAGAAACTAACTTCTTAGGGATAGAATAAATTTAAAAATTGTGCTGTCGAATGAAACCTACACCCGCGGTGCTCCAGACTTGCTGCTATAGACATAGTGAGGTGTACTGTAATACTATACTGTACTGTTCCTTAAAAATGAGGAATAAATCCCATCAACCTTCATTTTTGAGCTACATCACTGTTGAAAAACACAGGGGTACCATCACATTCACTATGTATCATGTACACATGATCAAAAAATTATCGAGCAGGAAGGGGTCAGAACCATGGTTCTAATACCCAAGGAATAAATAAGATATTTTTTAGTATTCATCGTCTTAGGTGTCAGAATATTTCACAAAAAATGTGATTATTTTTTTATCGTGTGTACATCAAGTATCATAAGTACAATGTGCATCATCTGCCAAGGAAAAATGTCAATATTCATACATATTTAAATTAGCTCTGATGCCTCACTCCCTCTGGAATCCCCCCCCTCCCCCAAGGAGGTGGCCATGGCAGAGATTCTCTAGTTATCCCTGATCCAGCACTCCCTCCTTGCTTGGTCAAGCCTCCTCCTCCATTCATGTTTCTCTCCCTTACATACTCTTCCATTCTGATCCAGTGGTCTGCCTTTCACACCAAGTTTTTCAACATCACTCCCATACACTTTTGTAAACTCCCTTATTTTGCTATTTCACCACCTGTTTCAACCACCTCACTGTAATACACTTCACCCCCTTAATCACCCCACACTTAGTACTAGTTATCCATACAATCCTTGTACCCTTCCATACATGAAAATCCATCCCATTCCACACCCTCAAGATCATTAGAAAAGCACATCCTTCCCTTCCTCTCCATTTACATTTCTCATTTTTACCAGCCCATGTTATGTCTCCTTCCATCCCCTACCACATCACACGTTCCAATCCAGCTCTACACTCATTCATCCCCACACCTTCATATGAGTGTTTGTCATACCCAGCACATCTACTTCACCTTTTTTAAGACTTTCAACCGCCTCTCAATTTCTTACCTTATTCATACACATCATGCAAAGAAAAACGTTTTTTGAAAATGAACATTTAATTAGTGTATCTTAATACTAAGCAGTACTGTACTGTTAACACAGTACAAAATACATGAATTTTAGAGAACTGTATGTTAACACAGCTCATTCAGTCTTAATCATACAGTATATTACTCAAATTTCCAATTACTAATGTTCAAGGTTATGAATGTTAAAAATGTTAACTGATCATATAGTATCTGTTGTTAAATATTTACACAGTATAGTATGAACTACTTAACAGAAAAAATAAGCAACAGTAGAGTAACCCACAACAGCTTTGTAGTGAATAAAATGAAGATTATATTCAGTACTGTACAATGAATGTAACCTACAACACTAAATGTTAATGAAAGCTACAACTCTTGACACTATTTCTCTAATCAGTTGATAGTTCCTGGCAACCATTCATTACCCAACATCTAATACCACAAGTGGTACTATGTGGTTGTAACTTAAGGTTATGCATAGACTGGAATTAGATTTTGAAATTCTAGAGTACTGCTGGAAAGGTTATTCTATTTATCATTTACGTTAGGTAAGAGTTGAGTCGTAAAATGAGGGAAAGATATTCGTTCAGTTGTGTACACAATATTCTACTGAAACATTTCAGTATCCATTAGCTAATATTTCTTACTGTACTGCAGGGGCATCATCTGGGACTGTGTGCAGAGTGCTTACATTTCCCTCATAGTTTGAGAGGATGCTTTGAAATAACCTGAATAATCAAGGTCTGACACAAGATTAATGAGTACTGTACTGTAGAAAGAGTGGTTCATTTCAAAATGTCATGTTGTCCATCACTATGTAAACAAGCAGTGATTTGTTAAAGACAAATTAGTGTATGATGGCTGAGCCAAGTTCTAACAGTAAGAGTGAACAATGATTATAAAATACAATACATTACTGTATGACGGTCCCCGCAAGTAGGCACATGATTGGTTCTGTGAAGGTGGTATTTGGATTTTTGAGTACTTGGAGATCAAAGATTAACGATGAAAATTCGGATAGGTTTTTATGCCTCACAATAGTTGACTATTCTTTACCATGACACCTCAAACAGCAAGAAATACAGTAAACCCTCGATAAAACGAACCTCACTATATTAATTTTCACATATAACAACCTTTTTGTTCTATTCTAACCAGCTATGAATTTACCAAAGTTTGTTTGGTACGTGCGACGAGTGGGATGAGTCGACTGAATATGCGCCTTTGTTTACCGTATGGTTTTATGTCTACAGTGCAGGAAGTGATTAAGGGTGACATTATTAAACTACTTTTGAGGAAATTTTCTCTTCATTGCTCAATTCTTATTATTTTGCAACAAGTACTGAGCTATGAAGAGCCTTTTCCTCAAAGAAGTAAAATAATACTACCCGAAGCAATGCATCTGAAGCTTAGGTGGTATACCATGAACAAAGTTAGAAGCGTGTGGAAAGTGACACGTATCTCACGTCAGTAGATTGACACCACGGAGTCACAATGCACACGATTTGTGGCTGACACTCCCCTGCCACCCTTCTCATTCTCTCTCTCCCAACTCCAGCCACCAATACCCACCATACACACACACAGATATCACACCATGCAGACACATACACCACCATATCGCGCACACACACAATCATACACCTCCCCACGTGCACCTCTGTACACACAGGCATGCACACATACACATCACTCTGTACACATTACATTTACATCACCTTCAAAACCACTACACAATTGATTGGCAGTAAGACTCAATCACCAAACCAAACCAAGCTAACACTTTTACTCTCTCTCTGTACTCCTCATGCCTTGGTACCTCTCTTACCATCCAAGTTTTCCTTACTGCTCGTAAACATGTTTGATGGCCTCTTATGTCATGCATTTATTTTTTATTTCTATTTTATTTATATACCATTGATTTATTACATATTTATTTTAATGTTGGAGTAGTACTTGGCTGGAAATCATATGCATATAGAAATTAAAGGGTTGGGAAAAGTGCCGCTGCTGAACGGATTTGAACTATTCCCATTGATTCTTCAGTTTCACCTTCACACTTTGTGCTATCACATCTGTACTGCCCAATTACTGTACACACATAAGAAGAGGGGAGTGTACAGTCAGAGGCAAAAGTTGTGTCGCCACATCTGCCAAGTCATAAAGTACAGTATGGAAATATAAACATTACAGGCTTGTAAAATGAAAACCCAGAGTTGTTTACTAATTTACCCCTTGGATATTGTAATTTTGTATGGTGAATGTGTTGATTTGATGATTATCCTTTAGGTTATCCTTCAATAAACGCTAAGTGAGGAAACACGACTATTGCCGCCAACTGTACATTCTTCTACTCCTCTGAAAGAGTGACCGAACGACTCCCCAAATATATCAAACCGTTTTAATTTATTAATCCTTAAAGCGACACCATCAACAAGTGTGGGTGACCACGGGTGTCGACAATTGTCGATGACTCATTTTTTAAATATTAGCGCCCGCTAACAAACCTGATTAGGCTCAAAACAAAGGCGGGTCATCATCATCATTATTTTCGTTTAACGTCCATATTTTCCCATTTAGGATGGGGGTGTACTTAAGAACTCCCATGAGTCACACCAGCATTGCCTAGCAAATGTAGCAATATCTCTACACCTGTGAGGATGAATTTTCAGCACTCCACTTTTGGGCTAATTACCATATATGAACGTAAAAACGGCAGTGACGTTATATTATACATTGTTGTTTTGAAAAATATGATTCCGATACGTTTCATTATGGAATCAGTGTGAAAACGTCATAAGAACGGTGAGGCGAGTGTAAAAGTGTGCTTTGAGTTGTGGTCATTCTGAGCTGGCTACCCATCCTACAGATGTCCATATAGTCCTCACAAGTACATCAGGACACAACTAAAGGTTTATACTTCAATATAATGTATCATTTATATACGTTTCATACATTTCATACACGTTTAGTGGTTTATTTGTTTTTGAAATATAAATTAAACTTAAAGTTAAAGTGGCAGAGTTTTAGTTCTGGTATCTATCTCCAGAATGTCAGCCAGGCAAGCCCAACTCACCACTATGGCAGTAACCCCCCAGTAAACAGTTTTAAACTCTTGGGCCTGGGCGAGTCTCGATCTGCCGACCTCACGGATGCGAGGCAGGCGCATTACCACTGTACTATAAAAACAAATATTTGTTTTTGCTACTGCAAACTACAGCACTGCAGAGCGGATGTGCGGGAACAAGCCCGCTCTTTAAGGGTTAACCATCTTTTAAAACAAACTTTTGGATGTAATGTCATCCCCTTCATGCCAACTGGTTCATTATATCAAGGGTTTACTGTATAATATAATTGACCTACATAATTTTTTAGTCACTAACAACACTTGTATGACAAGTTAATTCACTTGAATGATATAGAGTTGAGGCATTGGATTGAGGGTCCAAGGGAGCCGCCAAAGCCTGGCGGCACTATATTCAACCATAAGGAAACTGGCATCTGAGGTGGGGTAACAGAAGTGGATCTCCCCCAAGCAGCACTGCCACATCAGGCTTTCCATCCCACATTACTCTATCAAATACAACACCATGTGGCAACGTTGCACTGTACAGTAAAACCTTTCAGATACTGTTTTTTTGGATCGCGGTTTCACGGATAGCGATAGGATAGAAATATTTTCAGGCACGGCGGATAGCGATTATTGCACCGGAGATAGCAAGCAGGGCTTCCATGAGCTCCAAAAATATTACCTTAGTAATTTTAGATAGATTTTGATTAAAAAAAAAAAAAAAAGCATTAAATTTACCCCAGGTTAGGCATTCCCCTAAATACTACCTTAAAGACAGTCCAATTACCCTAGGTTGGGGTATTTTACCCTAAAATGGAAGCATTGATATCAAGGCTAAGCGAGTGGACTATGGGCGGTGTAGTTGCCAATATCTGTTATTGGCAACTCTGACGCCACATGAATAGTGATAGTCAATGTTTCCACTGTTGTTTCCATTGTTTTAAACCTTAAAGTAACTTTTTGTTGGCTCTTGTTGCTGAAGCGGTGTCCACGTGTTAAGGCTGATAGATTCTGTACTGGCACTGGTATTGCTAGTGAAAATGAGGGAGACAGAAGAGACGTCAGAGAGAGTAAGGGTGCATGCACTCTAAACCAGTACACGGTAATTTTATACATTCTGGCATGTCAAATCTTTATATTTGTGCTTGGTTATATATGTTTCACGGATAGTGACTATTTCGCCAAATTACATGAGTTGCTATCTGCGAGGTCTTACTGTATTCACGCTGAGTGCGGGGTCAGTAATTTAATGAGCTCAGTCATGTCACATTTTGTGTACAATGTTCAATTTACTATGCAGAGGGATAGATACATAAAAGATGAATACACACACACAATGCAGAGGGACAGGCACATAAAATACAGATAGAGGAAAAGAGGGAGAAAGGAGTTTCAGGTGTGAGAGTAAATCCCATTCTGACAGACCACAACCAGATGTGGCAATACTGCTTGGAGGGAGATACCTACCTATCGCCTCACCTTAGACGCCAATTTCCTTGTGGTTGACTATAGCTACAAACCTCCCAATCCTCATAAGCATCTCAGTTTGCAGAGAGGGTCTTATCATTCTAAATAACCATTGCATGTGGCTCGAGAGATTTTAGGACTGGCTTCTATAAGGGGGGGGCACTTTTTCAACCTTTTCAATGCCTAGAATTGGCCACCATGACTGCGCAATCTGATCTTTGGAAATTTCCTACCAGCATTCTCTCACCCTTAGCTAACCCTCCCAACAATTTTTTTTGTTCTCTAAATTCATCATTTTAACTTGCCCTTTTCATTCTATGCCGTTCACAGGTTTTGGGTTTGGACAAACTGGACGCATTCCTACTCTGTCCTACCATACCCTACCCCCCCATCCACCCACCTCACAAATATAACTAATTATGTTTCACTACCCTATATGTCATTCTCTCTCTAGACTAAAAGTAATTCTAAACATTCGCTTAATGTACAGTCAATCCTCATATCTCGCGTACTTATACTTCATGAAATGTGTTAGTCACGGGTTAAGGTGTTCCATTAGTCACGTGAATTTCTGTCTGAATGTGTCCAAAAATGGTGAGAATTATTAGTTGGTGTGGCAACTGAAAAACCTGCAAGGTGGCCAAGCACTGTGCGTGTCTGAAGAAGCATGTATTAAAAGTCAATCACAATTATCCTTTGACCACCCACACCAGATGCCTTGTGGCTACAACATAAATCACACATTTTAAATTAGTGGCATGATAGGTGTGATCCCACAGTGCATGTAGGCAGCAGATAATCAAAAGTTATTTTGCTAGACAACAAGCAACACAGCCTGGACCTTTGCATTTATCAGACGAACCTGACTACAACATCAATGATTCAGCATCTGTCATCTCTGAGGTTGATTTTGAGGGGTTCCTGAATGAAGCTGTGGAGGAGGTACTGTACAGAGACAGCAGGTGTATTCGCATACACGAGGGTGGCAAGTGGCAGTAACCAGCCTCGATACCCCACATCACTTCTACACTCACATTAGATGAGGTAAAGGAATGTATTTTTCCCTATTTTATTGCATTTTTATGATATCCTTTACACTATTATATATATTTCAGCTTATAAGCATACAGTATGTTTATGTTTGTGTGGTCTGACATGACTTACCAGTATACTGTAATAGGTAACTTCCTCCTTAAGTTTATTCCATTTATACTTCGCAAATTTTATACTTCATGGCATGTTCACAGTGCCAGTCAGGCACGAGGTACAAGGATTGACTGTACAGCAAGACCTCGCAGACAGCAACACATCTAGTCTGGCGAAATTGCTGCTATCCGTGAAACCTCTATCTGCTGGTCAAAGTTTAAATGTAAATAAATCAATATAGTCAGAACTTTTTTTTTCAAATTACATATATAATAACCAAGCACACAAAAATAAACCTAAATGTATACATATTTGACATGACAGAAGGTATCAAATTACTTGGTACTGGTTTAGAGTGCATTTATTGAGGTGACATGACGAGTCAAGTTTTGCATCAGTCTACTGGGTGCCCACACCCTCACTCTCTGATTTCTCTTCTATCCCCATCATATTCACTATTAGCTATTATCCTAGAGGACAGAATCCAAATTTCAGGGTGAATTTGTTTCCCAATCAGGATGGGAAACAAAGGGAGTTTGTGTGTGTGCACATGTGTGTACTGGCAGTGAAACTGCTATGAAAAATGCAGAGGCTGCTGCAGCAAATGCCTCACTTGACATCATGAGAACAACTGAAGTCTGGACAGGAAACAATGTTTGCAAACTGTTTCTCAAATGTTTGCAAACAAATTTATTTCCTAGTGTGGACAAAGCCAGCAACAAGTTAATTAAAAGTTTTAAAGAATGGACACAACAGTGGAAACATTGACTTTCACTATGCACGCAGCGTCAGAGTTGCCAATATCAGATATTGGCAACACCACCACCCATAGTCCGCTCGCTTAGCCTCAGTATTCCCCTGTGCATTAATCGCTATCCGCCGTGTATGGAAATATTTCTATCCTGTTGCTAAATGCAAAACCGCTATCTAAAACAAGGCTATCCGAGAGGTTTTACTGGATATAGAATGTCCGTTTTGAGAGGCTGTTCACTGTAAAGGGGTGTGGCTTAGCATGAGTTTTAACTTGTACACACAAATATCCTTAGTTTGTATTAATTATTCTTGGTCACTTTCTCTCACAATCACTTCCGAAACATCCCAAATTTGAACTGAGTTCTTATAAGTACTGTACTTTTAATTTTGTGTACTGTACAGAACTGTACTTAAATTACGCATACTTGCGGAGACCATTGTACACTTTTGTATTGTACATTTTGTGGTCTTTCTTGCAATATTCTCCAGTTATACAACATGATGTAGCCCTCAACACACTCTAGCAATAATTTTTTAGCTATTGCATATTATGTATAATAAATGGGGGGAGGGGCAAATGTTGAGGTCAGGTCCCCCCTCCAAGGAAATCTAATATGACACCCCTGAAGTACAGGAGTTGAGGTACAGTATGGATATCCAACTACAGGAGGCTAGTGCAATGCAATGCTATATTTCTACAACAAATTATATGTTAGTTCTCATCCTTGAATAAGCATGAGGGCAAGTTGGGAAAAAAAAAGATAGTATATATAAATATAAAATCAGCCTATCTACAAAAAGTACATAAAGTCCACCTACCCTAATATTAAAATTGGAATCGTGCCTCTGCAACCATGACACGACACTTGAGATTCATAGGCAAGAGGTTTGGATGTTTAGTACAAGTGAGTCCTCCAACATTTCCAGGAACTTTTAGCAGCACCAGGACCTCCTTGCCAGGCTAGTTTTTTATATTTTTCAAATTATAATCCACTGACCAGTATTCATTATGAGTATCCTTTTGTTCCAACTAAGAGTATAACACACCACCCACTTTGAGAATATCCCCTCTGTATGATGTATAGCAAATAGCAATACTTTCTCATGCTGTGCTCTATTGTTTAATTAAAATAACATTATCTTGAATGATAATAATATTCACATCTTGAGAAAAATGCACAATAACTAATGTCAAGCTTTAAACTCATGTCACTGATATGTCATCATTAAATAAAATCCCTGCTCTCTTCCTGAGAAACAGAGCAACAGAAACATTTTCATCATGTTTTCTTTATTGTCTGTACATCTCCACAATCTATGGGGGTGTGATGAAATTGTGCATTTAAAACAGTCACCCAGGCTAGTAGAGGACATCCTTACGGTCAGTATGAGGGTGGTCTTGGTGGTGGTGATGGGAATGGTGGTGATGGTGGTGGTGATGGTGGTAAGCCGGATAGGAGCCTCCCAGGTGGTGGTGAGACTCGGGCAGTGTGTGTGTAGGCGGCGGGGGCGGCGGCGGCGGTGGGGAGGTCACGTAAGGAGTATCACGCCCCTCAACCTTCATTCCCGCTGGAGGAGCTGCTGTATCCTGGTAAGGTGAGGAGGGATGATGAGCTGCAGCATTCTGAGCTTGCTGTAAAAGGTAATGAAGAGTTTAAATAAGACAGCTATTTTTCCTACACTTGAGATTAGGGCAGACATCTGCAGACTAGAATTTTACAAAGCTCTCGTCCAAGGAGCACGAGAATTGTTCAATACATCTGTGTTTGTGTTAAAGGTACTGTACATTGTACATTTTTGAAGGAAGTTGACAAAACAGGGCCATAATTCTCTAATAACGAACTAATAATTAACTCCTATTTAAATACAGCTAGGATAAAAGTTGATATCTTGTTCCACTCAACATTGGCCCAACACTCACTACATGGCACATTGCTGCTTAGCTTCATTAATCACAAACAGAGATTACCCTAATCCACAGCTAATTTATAGATCTATCTATATAGTTGATGCCTCGTTCTCTCTCATATATTCAAGGAAAAATCCCGATGCAAAAAGTAATTTCAGGTCTGAACTAAATTAATGAACGAAATGTTACTGGTGATGTGAATGGAAACATACAGTGTATAGATGGCTTTGTAGGGAGTAATTGGGGATGAGGGAAAGAATAAAAAAGGAGACAATGATGACATGCATGAGGATGGAGGCAGGTGGGAAAGAGCCAAGTAGGAAAGAGCAAAGAAAAAAACAGGGAGGTTGAAGGTGGGAAATGTTCCACAGTACAGGGAATACTGGGAAATGCTTAAGTATAGAGGAGAGGCAATAGTGGAGTGGATGTTACTTATGTAACAAGTTTTGAAAAAGTGCTTGGTGCCAGAAGACTTGAAAGCATTAATTGTGCCTCTATAAATGGGTAAAGTAAGTAGGGAGGAGTGTAAGAGTTATTGTGAGATAAGCCTTCTATAGTGAGCCAGAGAGAGTGAATGTGATGATAGATGATCAGGAATGGGAAAGATTAGAGGAGTTGGTGATTTACGAACAGGAAGGATTTATAATGGCTGTTTGCATCAAGTGTTTGCAGCACATCAGTTGATGGAGAAAGCCTATGAAGGAGATAAAAGGCTACTTATAGTCTTAATGAATTTAAAGAAATCTCATGAGACCGAATATAGAAGTCTAATGATAAGTGTTATCAATGTATGGTTTAGAGTAAAGGGTGCAGAATCTGGTAAACAGCTTCAATAATAGTAGTGTGACCTATCTATTTCTCTATCTTAAGCTCTTGACTCCTTGCTCCTTTGACGGGAACTCCCCCTCCCCCAAGGTGGTGGCCATGAAAGAGGAGTCTCCAATTCTCCCTGTTCCAGGACTTCTTCCTCACTTGGTCAAGCCTTCCCCTTCCACTCACAATCTTCTACCTCACGTAGTTCACTCATCGGACTGAAGGTCTGCCTCTCACATCACGGCACACAGTCACTACCACTTACCTTCTTGGTAAACTTTCCATCTTGTATGATCTTCACATGTTAAAACCACATCAGTGATTTACACTTCACTCTTTCAACTGCCCCACACTTAACACTACTTGCCTTCTAACCCAACCCACAGCTCTCATATATATTCTCATTGCTCTTTCCATCTCATCTCGTCTGATCACGCACTCCTTTCAGGCAACTCATTTCCACAGCACAAATTCTGGTCTGTTACTCCCTTTACCATGACTATGTCCATGATGTGTACATCAGTGTTGGCAGAACCATACTACTTATTAGTTTCTATTTAATTTTCAAACTCACATTTCTACCCATCAATATTCTCCCCAATAATCCTAAGACCTACCTACCACACAATGCTCTCTCTCTCTCTGATATTTTCCATCCTAACACATATACAATTGTTTCCATATATGTAAACTCCTTTACTTCTTCCATCTTCTCACCTCCCAGACCTGTATCACATCCAGTTCCATTCAGCATACATAACCTACATAAGATACATACATACATAAGATACATACATACATAAGATACTGCTCTGTCAAAGACCATCCCCTTACTTTAACTGACATTCACGTTAAATTTTCCTTTCTTGCAACCCCCCCTCTGCAGCTCCCTTTCACTGTCAGCCAGTAACAGTGTTATCCACTAACAAGTTGCCACCAAGGACCATTTTACTCTGTTCAGCCTCATTCTTGCACTCAGGTTACCCACTCCTGCCTTCACCTCTCTTTTGCAATCATCCATTTATACACTGAACATTCATTATGACACAACTGTCTCAACCCTACACTGATATTGAAAGTCAACATACATAGAAATACCAAAGTAAATACACTGACTGAGATACTGTTACATAAACACCAGGAAATGCCCATCAAAAATATACAATATTGTATTGTACCTTTAAGCAACACAACCATTAAATAATTTTTAAATGAGTCTCGACGGCCAGGCACTTAAATTTTGCTACCGGTATTTAATTATTATATTAAAAAGAACTACCGACACCAACCTACAGTACTGTGCAATCCATAACAGCCATATTCATGGGCAAAAGGTGATTCTATTTATTATAATACTAAACTGCACTGAAGAAATAGCTTTCTGCAAGATTAGTATGCAAGATTAGTACTATTTTTTTGGGAAAGCTGTACTAGTAGGGTGGTGTGGAGTTTTGTCTAACCATCAGTATCTGGACCATGAGGTTCTCTGGAGTGGTATCACCCTCCAATGTCTGAGGCTGCTGTTGGTTTGTCTGGTAGTCACGGCGGTAGTGACAGTACTCCTCCTGCTGTGTTGTGTTGGTTGTTGTCCCTTGATGCTCATATTGGTCGTGGTCATTCTTTTCAGAATCCTCCTCCTCCTTGGGAACGTGGCGTCTCGCCCTCTTAGATGCTATTTCCTGCCGCTGATTGCTCAACTCTTCATCTGACATAATACTCTGTCGTCGCTGTCGCCTCACAGCTGCTTCAGAGGCTCGTCGCTCACGCAGTTCTGAATCTGACATATGTTCCCTCTTCTCATGTCTTTTTCTCCTCTGCATAGCAGCAGCCTTGGCTCTGTAAGCTTGCCTCTCATCTTCACTCATACGCTCCTCCCTGAGGCGGCGGCGGTGAGCAGAGAGTGCACTCTGCATGGCTCTCTCTTTCTGACGATCCTCATCAGTCATGCGTTGAAGCCGTAGATGGCGACGTATACGCTGAGCCTCTGCCACTGTGGAACGATACTCTTTACGTTGGTCATCTGACATACGGTCTAACCGCTGCTGACGGTTCTTTCTCTGAGCTGCTGCAGCAGCTGCACGCTTAGCCTTGACCTCATCCTCTGTCATCCTCTTGAGTTGTCTGTGACGGCGCGCTCGTTGAGCAGCTGCAGCACGCGAACACTTGCCGTCAACCTCGTCCTCCTCTTCAGTCACTGCATTATACAGCTGCAACCACAAATTACAGTTAGGCCTGGATTATTACAAAGTAAATGTAGTTATGTTAACATAAAAATAAATTATTCTTATTACACTCTAATAAACTTAACTCAATTCACATGATTAGAAAACAGTCAACTCTCACATTATGTGAGCTTCATAGATGCGAATCTTCATTTACACAGTACCTTCATCAGAAGGAACACTGAAAAATTATTAAAGGATATAGCATCTTCCACATGACCTAAAACGAGCAAAGCGGGTGAAATTTGTGGCTATTACCATTCCCACAAGACAGGCTATGGCAACTCCACTTATGAGCAAACATAATAAGAGTCATATAACCTACAGCAGGATTCTATCTCTTTACAAAAATAATAACAACAAACCATAAATTATTATGATTGTGAATGTAGATTAGGTTGTTATTATTGCCTTAAGCAGCCCATCAATGAAGCTACTTAGATGCCTGTTACTGCTGTGGAGGATGGGCAGTGACTAACTCTATCAATATAGCTGTTGGCATCCTAGAGATAAGGTGATATGTTGCAGCTGATGCCTCAAGGGTAGTATGGCGAGGTAAGATTGGATAACCTTGCCTGATAACTGACAATGACAGGATACTCAAACATGCATTATAGCAGTGAGATGGCTATTGCAACACCATGTGGCTACAAATCCTACCAGGACTAGGAATAAGATATAACTAACTAACTCTCTCTCTCTCTTGCAGATGTTTGCTGATGATGGAAAGATACAAAAAACAATAAAAAAATTAAGACTACTGTAAAAAATTACAAGAAAACTTGGAGTAAAACTGGAGTAATAAAAAGCAGATGGAGTTTAACGCAGATAAGTGTCATATTAATAAGTTTGGAAGAAGTGAGAGAAGACCAAATTGGTAGTACAAGCTTGGAAATAAAATATTAATGAAGCAGAGAAAGAAATTTTGGGGTAACGATAAATATGAAATTGACACCAGATGATCATATAAATGAAAAATTGAGAAATATGTATACAGTCAACCCTCTGCTATCGCGAGTTCGGCTATAGCGTTTCATTACTATCGTACATGCGTGAAAATTTCACCTTCATCCTCTATAGTGCATTTTCCATGTATTAACTATGAGTATTGGTGTAGTATAATATTACAAAATGTAAGACTTCCTTCTCATTTAACACATAGCCCCTGGCTAGTACAGTGATAACGCGCCTACCTCGCATCCGTGAGGTCGGCAGATCGAGCCTCGCCCAGGCCCGAGAGTTAAAACTGTTTACTGGGGGGTTACTGCCATGGCTGGGCACCATGGTGGGGAGTTGGGCTTGCCTGGCTGACGTTCAGGAGAGTATCTCATAAGAGATAGATACCAGAACTAAAACCCTGCAACTTTAACTTTAACATAATAAATGTGATCATCTCAAACAATGCTTAGCATTCATCCTAAATAGTTTGTGATGTTAATAATATTATATACTGTTCCTTACTCTGCCAAGTATGGGACCTGTTATTTTGTCTGATAGATATACTTCTGTTGTCATCCATGAGCTAAAGTGTTTGTGTAAATGTGTGTATATTATGGCATAATAATCATATTGTAATACCTACTTATGTTTGCATCATAAAAACATGTTTCTCCCATGATTCTCTGATTGTAAGTCAACAAGGACTGACTTTTTGCAAAGTTTAACAGGAAATCCCTGTCAATTCAAACAAAAATTTAAAGGTATTGATAGAATGGGATTCATTATTATTATTATTAAAATAGACCAGACACACAAAGCTGGGAGAGAATGCAAGCATTCTATCAATCCAAGGACTCCAACCCCATGAATCCAGCCTGAAGAAAAGAAGACAGCCTAATCCTTAAGAGCCTCACCACGAATTTAGGCCTTGAAGCCGATTGACGTAATATAAAGACTGTAAAAATAAAAAAAAACTGCTTGGGCTATATCTAGCCACTTCATTATAACACTGGTTAGTTTTGGGCCTACTAGTGTGAACTGACTCTATAAATACTGCGTTCTGCCTCTGTGGGTAGGGGGGGAGGTGGCCTCTTTGAAGCCTGCTCTCTCCCTACCATACCACCCACCAACACCCCTTTCTACTCCCCCACACTGACTCTGCCTCCTCTCCTATCCTTCCTACTCCCTCCCGAGTTCCCATGCTTTGATAATCATACATGGGAAGCTTATCTAAGTCATATTGCACCTCTTTATATGCATACTGGGCAATACACACATATACGCACTTGTTATATGTACATAACGTTACTATATAACTATATGTGTACAGAGTAAGCCTGCAGTATACTATTATATATATATATTTGTACCTTGAAAACTATAATTGTCATATTTGGTCATATTTTAGAGTAATAAATTACGCTATCTCACGTTTTACTAGTTTTATAAGGGTAACTGGGTTTTTTCTCGGACTTTGATGCACACCCCTGCTCAAACCAGTCGACTTACGAAACTTTCTATTTAAGATTCTGATGTGTAAAATCAAGCTCTACAAATCTGTAATAACAGAATTTACCTAAACAAAACTTTTAAAATCACCCTATAATTGCAGTTCAGGCGAAAGTAGCGGTAGGGGAATTGCGGCTCCTAGGGGTTAAGAGAAAGAAAGATGAGCAGTTAGCTTAATAAATACATATTAGCCTTACTCTTGAAGCCAGCCAGTCCTACACCATCAAGACAGATTCACCAAGGCCATTCCACAGAGACACCGACCTAGGGACAAACGATCGAGTGTACTGACAGGTTCTACAGCGCAGCAATAAGTAAGCATACCTATGGGAATCCAATGCACCACGAGTGACACGAGCAGGAACATACAGAGGAGGCAGCACATTACTTCTGATCTTGAAGAGCATGCACAATGATGTAACAGAACGACGGTGGCTCAAATTACAATTAAGTGAACGGCTGGTAAGAATATTAGCATAAGAAACAATCCTATCCAACAACTTGAGATGGCAGTCAGCTGCTGAACACCATACTGGAGAACAGTATTCCATCAGAGGCAACACAAAGGAGTTAAAACACTGCAGTAACAATGTGTGATCTCTGAACACATGCCAAGCTCTTCGCATAATACCCAACATTTGGGAGACAGACCTTGAGATTGACCGCATATGCTTCTCAAAAGTCAACTTGGCATCAAATGTAACTCCCAGAATAACCAAATTCTCAGACCCCTCCAATACAGTCCCATCAAGAATCAAGGGTGGCGATAATGGGTATACCGTGTGAGACCTAGAGACGACCATTGCCCTAGTCTTGCCAGAATTCAGCCTCATACCCTACAACCTGCACCAATCACTAATCTTAACTAGGTCACGATCCAATGACTGAGCAACAGAAATCCTGGTGCCAGGGATAGGCACCCAGTATCAAACTTAAAATTTTAAGATAATGTTAATTCCTGGCAACACCTACCACTTCCCACTCAGTCAGTTGATGGTGGTTGGTTGCTCACCTCCCATCCCCTTCCTGTCCTTTCTCCCTCCACCAGACCCTCCATAACTCCCACTATAACTCACCGGGAAGAAACAACCATAATGTGTGTGTGCTAGTGTCTCTATCCCATCAGCTCACGTCTGTGTACCATTCACAAACCTCAAGACAAACTTCATTATTCACAACCTCAAGTGCTTATCTATCTTTGGCTCAGACAACATGAGTAACATACAACTTCGATACCTCAAACAAACACTCACAAACATAGCAAACCTCAGCTACTTACTCACCAGTCACCAAAATACCCAAGATCTGGAAGCACAGTACAATCCTTATTCCTAATCCATCAAAGACTCCACACTACTCTTGTCACACTCCTTTGCACTGCCTCCAAAGTAATTGAAAGCCTCATCCTAAACCAAATCACACCACACTTTTTCTTAGCACCCTCATAACATGGCTTTGGGCCATTAGACTCAATAAAACACTCTTCTACAAAATTCATACAAAGAATCTTCTATGGCAATAATTTAGCTATATCGCCACACTGAACACTCCTCATTACATTCATCATTAGTAAAAGCATTTAATTCAACCCCTGCCACAACCTCACAAACAAAATATACATGAACATGCAAAACATCACAAAAAGATTACGAAGTTCAATGTATACTGTGGTGGGTAGATGATTCTAGCCGCCAGTAGCAGCCGCTACAATACCCTGATAAAGTTCGTTAAGCCCAGACTGTGTGTTTTTTCCAGTCACATGAAGGATACATAACATATTGTTGGCACAGTTATATGGGTATTTATTATACTGCAAAAATCTGTGGCCCTACCCTGCACCCTGTCAGGTCTTTAACAAACTTTGTCAGGCAACTGTACCAGCCAAAACACACACAGCCACTCATCTTCTCCATCCCTACCTCAACACACTTCGTGCCTGGTTCACTACAAACAAGACTAAAAACTTCACCTTCCTAATACAGTCACTCTTCACATCAACTGGATAACTGGACTCTACTACACACCGCACTTCACAATTAACAACACTCTGTTACGGCACTCCCAAAATAGTTAATGCAACATATATCATTGTCATTTAAATAACACATCATAAACATCAAAAACAAAAGCACACCAACACACAACACACTCAGATCACAACATTTAAACATAACAAGGAAACCACAACTACAGGAAACAAACAATTTAAGTATACTGGTCAGTGATGACTATACAAACCCTGCCTGAGACACACCACAATATTCAAATTACCATACAGAACAGTCCTAAAAACAATTACAGGCAACAAAGCTACTACACCTATAGACCATATATACCATGAAACCAAAGTTTTCAAGGTCAAGGATCACCTTTACCTGAAAAACTTAGAAACACTTGCTGTAGCCTCCCAGTATCACCCACTAACTACATGACAGAACACCTATAACATTAAAACAAATAACACCCTGCATATGTTATCATATACATATATGATCATCTCTTCTGCCTTGCCCACCTGAAACTGGTTTGCAGAAGCATATCCACACTCAAATCACTCCACTTACTCAGAAACAACAATCAGCTGCTTCCACGACCTCCCTACATCAATCCTTCTGAGTCCTCTCTTCCCTGCAGGGACAGAGTCCAACTGGCCAAGCTGTGGTATGGGATCCATCTAAGCTATCAGAAAAGGATGCCTGTCCACGATGCAATACAGCACCCTACACTGTTAAACAAAATGTGGACGACTGCCCTGTACACAACCACATTTGCCAACACAAAACATATTCCTTGAGGTTTTACAAAACAGCCCGGTCCAGGCCAAGACCTTCTTCAGGGACTCTGAGTTGTTTGGCCAAACAGCTTGATGCCCTTCAACAACAATAACTTTGGTCATTTTAACTCGTGTTTCATTTTTTATTTGGTCTCCCATGTGTTGATGCTACTCAGGTTGAGTGAGTATAAACTCGCACAAATATTTGGGTAAGTTCCTGAGAAGGAATATTCACTCTGATATAAGTTAATACAAGGGGCAAGAGATACCTGAAGTTGAAGCAATCGCTGGGAATATAACTGCCAATAGCTATAGTAACTCATAACCCCATCTCATCCACCCAATCATCTTATTACTATGCAACTTTCATTAACGCAAGTGTATTACTATACTCTGTTCAAAGCTTGTGTTCCGCTGGCCTCTTATGCTTAGATAGATAGAAATAGATAGATAGACAGATAAGAGATAGATAGAAATAGAGACAGATAGAGATAGAAAGATATAGATAGAAATAGATATAGATAGAAATAGAGACAGATAGATAGAGGAAAATGGAACACAAGTTTTGAACAGACTATACCAATGATCTTATATCATATTATGCAGCTAATTATTTCACATCAATTACTGCATCCGGGAAATTTGCAAGATAGGGTTATGAACCTAAAAGATATCATTTGGGAAAAAGTGACTGACTGTCTCAAACCTAAAAATACTTACTTTATTAACATAAAAACATATGATGCCATGAACTCAAATTTTCAATATCACTAGGTAATCTTAGTAAAAAAAAATTAACTTAAGTGGAGAGTTGACTGTAAGGCCAATCTTGAAATTTTATACCGAGGACTCCTCCTTCCTGACTTACGAGTATGTAAGGAATACATGCAAAACTAAAAGCAAGTACATGCTTTTCAAAACATAGAGTAAACGTAGAACACATTACAGTACTTATAAAACTGCTTTAAAATATCGATCTTGTAAAAATTAAATAAGTCTATCTCTACTAAATCAAATTTATGTGGAGTTCAGAATAAAACAAATAAATATGAACTCACTAGTTCCATAGCAACTCTGTTCTCATAGCTGTACACAGATGACGATTGGTTGCCATTCTCACTGGGGAGAGGCTCTTCCTGCATTGAGGACATTGCACCATTATCATTTAATAAACTGACATCTACAGGTTCTGAAAGAGACAGAATATACAAAATTGGGCTGTGACTCCTGTGATGAACCTGATCTGTACTTATGTCACCACTTCATTAACTTCATCCCATTATTCTTACCATCCACACATAAATGAAGGTGACATATAGGATTCTAAATATGTGCACTAAGGAATGTTTCATCAAAATACTTATTCTGTCTTAACCTAAGAATAGCCTTTCTATCACTTAAGCTATGGGGTGGAGAAAACTACAACATTGTACCACACAAAAAAAATTCAATATACTGTACATATGAAAGCAGATTCTAAGACAGCAAACCTCACATTCACTACCATGACTATCTTTATACCACAACCTGCCTTTCAGCTGTCACTTTTTCCTCTCGATTCTTTAACCTTCACAGTGTCGGAGACTTACATAAACTGTGCAGTCACCCACAACAAAAGTTTTACATTCACTGTTTATCATGGGTGCAAATGGCAACATTATGCAGAATTTTTCATCAATTGGATCTGTTTTAAAAGTTTAATCAAAGGTACATTTTTTGTAAGCTAAAATTGGTTACCTTTACCATTTTCATCAACACGAGCATTTACACCTTGCAAATACTACACCTTGTTTTATTATAACAGTACTGTACTTCAACATACTAATGAGGTGACAATTATGACTCCTCTGGTATGAGGAATTTCCCAATCAGGTAAAATTCCTTTGTCATTACCAAAGTAAAAATAATTGAAGTATATAACTGTGCCAAGGGGATTAATTGAGACTGCCTTTAACCCCTTAGGTATCAGAGGCATTTAATTTCATTATCATACCAGCAACCAGTACTGTACTTAAATACTTTACTGGTGAACAAATGCACAAACCTTCGTGATATACTGTAATTTGTATATCAAAATACCGTTATGTAGAGATGATCAAGAGGCACACTGAAGGAGGAACACCTTGGCTTCTTTAACTGTAAGTTTTGGAGATCATTTTATTGGTATATATTAATTATCATTGGAAATCAGACAGCATAATTTATACTGCGAAACTTCATGAAGATATTAAAGATGAATTTCATGGTGCACCTCCTGTTCTGAAAATTACTCATGTGTGACAATTGCAGGTAATTTATCAATATTCTGCCTCTTCATAAAATAATTTAAAATGATTTGGGGAAATTGATGGCCACCCATTTTTCTAAACTGCTCCAAGAAACACACCACCTTGGGTTTGGTGATTTGCTTTGTTACACTGTTTGGAGGAATCAGAATCTTCTAATTTGTTATCAAAAGCTTACTGCCAAAAATAATATACATTATAACTAAATAAATAAAACACTTAATCATTATCTACTGTACAGTATACCTCAACCATATTCACAAGAGGAAATAATGTAACCTGTTAAGAGCTTATATCATTATCATCTGGCACACTAAAACTGAACTACAGTACCTAAATAATATAATTCTGGACAATAGTGACTTAGGTAATACCGGTAATCCTTCTATATAACAATCTCCTGCTGACAAGAAAAAAAAAAAAAAAAAAAAGTACAGGTAACCCTTGTTAAACAATGTTCACGTTCCTATATTCCGAGTGTATTCTTTTGAAATTCTAACGCATTTTGTTGCAATATGATCCCTACTATATTATTTTGCTTATGCTAGCCATGGCATGAAAATAAAGGGTGCATATTACAGTAAAATTTCAAGGATTCAGGCAAATTAACAGCAATTTAGATATTGTACAAGTAAAGAAATCTGTTACTCACAACAACGGCGGATATTGCTTAAGTTAGGCATTTGTTCAATTTGATTTTGAGCATATGCTAATCAATAGAATTTGTGGGCATTAATTATGTATATGAACTCTGAAGCATCCGTGTTAAAATACATTAATTTTTATTTTAACGAATATGAATAGAATATCAACTCAGTATCATCTACCTGCCACTCAAAATAGAGGACATCAATTAAGTTAAGCACTTCTCCGAATTGACAAATTTTGTTCAAGAAGTATGTACCACTGTACAAGTAAGTGTTGTTTAACTTTATTGGACACACAAGATGGTCATAATTGATAGAGATTTTATATTTACGCCAGATTATACGACTGATATAACACCTCCTTACACAATACTTATTGATGACATTTACTATACAGTACTGATAATACTATATAGAGACTGTACAGTAATTTGATAATTCATACTGTAGAATGCATTCCTTGTATCAGTAACTACAATACTAACACTGTACTTGAATGTAATTGTTCATTGATAGATTTGCAGTTACTGATTTATTTTTAAATAATAAAATTGTAAGAACCAATTACAGTGCTCCCCCCCACGTAGCCAGTCATTAACTAGACAATTTCCAAGTAGGCAGAGAAATAATTCAGTGAAAGTGATTTTAAGAGAAAATTACCAAGATTAATTAATACAAACTAAGGAATGCTTGTGCACAAACAAAAATTCAATGAGTTTTGGTGATAACTGAACTAACCTCCCCACTATCACTCTCACACTTGCTTGTTACACTCGTGATAAGTCTAACCCCTTTATAGTGAACAACTTCTCAAAACGGGCATTTTTCATACATTTAGCACATACTGTATTCCGGTACTGTACAGTACAGACATTTGATATGGTGAAAAGTGCAAGTTATTGTAACAGAAAGTGACAAAGAATAATGAATACTGTTCACTAAGGAAATGTGTTTGTATGAGTAGAAACTCATAAATTATTGGTGATAACTGAACTTGTTAACCATCACGCTCACTCCTCACTCGCTACACTTGCGCATTTAGGCCTACCATTTTAGAATGAACAATCTTTAAAAATATACATTTTCCATACTTTTGGCTCAAGTTTAGAACTAAAATTTACTAGAGAGAATTATATTATGATGGTCAAGAAGGGTTAGGTTTTGAAATCGCCAGTACCGAACCTATTTATTTCCCTTTATAGGCTATATCAATTCCAAGTAGACAATTTCAAAGTACACGGGGCCTGCTTGGTACATAACCCTTATCTACTTGGGGGGAGCACTGTATACTGCTTCAATAAGAAATCACTGGATTCTGTAACATCAATTCCCAGTGTGATTGTGCTGTAAAATTATAATGCATCCAAATTTAGGTGTAGGAAATTAAAATGAATATTCTAACAAGTGAAGCCTATAACAAATTATAACAGTAAAACTATATGAGAGGGAGGATATTAAAAAGTATACCTGGTATGTTAATCACCCTAAAATCCTAATGGTCTGAAACATCCTATAAAAATTTTATAGTGAAACCTATAATGAAAGAATGGCACTGAAGTTGTCCTAAGGTAATGAACATGTTGGTGAAATTTGGCTCTCAAATTTCACTGTTCCTGTCACCTGGTATTAAATTCAAAACTCATGGATATACGAGTTTCATTTAGGGATCGTCTTGGAGCATTTGGACAAGAGGTTATGTGGATCTAAGTCACTTAATATTAGCACTGGGTTACCCCAACCATAGCATTTCCAGAGTAATTTTTGAAGCAATTTTTTGGGGAAAAAAGCTGTCTATTAATAGCAGGAAATATGGTATTACACAGATCTATTTATTTATTTCAAATGTTCTAAATACATATGCTATTATTATAATAGAATATTCCTAGTGGTTGGAAAGTAACTATGACTCATGTTATTTGAGTGACCAAATCTCTGAATGCAGTTTCATCTATTTATTACCATAAATGATCTAGGTTGAAATGTAAATCATATTCCACTTAATGACTGAAACACATTCCTATCATAAAACAAGGGTTACCTGTTGTACATGTCACAACATTCTGCATAATATATCAAGAAAAAAACAATTATAACTTATAAAAACACATGCTTCTCACCCTCTTTAATTTCCACGTATGAGAGGTAACTCTGTACAGGCAAATCTTCGTCTAGTTGGTCTAAACTCTCAGTGTCCTGTGTATCTGTCAGGGCTGCCTCGTGTGCAGCTCTCCTATCCTCTTGCTCTTCCTCACTTCCAGTAAAGGGACTACGATCTATTTGCTCTACACACTCTTCCTCCTTGTGCGTGGGTAAATCTTGGACAGGGCATTCAACAGCTTTTGGTGTATACATGCTATGTTTAATGCTGGTTAACTTTCTTGCTCACCATAAATACCTGAAAGGTGAAGTTATAGAAAAGATGTGGAAGGAACAATTCAAACATAACTGACCAGGAAAATATGACTACCCATTCAAATACTATAGACTAAATACATGAACCCATTTTCAATCAGAGTTCAATATATTAAATACTGTTGCGAGGTATCAGAAGTCAAATGTATACAGTATAACATAATATTTACTGGACATAGTTACTGTATACAGTCAAAAGAACAATTGGATTTTTTTGTCAATTCCAACTTAGCCAGATATCATTATAGCATTGTAGTGCAGATTGGAGATACCTGTACAACAGATTAATCTGTTAAGTTATAGCATTGTACTGTTACCAAAAACAGAGGCTATCTGAAACTGTACATTACAAAACTTTATCTACAACCCCACATTGTCTCTTGTACAGTTTTGGTACTGTACAGCTGGCCATACTCCCGTGAGGCTCACCCAGAGTTGTCAACGTTAGATGAGATATTAACCCTGAAACACTAGTAGTGAGCTTGTAGTGGCAACCTTTATTACATTGTAAGCACTGGCTTCGCCAGCCACGGCTACGCCGTGGGTGCTTTTGCCTGCGGCGCTGCTCGCTTCGCTCACCCCCCCCACACCCCACACCCCACCCACACCAATCAGATGTCACACCAGGTAGTGAAGATGTCAAGTAGTCAAGATGTGTTGAAGTGTCACAATTACCACTACCTCCCACCCACCCACCTACATCTTAACTACCACCCATCCACCCACATATCTCTTCCAAATAATAGTGAAGATGTTCGTGTATGGTGAGTAGTGAAGATGTCTTGTGGCCGCCCCAGTATACATTGGCGTTCTCGCTACCTACCACCCACCCATATATTTATTGACATCTTCACTACCTACCTACCACCCACATCTTACCTACCTACCTACCACCCACATCTTAACTACCACCCACCCATATATTTATTGACATCTTCACTACCTACCTACCTACCACCCACATCTTACCTACCTACCTACCTACCACCCACATCTTACCTACCTACCTACCTACCACCCACATCTTACCTACCTACCTACCTACCACCCACCCATATAATTATTGACATTTTCACTACCTACCTACAACCCACATCTTACCTACCTACCTACCTACCACCCACCCATATAATTATTGACATTTTCACTACCTACCTACAACCCACATCTTACCTACCTACCTACCTACCACCCACCCATATAATTATTGACATCTTCACTACCTACCTACAACCCACATCTTACCTACCTACCTACCTACCACCCACCCATATAATTATTGACATCTTCACTACCTACCTACCTACCTACCACCCACATCTTAACTACCACCCACCCATATAATTATTGACATCTTCACTACCTACCTACCACCCACATCTTACCTACCTTCCACCCACATCTTACCTACCTACCTACCTACCTTCCACCCACATCTTAACTACCACCCACCCACATCTTACCTACCTACCACCCACATTTTACCTACCTACCACCCACATCTTACCTACCTACCTACCTTCCACACACATCTTAACTACCACCCACCCACCCACATCTTACCTACCTACCACCCACATTTTACCTACCTACCACCCACATCTTACCTACCTACCTCCCTGCCAAATATAAAGGGCAATGTCTCTTATATCTCTGGGGAACATTTTACCGTAAAATCGTTAAAAAAAAATGATTTTTGAAAGTTTGTAAAGGTTGCAATTTTTAATATACATTGATGCCATTGAACATATTCCAGGTTGGATATAAAAAGTTCATATGCAATGTAATATATAAATGTATAATAGAACACTGACACCAATAAACATACTACACAAACCAACCCAACCTTGTTTGCCATTGACCCCTCAAGGTGAAGATAACCAACATCTTCACTACCTTATAACAACTGTTATAAATTGGTCACCCCGGGGTCACCAATTTATAACAGTTGTTATAAGGTAGTGAAGATGTTGGTTATCTTCACCTTGGGGGTCAATGGCAAACAAGGTTGGGTTGGTTTGTGTAGTATGTTTATTGGTGTCAGTGTTCTATTAGAAGAGTTTTTCCGTGGTTGTACTGGCTGTAGCTTGTGCATGCACAACCTACAGCCAGTACAACCACGGAAAAACTCTTCTAATAGAACACTGACACCAATAAACATACTACACAAACCAACCCAGCCTTGTTTGCCATTGACCCCCCCCCCCAAGGTGAAGAAAACCAACATCTTCACTACCTTATAACAACTGTTATAAGCTCTGTTCGCTTGAACCATTCACTGTGGGAGGGAGGAATAAGGAGGGATTTGAGGAGGGTATAAAGCACCTGTACAAGAGAGGTGAGAAATTATTTTTGAGGTGAAATTAGTGAAATTTTTTATAAAAGTAAGAATATACACCCGGTTATAAATTATTTATACAGTATTCTGACATTCGTGTCAATTATCAACATTGTTTAAAGTTAGATACATTTTTTAACATGATGTAACACAAAAACAAGAGGTAACATTATTGTATACTCTATACGTAATGTATTCATTGGTTATCAAGCACTAAATGCTGTAAAATACTTATATTATAACTGTATAAGAATCATGAACAAGAATTAATTTTATTAAATGAAACAAATATACCTTCATATTGTATGTGACAAAGTGTTGATACCACTAGCACACACCTCCATATCCCCTGTATCTAGCATAATGCTACCTAATAATTGTTGTTGTTGATGTTCTCCCATGGCAGAATGACCTCCAGCTTCATAGACCCCCCCGGTACGCTCTGGTCGCATTGAAAAAACAAAACAAATTAAAATAAAGGAAATAAATAAAATGCCTGTGCTATCAAAGCAAATCCTAGGAAGATGGGACCAGAGCTTACTGGACCAGAGAGTCTTGGTGCCACCGACCTCCAGGGAGTTTGTAGGGAAGGTCTTTGATCCCAGAGTTTATAATCATAGTGTCAAATATCAAGGCTCGCATTATCCCTCACGTGATAACAACCTTGCAATAATCTGATGCTCTTAGGTCTAATTAGCCTATTTTATTGAATGTTTGGTGTTCTATTATGAATCCCTTGGTATGTCATCTATCTTTTGGTGGCAAAAATAATTATTATTGCTCTGTATCTCTCCTCTCTGTGTGCATTTATATTCGGTACTTGTATATATAAGCAAGCCAGTACACACATACAACATTATAATGGTGAAGAGGTACTATTGGATTCATCTATCATGAGTTGCAAGAAAAGTATGTTCATTATTATTTAAACATTGCAATCGTTTTATCAAGTAATGCATAGTTTGCACAGTTGAGGTTTCATCGGCCATGTTAATAGAGAAGCTGGCAACAATTTTCAGCATTTTTTTAAATATAACTTTATTAAAGACCAGTAAAGGTCTGAAATCTTGTGTTTCCCATCATACATCATCCTCCCACTACACACACCATTGAATTTGATGCCATATTGATCTTTACTGTCTTCTGCTACAAAGTTGTAATTAGTATGATTCTCCAATTACATCCTGCCACGTGAACTGACCGACTGCACCACCTTACACATCTTCAGGTCATCAGGGCTGCCAATACTGTATGTTTGAGAGGGAATATTTCTACCCTCAGTCTTCAGTAGCCTTAACTTGTACCAGTTTAGTAGTGGTTTACAACCAACTCATGATCCTCTTCGATTATCAAAACAAATGTGGGGTAACGAAAGTAGTCAAAATCAGTCTCTAAATGATGCGCAAAAAAAAAAAGAGAAAAAAAATACTGTTGACAAGCCTCTGGGTGTCAGACTCAATCAGCCTGGCCTCTCCTCACATGTATTATCTGCCAAAATAAATATTTTTAGCTACCTAGAAACAGATGACATACCAAGGGATTCATAATAAAATACCAAACATTCAATAAAACTGGCTAATTATGAGTATTCCGAATATTGTAAGGTTACTATCACGTGAGGAATAATACGAGCCTTGATGTTGGACACTTCGATTATGAACTGTTAGGCAGACACAGGGGATATGGAGGTGTGTGTTAGTGGTATCAACACTTGCCACATGCAATATGAAGGTATTAACACTGGTTTCATTTATTAAAAAGTATCTGGTTCATGATTCTTATGCAGTTATTATATAAGTATTTTCCAGCATTTAGTGCTTGATAACCATTGGATACATATGAATAAAGTATACAATAATGTTACCTCTTGTTTTCGTGCTACATCATATTAAAAACGATGTTAATAATTGACTCGAATGTCAGTACCTGGTACAGTAATTGAGAACAGGGTGCATATTCTTACTTTTATTAAATATTCCACTCATTTCTCACCTCTCTTGTACAGCCCCCCTCCCCTCTATAACCTCCTCACTCCTCACTCCCACAGTGAATGGTTTGAGCGAGAGGAGCTCACTACTACAGTTTCAGGGTTATTATCTCATCCAATGTTGACAATGCTAGGTGGGCCTCACGGGAGTGTGGCCAGCTGTACATGCAAAACCCAATCTTATATTTATCTCACCATTCTTGATATCAGCCATAACTGCTGTGTTCATCAATAGCAGCTTTCCACCACTGGAATACAGATTTTTTTGCCTGAAAAGAGAGAAAATTATTCTGTGAAAGAATACTGTACAGGCTTATATATTGTACCTGTACCCAGTAAACATAGAGTACAGAGAAGTCAAGTATGACATACTGTAGATACTGGTACAGCAATATCACATCAAATATCATACAATATGCATAGGCCTAAATGCCTCTGCAACAAGAAGGATAGCTCAGTGGTAGAGTGATATGTCATCATAAGTGGCTGGGAATCTAGTACTGGGATATTAATTTTAGGACTGTTGAAGCTCCAAGAGAATTTCATGAAATGGTTACTATCATCTGAAGGTAACAATTCATCAAGAGGCACCACAACTAATAAAGTATTTTCCACAACTTTGCTTCCCTTCTATGGGATTACCATGGAAGGGAAAGTCCACCATGTTCAGAATGTATTTCATTCATCCATCTAGCCTAACGTTACATTAAACAGACTCTAGTAATTTAATGTCCTCAACATCATCTGTTCCATACCGTACCCGAGCAAATTTCATCAACAGCTTTACAAAATTTGTAACGAGTAACGTCATTACTCGTGAGGTCTGGTAACACAATGACATTACTCATGAGGTTTGGAAAATAGCAGACAGTACCATAGTTTTTCAAATTATTCAAATTTAGTCCACCTGCTTTAGCAGCTACTGTGCAGATACAATCATGAAACCTTAACTTTGTACCCAACAAAATGCCCATATCTTGCCTCAATACCCATTTTATTGAGCAAAATGAGGGAATCCCTATATTACTCATTATGTATGAATTTTTGCATTATACCACCTTCCACCTTACAATACATATACAACAGTGAGCTAAAACAAACGTTATAGACAATAAACATAAAATTGCCACACCACACTACTACCCATAAGTTAACGTTAGTACTTTGTGTACAAATGGTTGAACTCCTCATAGCTTCAATGTGAACCTTCCCTCTCAACAATGTGAAACAGAGGAAGGTATATCCACTTTTTGAGATGCCAGGAATACTTGCACCCCATTCCCACCTTCCCCAATCCTTTCCAAATAACCCAGTGAGTACAACACCCAGGAGCAGTCATGTCTAAATCATGTCGGCATCTTCCACATGACAAACACTAGACGAAGCCCTATCTAACTGACATTTTGTGGTTCTCTTATACACCCATTCATCGTCTCACAAAGTCGCCCTACTTACGCTAGTGGGTTCCTCGAGGTATATATGGAGGTATGAGGGCCGGCAAGTGGAGGTAATAACGGGCGGGAATAGAGGTACACACAACAAAAGGTAACCTGCCAGCCTCTGAGGCCACCACGCCACTCTGACAGTCTTCATTACCGTACCCATAGCATTATTCTCCTATGACAGAATTTAACTCATTATCTATAGACGGAGTGTACACCTTAATAATCATGGCGTAAAATAAAACTGAAAAACTCACACTATTGCTTGTGTATTTGTTTTATATAATAAATGATGTGGTACAGCCCGTAGTGCAGGATGGTTGTCTGGTTGTGCCGGGCGTCGCCACAGTAAACATAGTTGGGGTCATTAACTGTGGCTTAAAAATTAAATGTACTGTAGTTTTCAATGGCACAACACTTTAACATTTATATGGTTATAGGAAGAATAAAGAGGCATATCTGTAACAAAAATATCTGGGTGGAAAACGCGTATCAAGGGTAATAAACTACGTAACTAGAACGTTCTTTCATTTATGTAGCTTCTCATTACTTGTAGCTATTAGATTTTAATGTATAACTCTCCTACGTGGGTTAGGCTAATGAAATTAATTCCAACTCAAGTGGATCTTATTGGTCATGCAGCTTGTAAATCAGTTATGGGAAGGTGCTACCCCGTGCAACTGCAATCCGGTTTATATGCTAACGACCCTGAGTGTGAGTAGTGAGTAGTGACTAGTGAGTGGCGAGTCAATCAAAGTTATCAAACTCTATACCAGTCACCAATCCGACTCACCATTATTATACTCACCAAGGCGTTGTGTGGGAACAGTACCACACAGAACCAACCAGGGAGTCTGCCTAGGGCTACAATCAATGAGTTTGAACTTATTAATTTGAACAATGTTTTAGTAGTGCTAAATCAACATTAGGGCCACCAACAAGTAACTTGTAGAGCCATAATTAGGAATAGTAGGGCCTAATGCATATCTGAATATTCAAGAATTTTTCACATGACCTACCTCCATATGGCTACTAATGGTATATTTAAGTGTTGGTAAAAGGGCTCTTTAACATGAAGAAACATTTATAATGACTACCGTACTGTAAGAGTAGTATGAACGAAATGTGCCAGGCATGGTAAGATCCTGAAGAATTATAATATATTTATAATATATTTAGGAGGGACAGTCAGGTTGAACTTGAAGCACAAGGTCTTTATGGCCTCGAATCATCTTTTACCTCCCCCCCCCCTTTACAGTTACAGTAGGAGACAAGGAAGGATAGCTAAAAAATTGAAAGGGAGTGTTTGGAGTCAAAAGGTGCACAAAATTGAATATTGTGCAAAAGTGCTATAATATTATTAGGCTAATGCATTCTGCCGAGCTATGGCAAAATTTCTGCATGATTTCTGTTGACTGGTAAATTACAGGAATGCAATTGCTCAAGGTCATTCATGAGCATGTTGCTGACCTTATAGAAATAGTCAGAGATTTCATAACACTATACCCTTCCTCACTACTGTACTGTATTTGCATGTAGTGACAAGTCTCAAACCCAAGCCAGTCATACATGTGGTGAAAATACAGTACAGTACCGGTACTATCACTGTGCCATCCTGGTACCCCTTCAAAAGTAGTGATTGCTTATCTCCAGGTAAAGATTACTTTTACCAATCTAATATTTACACGAGTTTGAGGTCTTATGCTTAACATAATTTAGTACTTTTTCATACTAAAATTTGATAATGAAAAGTGAACCACATTAAGTAGGAACTGCCCTTTAACAATATACTGTACAGTATTTTCAATGTCTGCAATTCAAGTTAAAAAAAATTAGGATGGTATTATTAAAGTACTTCTTCATGGAAAAGGAACTTTGTCACTCAATTCATATTGCAAAATAATGGTAACTGAGCAATGAAGATAACTTTTCCTGAAAGAAGTACAGTAGTTTAATAATACCATCCATGCCATTTACAGTATTACGTAAACAAGAGAATGCTTACATCATTTCGTTTTCAAACAAAGCTACCAAATTATGTGGATCATAAAACAGAAGCCAGAGAATAACATTTTAATAAGAATGACAACTCGCATACACATCAAAACAATTAAAATGAGTAGAGGCAGTAGCCATGATAGAAGCAAGGCTCAGTAACCAAGGAACCACACACGTCAAGATGATAATACGAGAACAATTTACAGATACAATAAAGTTCAGACATTTGTAATTTTAAACCTTAGAACAAGTTATTCTTAGTCTTTATGAATATAATATATAAATGTATCCAACATATGCTGGGACTGGCTTAACATTATGTCTTACAAGAGAATACATTACTGTAGTGTAATAATTATGTCTCAAGTTACCTAAGGTCTACAATTACAAGTGATCTTTGATATAATGAGTAACAGAGAACACAGTCGGCTCAAAACATGGCTGAAGAGACTGCCTGGTAGAGCTGCCCTGCACTTGTCTTCTGGGTTGATATGTACAATATTAACTATCAGCAATCAGTACAGTACATGAAATACACAGTACAGTAGTGTATGAGGAACTACCAAGGTCAAATCTGGACTGGAAATTTTCTCATCCACCACACTGTATGTATAGCAATCCCTCATTCACTATTTCTACTGTTTAGATGCATAGCCTATAGTGAATAAATATGCAGGGAAATATCATCCCTGTATTGCACTACTGATATCTTTATGTAAGTTTATTCAAATATTTACCAAGCCCTCAATGCAGCCCTGGTCAAGTCGACTTCAGCATGTAACAGCTGAGGAACTTACAGTACTGTACTGTGAAAAATAAAGCAACATGGATATTTGCTACAGCAAGCATCAGGAGGCTTTAAGTACAGGATATATATAATACTGTCCTAAGCATCCAAAATTCAGTGTGCTCATGTAAATATTCATTATTCAGCTAAAATTTTTATAAAATACAAATGCAGAAATGGAATGTGAATGCATAATACCAAGACATATTAACGGCATGAGAGCTGGTACATGCAAGCAAGATAGGTGGAATGTAATATGTGATCTACTGATGTTTTGGATATTCAAGAATACAGTAGTACAAATTCTTCAGAAAGCTAAGTTCTGACAGTGTTAAAAATTTATCATTCATGAAAATAACATTTGTATATTTTTCAGCTGTACAATACTAACATTAAAAACCAGTTTACAACAAAATAGCAATAAAACATGGCTTACAACAGGTTATATGTCGAGGACAAGAACATTTGAAAAAACTTCTATAATGTCAACCAATTTGTAGCAATATTAAAGTTTGTTGTTTCAAGGTCAAATGCATACATAATTACTTTATTACTTATTCCATTAAGCTATGGGATGGTGAGGCTTAGGGCCATATGCTAGAATATTTGTGGTGTTGAAGATGGCGTGGCACTGGTACAATGGCTCTATATTGTGTCTAAGGAGTCATTGTACTGGTACTACGCCATCATGTTCTTACATACAGCCCACAGAATCACAGACATTAAAAGTGGTGGTGCATGAAAACTGTTATCTTCTTTCTCTCACTTTTATCATTGTTGAGATGTCATATAGGCTAAAATCGAATGGTATTGTACCCTTTATACCATAATACGGTAATGCTTATCACAAATACTGTAATAAAATTAGTGTCGGGGAACATTAAAAATGTACATTTGGTATAATTTCTATATTAACTGTCAGTAGCAGCATCATACTATATAGATACAGTACTCTATATAGGTACTCTACCCCAAGTTTGGTTGCCACATATGAATGGTTATGGCAGGACTGTACTCATGTCAAAGTAATTTACGTCATAAGAGTACCTGTACTGTACAGTACTTAAAGACTATACTGTAGATAAAATATGCAATACAACCTAGGACATGGTGTATAAAGCATAAGTCTTGTGGCACATGTACTTTAAAAATATTACTACAAGTTCTTTAGAAGTAAATATGTGTCATGGAGTGACCAGAATCCTGTAGCTACTTAAGCAATGCGCAATTACTGTAGTTTTTTATATAGGGAAAAAAGGAAGCTCTCAAGAAGGTCAGTACTTGCTGTGTACTGACAAAAATTAACACAAATATTTGAACTTCCTTACTTAATAATATCATCATCAATACCCCATTTCCCTTTTCTTGGCTCTAGAGCCAGTGCAGGACCCCTAACAGGCAAGGAGTCCAGCTCCGAGACTATTTGAGCCTTTAATGAGGTCATTGTTTGAGAGCAGGGTCCCCAACCCTCACTTTCCCCCTATATTGTAGAGGATATGAGGCTGACTGCATGAATGATGGGCGATGGGGACGCCACTTCCCTACACCAACCTAATAATATACTGTACTGTATAGTAATTGTTATTTATATACAAGAGATAATCCACTCACCAATAATTTATCAAGTCAATATTGAACTTACCTCAGTGTGCTAATAGAACACAAAGTACAGTTGCCAAAAAAGGTATTGCGACAACTATTGATACAATATTAAATATATTAATGTCCATAGTTGTTTGTAGGGATTATAAGTACTGTATGTATTACAGAAGGATATGTATATTTTCTTCTGTATATACATGCTTATAGTCCCTACAAATAGTTGTGGATATTACTATGGTTAAAGTTGTATAAAGATTTGTCGCAATACCTTTTGTGGCAACTGTACTTTATTGTCTTACTGTTTCCATGGACAGCTCATGTCATGCACCACCATCTTTAAAACAATTTCACTATATAGTGAAAAGGAATGATTAAATAATCTAAAGGTTTAACAGAATAACAGCCCTACTACAGTACCTTTTGAAACCTGTGGTATATAATGAATATTATTAAATCATATGGTCAATAATTCATCACATAATTCAATAATTATAATATAATAATATGTAATGTGCTCTATAAGAAAGATGTAAGTTGGGAGGCTTAAATATTTTAAGGGCATTATTATTTTCTACATTCATAATATTATAAATATGCAAATCTAATACTTGCCAAAATCAATTGTACAGTATTGCACTTCATGACAATTGACAAAAATTAAATATGCAGTGAAGCAAAACGGTAACAAGAATTTAAAAAAATTATCAAAATACTGTACTCACATTGTTGTTCAAATATAGTACATAATGATAGCTATAGGTCACTACAGAAACAAAACTACCACTAGAACCAACTGCAACTCACTTATACTGTATGTGAATGAAGTGCTGTACAATACAAAACTGTCAGCTAAGTAGAGAGTATACCTATTACAGTATACTGTATATATTGTACTGTACTTATAAAACAAACTGTACCTCAATATACAAAAATGTTTACTATACAACAAATTGTAACAACACATAGCCTCCAGAGGGAGTTGAAAGGTTGGCACATAATCAGTGTGGGAAACCCTGTAGTATTCCAGAGATAATGAGTAGTATATTTTCACTGGTAAAAGGCTGGTTTATGGCTTGGACGTACCTCTATCAAGGCAAAACTCAGCAGACTTGGCTATAAAGAGAGAAGTGTATGACAAAATATGCTATACCCAGCATTACAGTACAGTGAGCTGAGCACACTCAGATCAATATCATGTTAATGTTTCTAGGACTTCCTATTTAGGAAACATATACTGTATTATGTTTCTGCACTGCTGAATTGTATAAGTAACAGCTCCTGATTAACTAGTCAATGCTATGATGTACTAATGTATTGCGTGCAATTTCCAGTGCATATGTGCCATTATGGTGAAAATACACAGTAACATATGCGGAGCTTTGAGAGACAAAAGACGAAACACTATCATTGCCCATCATTAAGTAACCTTAGAGTACATTGTTAATAGTTGAATTGGACAGAAATTTTGGCAATGTATTTGAAATAAAGTTCAATAAATTTTTATGCTACACTGGTGTTTAAGTTTGCTATGAACTACTAGATGCTTTAGTCTTGGTCAGTTGTGCTAGGCAGCTTTTCCTATGTAATAACAACCATTAAGTATTGTACTGTACCATACAGAGGTGATCAATGTACTTCAGATTGTATAGTGCAAAGTTTTACTATACAGTATTTAGGTATTGTACAGTTGATAAGTCTGAGTTGGAGACACATTAAGTACTGTACTGTTTATTATACATTCATTCATTCATATAGATTGACACCTTGTTCCCTCAAAGAAACTCCCCTTCAAGGCTGGCCAACACAGAACAGTAGCAACTTTCCTACCTCACCTGGCAAAGGTTTACTGAGGGTCTACTTGTCCATCTCAAAGAGGCTATTCACTCCTTACCCCAAGGAAAACCTCCAGAGAGGTTTATGTAGCAGTGTAATGTGCTAAGTTAAATACAGTACACTCTCCTCTTTTTTTATGTTAGGTTAGATTCCTGAAGGGGTCGCATAAAGTGAATTTTGCATAAAGTAAATTGTACATTTCCATAAGAAATAATGGTACTTTAACTTGAAAATGGAGCCTCCTTGTTCCTGTTACTTTAAAAGTTCGTGTAAATTGCATTTATTTAATTTTTTTTATGATACGCACTATTTCAAATTCGCATAATTTAAACTCGCATAAAAAGAGAGGAGAGTGTAATAGGTATCTAGGGGAGAGATATCAATGGATGTGTGTACAGTACAATATGTTGTGGAACTGGAGCTGCCTGATACCCCAACCATAGGGAACAGACAGAAATGTACAGTAACTAGTAACCAAGGTCTGGGGGTGTATCATGAAAATTATCAAGTCTATACTAAAAATTTAAGTTTAGTATATACTGTAATCACTCGATAATTAGCAAAGTCCATTATTTCATATGTCATACAGGATAACATAATTACTGCATATATTGTTTTGTCAAATGGCATTGCTGGTACCATGAAAGTTGAAGTAATTGGGATTTCCTATCACATCCTTCTCTCTGCGATTGGGTGCCAATTTGGAAATACTACAGTATTTCCACGTGTGTACAAAATTTACTTTTGTTTATAGTTGTTATGCAAGAGGTACACAGCTTTTTGGCATGCACTGTATATACAGTACTGTACTGTACTGTACTACCATAAACTTTAAAAAAATTATAGAGAAGAGGATGAGAGATGAGGAGTGACAGAGATAACAAAAACAAAAGATGTTAGGGATATTCATCTGGAGACTCCTCTGCCATGGCCAACCCTATTGGGGTGTTCCTGGGAGAGAGTTCTGTGTCACTGATATTGAATGATTGACAGAAAACCTAGAAATCATGGACATGCTCCTAAGAATTTTTTTATTGGTATACACAACAAAAAAACTATCGTTACACTTGCGTGTTACAAAATGACGCCATGAATGAAGATTTTTTATAATAGCCTCCTCACATTGGTATCCCTGTGTATGCTTGTTGTGGCCGCATCTGCTCGAATCAAGTGATCAGCACTCTGAAATGAAGCAGGAATTGAACTGCTCACAATAATGCTGTGTCTGACAGTGAATAAATGAGGCAATCATGCCAGGTGTTCTGTCCATTTCAACTCCTATTGAATCATGAAACACTCTAAGGCTCGGAAATGGTCAGTCACTCACGATTCAGATATCTGAGCGTATTCCACCGGCCTAGGATGTTACGTAAAACAAAGATAAACTCGGTAATAGATCATGTCATACTACTGTATGAGCCTAATGATAAGGCTTCATAGGGCTTGTTTCCACTTTATTAGCTATATCCATTGCTTTTCCCATACATGAGTGTCACTTCCTAGCACTCGATGGAAAGACACACTCTCTCCCTCTAAGTTTCTCCTTTCCTTCTGTTTCCTACGTGTTTGTTGTCCCACCTCTCTATCACCTTCGCTGCACCTAAAGAGTCTTATCGGCCTAGGGCGCTTTTCCTTTCATTCTCTTCAATCAATCAATAATCTCATGCTTATTTCTATACCTCTTCCTATTTGGCAACTCACTAACAGCCACACTTACAAACCTTACCGAGACAGCTGAATTGTTCAGTATGAAACCCATTGAACCCCTCTGCAACGATATTTTTTGTTGTTGTGTGTACGGTACATGTACATTAAAGACCTGTACGAAGGTTTATTTATTGTCTTATGTGTCCAACTATAAATTTAATCATGACAACCACTGCAGATCTGCAGTCATATTAAAATACAGTACAGTACATCAATGATATATATAACATAACCACTGTATTTTATTCCTATTTCAGAAAAGGTATACAATTACAGCAAAATATGTATGACAACCTTCGCTTATACAGTACACTGTATTGATATAATAGTCAATGTGACAAGGTAGATGTAACACTAGCATGTTTGTTAAGTCTAAGGATTATGAAATGAAAGTGCAGAAAATGGTTACTCCTGTATACATTATTCACATTGTAATCCTTCTGTTTAGTAAGCACACTGATGCTACACCAACCGATACACATATTTGGCCACATACCAATTATTAGGGAAGCAAATTGTCCTCTACACAAGTCTTCATATCAAGCTATGCACCATTTTCAAGAGTTAAAAGAAAACATAAATTTATAACTTCACACTGTACATTCTGAGTTGAATTTTAGCATAATATTTATTGAATAATCTCAAAGCACCATGGTTGACTATTATACTATTAGCTTGACTCAGGATATGCAGTATAACCATAATAATAACATCTACAAATGGGTTTGAGGCAGAGGTGTCTGTGGTGGTGTTGAGGAAAGTGAGCGAAGACAGCACCATATACATAGTGTCACAATACATCTTCCAGATCACCAAGGTTGTATAGAATCATAGAATCAATCATGGGATTAAAGGGGCTATCTCTTGTGGATGATTTGCAGTTATTGATTCCACCAAACAATGCTAGGAAGCAGAAACCTCAATAAAACTACTGTAATAGGGGAATCTGTTTTGCACCTTAGTTTTGAGGAATCGGAAGCCCTCCAATTCCTTACAGCAGATTACTCCCATTAATTAAGGTGTGTCCTGTCTACCCTATAATTAAACAAACAAACACTGTAAAGTTGTAAGGACAACCAACAGATTAAACTTTGTTGCCTTACCCAAACATGCTCATTTATCAATACAATAATGAATGATAATCTGAACGTACTGTTGGCCAAAAGAATTTGTACACATACGCTTGGTATTGAGGGATCACAACATATAGAATGTGTAAGACTATGTACTGTAACTGCAATACAACATTATTACTATGTTTGTTGTTTTGTAATCACAGAGTCACTTGGTAGATCATTCATTGCTGTACTTCCAGAATAATGACCTTGCTTTATAATGTCTCTGTGTACAAATTCCTGTGGCCAACTGTACATTGCATTGTAATAAAATGCACACTGTAGCAAACTTATATTGTAGATCTGTTTGTTATTACAACTTTACTGCATGACTAGAGAATCATTAAAGAGTGTTACAACAATATAATTCAATCATATGCCAGTTTATGTATTGTGGTGGGAAGTGTTATGCAGTTCATTTTATCAATCTTGACATCACAAATCAAAATCATACTAAACCTACATAGTTAATGGATAGCATGCGCTGACTCCATTGCATCTTTCCTGTGAAATAGAAAACTATGCATGTATTGGGACTGTCTGTATTGGTATATATCATCACTACTCATGAGCCTCAACACCACATCCAACAACAACAACAACAAGATCATTCCATCACACAGCTACAGCATAAGGCCACAGGCAAGAACATTGATGGTGTTGATGATCGAGTGGTAATGGTACAAGCACTCCTTAGACACAATACAGAGCCATCGTACCAGCACTGAGCCATCGTCAACACCGAGAATGTTTGTACATATGACCCACAATTATAAAACAAAACAAAACAAAACAAAACAGAAAAACACCATCCCATTACACAGCTGCAGTAGTTACTGAAAAGAAAACAATAACAACAACATACTGTAAACACTCCACCTTGCACATACTGTACTACAAATTCCATACAAATAGAAGGAAGAATCTTTATATACGAAATGCCCACAAACAGTAAAAATTACTTGCTTGAATTGGGAGGAACACTAAAGGCAAATGTTTATCTGTTCTTGGGTGAGCACAACACACTGTACACACACAACTTTGGCACTGAGTTCAAGAATAGCTGTGGTAACACTTCTATAGAAATTATTACCACCAACTTTAAACAGCACAATCATATGCACACATAGATAACATTACAATTTAGCTGAATACTGTACATAATATGTCACTGGAAAGATTAAGCTTCCATTAGGAAACTTGCCCTCAATACTGTGGGAATCCCAAAAATTAGCTTAAACCGATTACATTACGTTACTGTAATTCTGTTACATGATTAAAGTATGCTACAATATAGTACAGCATAAATAGTCTTATTTATTCAACAAATAAGTAAAATGAAAAATGGGAAAATATGCACATACTAAATCTAAATATAATATATTTTTGTGCACACTAAATCATATTCATAAGCAAATTCAATAATGTATGCATAAATTGTAATAAATATCATTATATTGTAATGCATTAGAAGCTTATACAGATTATTATTAAGGAATATAGTGCATTAAGGATGCACTCCACCTTGGTTATTTCATGACAATGATGTTATGTGATTAATAACTTACACCTGCTATAATATACCTTGTCAATTGGTTTCTTAATCCTCGATACTAATTTACTTACAGCTGTGAAAAAAGAATTTTCTCGTATTATCTAAATACTCACTCCTTTTAGTTTAGCAATTATGATCAGTGAATGATTTGTTCACTTCATTCATCAATAGTATGAGCTGCTAATCAAAATGCCACAGTATGTTAAAGATTAGTAGAGCTACACACATTAAAATGCTTTATATATACAGTACTGTAACTCGATTCTACAATAATTTCATCGAAATATTTCTTGTAAATACTTTTCCAGGAATTTTTAATATATAACATCACTTTAGCATTCTTGTATCAATCTAAAACCAGTACCTATACTATACTTTATGAAATTACTATTTCAAAATCTTAAAGGTAGAAACATTATACAGTATTGTATACTGTTACATAAAACTACAAACGGGACCAAGTGTATGCCTGTAAAGCACTGTATGAGCTGTATTACTGCATGACTAATGAGGAACAGTACAGTACTGCTTATTTTATGACCATATGTGTACAGTCCTGTATTATATAAACTAGTAAATAAATTTATGGCAATGCATACTTCCAGACAAAATTACCTCTCTAGAATGCTGACTCTACTTTAAAAAATGTAACATTGTTAGAGATTCATATAGTGTACAGTTGGGGAACAAAGTATCTGGACACCGTTGATGGCTTCTGGTAATAATGTCAGTGATAAACACATTAGGAATAGGCAATATTTATTCATTACTACATAATGATAACTGATATTGGGTGACGTCGACCAACCACAGACAGTAAAATAAAAGTTATCCTTCAATTCATAAAGACTTTCTCTCATTGATGTGTTTACTTTTGGGGATGTTGCCAGAAGTCGCCAACAGTGTTCAGATACATTATTCCCCAACTGTACATACCGTTACTCGATGCTCACCTCTCCATAATCATAAATTAATATTTTCACTTAATAGCTCAAAAAAACTTAGCATATCTCCTTCTTATAATAAAGATGACTTTAACTTATTAGTTATCCTTTATCCATATATTGTATTGTGAAATAAGGTGTGATACATGCTCCTGCCATCCTACTCACAGTTAGTGCCCAAAAGTAAAGTTAGTAGCCCATTAAGAACAGTTAGTCGGCCATAAGTACATAAATAACTGTGACTAGAATTAATATATTAGCTATATAGTTCCACAACAGGGTTATTTAGTTGACTTGACTGTGAGAGAGGGTGATGTTGCACATTACTCTGTTGACTCTGTACCTTTCTCTATGTTACCTGCTGCCTACGTGTGTACGGGGGTACAATATATATAATACTGTATAGTACTGCACTCAAAAAGTAAATATTTGTCAAAAATAAAATAAAATCTTCTATTACACCTTATGAATTGTTGGTTAATGCAATTTAAAACTGAAAAAGTTTCAGGAACTAAATCTATGAGTGAATAAAAAACCTGTGTGTTTCTATAATTACTGTATATGAATCTCCATCACTGATACATAATCAAATTATGTGAACTTACCTGAAGAGATATCTTAGTCTGGAACAATATGTTTTAATTAAATTTCCTTTGACATAAATATGAATTTATCTACTGGAAATTACAAATTACATTCAATAAGTCTGTCACAAATTACACATGATACATTACAGGAGTGGAATGCAAAAGCATCTTGTACTAATGCAAAATTGGGGAATTTTAACTCTCTCTTTAGCTAAAACATGGACGACCATCAGTTTAGTGTTGCCTGAATCTACCACAAGAAAGAATGATCCTATATAAGGCCATAAACTTAAGCGTATGACGTGGAGTCCTGCTGTTAACCCCAGAGCTCACCGGAATGGCAGGCAATTGGGAGATATATTATTATTTTTGGGCCATTTATTTTGAATTTGAGGAAGGCACAATATACAGTATTCCCTTATCCAATTAGCTGCTGCAATACCTATTTTATTCATTCAGAGATTTTCTGGTGTTCTTTGGTTTGTACAGTTGGGAACTTTCCTGAACAATCTTTAACTCAAGGATATTGTTCTCTGACTCATTATTCTGAAGTTTCTTTTCATATACCGTAGTAATTGAGAGCTTTAAAACAAACAAATATTGTATCTATGGGATACAATTTTGGGTAAAGGGGGATTTATAATACCTGTACTGTAGTCTGCTACAACTTTGCAAACTTTACTGAAATATTATATCATACCTCCAGAACATTGTAAGTTGAATTACCAACCTTAAATTTTAACACTGCAGCTATTTCACTTTGAGAAGGCTCAACTGGTGCATCCTGATATTAAAAACAAATGGCCATGTGTCTGATAGTATATATGTATATGGCTGAGCATTTGCATGGCAATATTCAATCATTCAGCAAAATTTTACACATGAATATTTATAACAGATACTAATGCTGATTGCAACTAAGGGGAAGAATAGTTTCAAAATGTTAATAACCAGTATGATGTAACCTGCAGTTTTCAGACAGAATAGCATTGTACAGTATTCACTACTGATACATACAATAAATTATATAGTGTATGTACTGTATATATATATACTGTACAGTACGTATATATATATATATCATTACCTTCCACAACCACAAATCTGCAATTGTCTTGAAATTTGTGGTTCGGCAAATGCACATGCATAACATTCATAACCCTTTCAGTACCATGGCATTAGTTTAATAATATTCTTGGTCAATTTCTGACCACCATTAGAGAGTTTTATTAAGTATAGGTGATGATTTTTATAATTAAGGGTAAGAATTAACCTCTTGTTACTCATTCACCATAATATAATTTCAGTATACTGTACTGTAATATATTTTCTCAATCAATTCTGGTTAATAATGCTGTTGGCAATTTTCTGTAGTACTGAATGGGATATATATTCGACAAAACCACAATATGCCTAATGTTTGTCATAAAAGCATACTGCAAGTAAAAATATAGTTCCGCCAATGCAGAATTTGCGGTTTGCTGAAGCGATTACACAAGTGCCCTAAACTGATATATACCAGAAGTAGTACAAGTTGCTTAGGTTTCTTGTATTATATATTACAATTCTAGGTTTACAAGCAAGAATCAGGTATTATTTACTATGATTTGTGATGATAATAGTTTAAAGAAGCAGCATTGTATAAGAACATTATAGTAATTCAAAGATATGCAGCTACTGCAAAGTAAGTCTACTCTATTCTACACTTTCAGTTTATCTCAATATAAGAGTAAAATGTGTTAGTTTTTGTTTTTACATGCAATACCCTGTTTCAATGAGAAAAAATTATCATCTCGCATCAAAGTTTTAACAACCCTATTTCAAGTGGCAAACTTTAAGCCCAAGAGATTTGACAGTTTCTTCAGTGTACAGTAATAGAATTATTTCACTGCTTCATATATGTGACTGAGTACAGACTGATTCAAGTGGCCTATGCATACAATATCAGAGTATACATGCTGTGAATCAGAATATTATTATGGAGTACGGAAACGTGGATATACAGCACTGGTCATTACTGGTTTAAAAGTCCAGTATAAGAAGGTACATGTGTATGTCGGACCAGTAGATGTACAGTGTGTACAGGTAGTTGTGTTAAGAAATTACAATCAGACATAGCACACAACTTTGTATGTGTAGAAATAACAACTGGAAGTACGACTTTGTACAGTCTATGTAGAAATTACAACTGGGTATATACAGTAATATAATATAATATATATACTGTATATATATACTATGACAACCAGGTATATATATAGAAATGACAACTGTGTGTATATACTGTATAGAAATGACAGTTTTAAATAGGCTCCTGCATGAGTAAGTATGAAACTGAATGTATACGAGTACAGTAACTGGGTAGGTGCAGAAATGATAACAGGGTGTACAATAAGATATGTAACTCTGTCTGTATCCAGATAGATAGATTACTTTATGTATATCAGTAAATTTCTATCCAGCAATATACAGTATATGAGTGAGTGTGGAGGTTGGACTGGACATTGGTCTGGCCGGAATGGGAGCTGTCTCATATATAGTCTTATTTTTTTTCTCTCTAGCTGACGGTTAATTTCCACAGTTGAAAATATAAAGGTGAACCATTATACTGGATGAAGCTTGTCACCCAGCCAAATGCACAGTCATGCCTCAAAGATATTGGCTGTCAAAATTTACCGTCCACAAGAAAAAAATTACTACTGTTAAGTCTGCTGGAGTAGCTCCTGTATATTTTACTTGACTGGAAATGTTCCATACACATTTATATAGCTATGTCCCTACAAGCTAGATAATTTTTCTGTCAAACTTACAAACTTTCATTAGTTAATACAACCCACAGGCAATACCATATGTTACACCAGATGGCACTTGATTATCTGTACAACTGTTCAAGGGATGGCAGACTGCACCATGGTAGGCACAATCCCAAGTAAAATGATATAGACCCTATCATTCTCTGAAATACAAGATGATGTGCATGTACTCTGTCTGATCTTGTATCAATCACATGTAGTTTCAGGTGTATCTTATACATCTGCTTCAATTAAAGTTGAGGGTCTAGACATGTATCCCCATTATTAGTGACTGACTGTGAAAAACTACTGTAAGCTGTGCTGACCATATGGCCATACTGTTAGCTGAGTTTAGTACTTAAAATATACTATTGACTCATCTGTAATACAGTGATAGTGATGTGATGCCAGGAGGCAGGGTTTGTGTTCTGGACTGGCTACTCCAGTACAATACTTCAATAATTCTATTTCAAACATAGACAAAAACTCTATAAGGTGCAAATCAGATCTACAAAAACTTTCTCAATGGATTATTCCATTACAGTAGCTATGCAATTTCTGCATATGTGAAGGCCCACTTGAATTAGTTATTATTGTAATAAAAACTGTGAGAACTAGTCTATTTCATAATTTACTTAAAAAAATCATCATAAAAATATATCTACAAGTTTGATACCCAGTTATATGATTCTTTGATAAATTTCTGAAAAAAGGGCTTGTGTGATTGACTGCTGTGTAGAAGACACAAACTTGTTTTGGACTGTACAGTTTGTGATACTGGTAACAACTGATTTAACTCACTCTTTTTCATTCATAATTGTAATGACTAACTACTGTACCTGTATTACCATCTCTTAGTGTAAATAGGTCCCCAACTGCATTTCTACAAAGGGCACATGATAACCCTGGGCTTCTCAGTCACAACATCATGGGTCTGGGTTATGACTGGCTTCTACTGGACATTGGTACTTGCACTATCCAGGAAAATTAATACCGTAGCAGTTTCAGTTTCAAGCAAAATATAAGAACAAGATTTGCAGTCAGATCCATGATGCTCTTCATCAAAAGTGACTGGCTATCTCCAGATTAAGACTCCTCAATGCAGTAAAGTACTCCTGTTCGATATCCGAAAGACCCAATGGTGAGAATGGTAACACTGGCCTCGCTTATTCACTGCATCATAAGTCAAAGTAAAAATTGGTATCCATTTGACCCAGGCCCTTTTACAATAAGCCTGAGAGTTAATATACTGTACTCTACCTCTTACTACAATACAGTTCATATATGTCAAAACTGAACAAATACAGAATGTGCCAATACTTGACTCTCGTACTTAGTTTATTCTTATCGAATATGTAATTACCTATTAGCAGTAAAACTAACATTAATGTATACAATACATACCAAGTTACTGACTATACTGTACACATTTTGTTAAAACTAAATTGAATTCATATCAATTACCTTCACCTAAACAGTGCCATACTGACATTATCTGTAAGCAGCTTTATACTGTATACTGTATAACAACATCATAAATCTTTAACTACAAGAGGCATCTCCATATAGTACACAGTTCAAGCTGCTTACAGTATGCTTACTAACTCTTATTCCACTTCATGCCTATAATATTACAGTACTTCCCTCATCTTGTATGATAATATAGAAATAGCATGTAATCTAGATTTTACATTCCTGTAAGCAAAAATGACAAGAACATAAAAATACAGTATTTAATCAGTGCATTTGATGACAGCAGTGTGTTCCAAATATAACTTCCTTGTACAATATTGTCTGTACATTCACTATCAAAAGTAATGGTGTCCCTTCTGTATGATGGTGAATTTTATAATGCAAACTGTTACAACTGAAATGTACTGTAGTTACAGTACCTATCCCCTCTAGCTACAAACTCATACCATATAAAGACTAGAAAGACATATCTGTCAAGTACTGATACAACACTGCCGGCCAAATGTTTGTGCCGGGTGCCTTCAAAATGCACATAGCTGCTATAATACAGTAATCATAAATAACACTACAGTTGTTGTTGTTGATGTTCTCTAGTCGCAGTGAAAAAACAAATAAAAATAAAGGAGGGGCTGGCCCTATATGCATGGGCTACCAAAGCACATCCCAGGGAAATGGGACCAGAGCTTACTGGACCAGGGAGTCTGGGGGCCTCTGACCACCAGGGAGAATGTGAAGGTTTTTAATCCCACAGCCAGTGATATAGGCCCAAGTCCACGTTACCACAAGAGCTACAAGTGGGGCCGTACCTTCCATGAGACCAGCCCTGAAGGGACCATAAGGGGGAAGGAGTTTACAAAGCTGCATGCAAAGGGAAATGCACCCCCACGTGCTGGCGGTCCACACAGCAGCGAAAAAATAATAATAATAATAATAATAATAATAATAAGCCTCCGGTTACAGTACACCCCACGTGGATTTTTAATCCATGTAGGCAGATCTCGTCAATCCACTAGAAAGTGACCAGATCCTACAACAATCTTTATTCTAGCCCTGTGGAGAATGACTAATATTCAGAGCATAAAGTCAGCCCCCCTGGGCAGTTAACACTACAGTAATTCAATCTTGTTACCATTTGTACCTTTGTATGTACACCCTCCAAGCTGACTCTTCACTTCACTTCATGGAAAGACAATTTAATTACTGTAGTGTTGTTTTTTAATATTTTTTTCAACTATGTGCGTGATAACAGCACCCTGCACAAACTTTTGGCCAGAAATGTATACATGAATATCCTTGGTGCTGACGATGGTGTAGCACCAGTATGATGGCTCTGTACTGTATTGTTAATATGGAGTCTCTGTATCATTATCACACTATCATCAGTACATTGGATGTTCATGCATTTGGTCCAATAAATCCCATTATTAACCATCAGACTGGAAAAGTAACAAGACTTGGTGATGGTTATAATACCGTACGTATAGCATTGCTTAGCCTGGGCAATGGAATTAGTTTTAGGGGATGCTGGAAAAGGCTTCCATTATGTAAAACTGTCTCCTCTAGTAATGAGAACAGGGTCCATTGGGTTTATCAAATTGTGGTACCACTATGTTCATTTCCACATAGTAAGAGTAATGAATGGACAGCTTTGTCTTTTAATTTACGAGTAAACAAACAAAGTGGTGCCAAACCCAATCAGACTCTGTGCTTATAAGCTGTGGAGGCAACTGTATACAGTTTTATGATTTGTTACTGTATTCTTGCTAAAATACTGTATTTTTTTCATTTATTAATTATTAATGGTATGGTTTGTATGGTCATTTTTGACATCTTGCTTTTGAAAGGAACAAATAATCAGGCGGCCTTTCACCTACTCTTTTTCCTACTTGAAGTAACGTAGCAACTGTATCCCTGTAACCAGATGTAAGGGGGTGCTGGACTACCTCGATTCGACTACAGTACAAAGGGTGTAAAGGCAAAAAAAATCTCTAGTCCTTCATAAGTAAATCTGAGAGCACCATCTTTTGCATACTGTACAATAACTGAAGTACATCTCAGTTCCAATAGTTTGAATTACAGAATTCTTTGTTGACTAGAAGGTGCAAATAGATGATAATGGCAGGGTTGGGAATGTTAGAGTGACACTTTAGATTAACTGCAGACTGAAAATGATGGCAGGTTCAGCTATATGTGAATGACATTTCAAATTCACTAATGGTGGAACACCTGCCATCAGTGTTAAAGTATATTCTTCCAGCAACTTTAATGGTACACTTCATGGATTACAACTCTATCCATCAGTGTTAAGTCTCGTGTTGGTATACTGTACTAGATAGCCACACCGAGACTAGCACTGCCTGGTAATCATATGGATTAATTTTCTTTTCATATTCAGTAATGTCATATTAGAGAAAAGCACATAATTACTGTACTCAAGTTCAAATAATAATAAAGCAATATACAGTATTCAACAAAAAACAACTATTTCCCCCTTTTCAAATATGCCTGTCAAGTCAGCCATGATCAATAACAGATCTATTAATTTTCACTAAAGTAGTAGAATGAGGATATGGCCAAACACTCCAATGTTAAATAAGTCACAAGTAATGAAACAAAAACACTGTTAATCTCTAAGCTTTGGCATGCCTGGAGAAAGTAATCAATAGTGGAGCAATGGCAATAATGGCAACATTCATATTACATATTATCCTGCTAAGGGGTGTAGGGGCCTGAGGCTGGGCTACCATAGACTAGTCATTTAATTAAGGGATGGGAGGCCAACCCTATCCAGTGGTCCAGTAGTGACATTACATGGGACAACTTCCAGGGTACCTCACAGAGCCTCAAACCCAGGCAAGAGAGCTCAGCATGAGATTCCATACAATGGAAGTACAGTATACAGTACTACAGTATATCAATTTATTTCTTTTGTTAATGATTTTGCAATATGATGTAAAACGTCCCATTTACGGTGCAATGATGCGTTGACAAAGACATGAATTTGGCAATTAAAGTGCTATTCCACCAGTCAGAGAGAAGGCAAAATAAATACAGCAGTGGACTCTCACTAAACATGATATGCAACTCTGGAAACAGTAATAATTATGAACCTGTATATTGTACTGAAATAATATGCTGGATGGCAGAGTACAATATAAGGCAGATGAGGGCAGAGCATGGCAGTACAGCACAGGGTATGACAGGTATGGTTCACATACTGAGTGTTGGGCAGTATACAATATATATATCCTGGCCAGGGTTAACTAGCAGATTTATCAACATTTCAGGTCTGAATCATAGTCTGATAAAGATATGTAGTATTCAATGCTAGAAAGCAGTAAGGCAGTGATTGGGCGCAGCTCTAAGGTAACATAAAAAAACAGGAAGACTCTAATTATATTCATGTCATTAATCTTTTGTAAGAATTATGTATAACATACAGTACAATACTGTACTGTACAGTATTTGTTACCAACTTTACAGTACAGTAGAGTACTGTAACAAGTTTAGTAAAGGAAGTACTGTATTCCAATCGCTAATATAATAAATTATATGTTCATTTGTGATGCTCCTGCATCTTTCAGCCATTGCACAGCCCAACTGCTCCATGCACTTCCATCAAAAGTATGCGGCCTTTTATTTATAATAAGTAGATTCAAATATAGCGTTAGGTTGTCCTGTTGCGCAGTGGTTGATGCATTTGTACTGTGTGCTGCCCTGCCCTGTGTCATCTGCACCTTCGGGTATGCCAGCCATACTATAGACTTGGCTTCTGGAAGGCAGGCCATGGTTCACCACAAATATCTGCCATATGACTTGCTAGAACCACAGGGTTAAGCAATAAGTATCATTTTTAGTTCTATGATAATAATGAAAACAATAATTATATATCAGTAACATGATATTTTGAAAAACTAAAATACATATTTCAACATCAGTTTTAATGCAGGATGAAGAATGGAAAATTATTGTTTTATCAATGATGTCAATACAAATGGCCCCTGAGATCATACAAATTATTATTGATAAAATTCTATCTATCTATTGCCAGACGCCTCAATCCCCGAGGGAGTGACCACAAATGAAATGCCTTCAAGCACCTCTGTCCCCAGTCAACTGGCGTCCCTCCTCCCACTCAATGCCACTCTCACTCAATTAAAGTGATATACATACATGTATAATCATGAAATTACAATCAGGGTTACAGTGTGCAGTCAGATTGGCTGTTATATACCTTTTTATGGAGTGTTTTCCATTTCCATAGTTGGTGAAGGGAAGTGGCGTCCCTATGGGATGGTGCAGTCAGCCTCAAATCCCCTCAACATACAGGGAGGGAATGAGGGTTGGGGCCCCACTCTCTAACAATGACCCCACTAAAGGTTCAAATAGCCTGAGAACTGGGACCTTTGACAGTCAGGGGTCCTGTACTGGTGCTAGAGCCTCTCCATTCGTTGAAAAAAGGGAAATGGGTTATTGATGATGATGATGATCCACTGCATGGCAAGGTTCAGAATAAGTACTAAAACCTATCATAGTACAGTACCACCCAAAAACCCATAGCACAGATTCTGAGAGGCTCAATTTTGACAGCAAGATCATTTCCTAACTAGTCCTTCTTGATGTTTCAAGACATGCATATTGATCCCAATATCTCAATATGAGCAAAATTTTATTTGATTCTCTACATCTGTTAGATGAATTTTACCATGATGAAAATTATAGATGTGAAAATATCAGTGTGTCAAGGCTCTTGGGAATGATGGTGGAGGTGATTCACGTTGTAGAGGAGCTAGTGATTGTCTTACCATGACTGACTCTGTGTGTGTTCAACATAATGACATGATAGGGTGGCCAATACATTTGCAATTGGCATAATCTTTTATAGATGGTTATGAAAGCTTAGTGATATAATAAAGCAACATGAAGTTTTAATGTATTTTTGGATTCACATTAACTTTACCTTGATACGTTGGAACAAGTTACAGTGTTGGTAGATTTGAATGAGGAGAATTCATTACCATATTGAAGGTGTTCATTGCAATTTTTCTCTCATATTCTGCTCACATTTTTTTGTTGATACTACATATCCTACACACCTACACTTTTTCATCTATCCAAGAAACTTAGGAAAGTGACTGGGTGGAAATCATTGTCATCATTGGGGAGGCATTCCCCTGGCTGTTTTGTCTCTTTCAGCTTTTGGTGCATCCTTTTGATATTCCTCCAAGCAATGCCTTCATGCAGACACCCTTTCGACCCTCAGTACCTCCCTGTATGAATCATCAACTTGTTTGAGCCATGAGTTATGAGGTCTATCCTTTGGCCTCCTCCACCCAGAGCCAATTCATTCTGATATAACCCTGTATGCAGGGTAACCTCTGAGAAATGAATCATATATCCCATAAATATAAAATTTGCATTTTGGATGAGGCTGGTAATTGGTCTTGAAGCAGTCTTACAAACTAATCTCTGGTTGGGCACACAGTCCCTCCAGTTATATCCTCTGATACTGCACAGACACTTAAAACCAAAGGAGTCAAGAAAAGCCCTTTTGGCACAACAGTGTTCAGGTCTCACAATACATTGGAGAGTAAGACCTTGAGCACCTAAGTTCTGTACCCCCTTTTCTTCGTCCTCTTATACAGACATTGACAACACCAATAAATACTCCGGCATGTTAACTAGAAGTCGGTTGATGTCAATACCAGTGTGATAAACAAATTTATCAAAACCAAGGATATCATTAACTATATACCATAACACAATCAGTGATTCAGAATTGACCACAGTAACAATAACATCTACATATTAAAGAGTGCTGTATTATTCATTCTTATTATTGTACTAACATCCTTCCAAGATTATAGATAATACTCTAAAAAAGTTGGATGTAAGGTATAATTGAATGGGGAAAAATGAAGTTTTATGGGACAAATGAGTTACTTTGCATGGTAAAAGCCATGAACCAATTACCATATAACAGCCAATCTGACGGTACTTATAATGTAAACATAAATACCTGCACTGAATTTTCTGTTTCTTCATTGAGTAAGTAAGATTGTGAAGTTGATATAATTTAATCAATCTCCATCAAAATGGAAGTTTCTTTACTGGTGGCATTGAGATGTGGTGACCCCATCACCCCACCACTTCTGTGGTATATGCAGTCTTGTAACCCCTAATAAGGGTCCCTTTTGATAATGGGGTTGGTGATAGTAGGGGCACAAAGCTGTAAAATCTGCTTGAAAATTGTTTGCTGGTGGCTTCTTAGACTTACTAGAAGAATTTCATCATCATGTAATGGAAGGCTAACACATGCTTGCATGTAAATTGTGCATTGTAAATGATTTTCCTAAAATGATCAACATATGTAGTGACTCATGCATTCACCGAGTCCATTACATAAATTAATACGCTGTACAGTCAAACCTCTGAAGTCACAGACATGTTGTAAATTTATCCTTTCAAGGTATCATTAAAGAAAATAATTATCTTGCTTAAAAAATAAAATAGTAGTTGTTATTATGGTTGACTTCCTGCTAGGGTGAAAGGGATACAGTAGTGTACTTAGTTTAACTTCACGGCAACCATGCACACAGTGTCAGAATCTTAAGCTACAAAATATGTTTGTCAACTTATAAGAGTGCTGTTCTACATGTGTACTGTATAATTATACAAACAGGTTACACAAGTGTGCAGTATAGTAGTTGCATCTTCCTTAGGGTTTACATACATAGATACATACATATACATATATCAGGCCTTCATCTCCACACTGGAGGCAGCCTCTCCGAAACCCAAGTACCCAAACGTAAAACTCCTCCCCCCCACACACACACTCCACATCTCAATCCCCCAAGCCCCGTGGGAAGCGGGAGCAACTCTCACAGCACATCATCATCTCCTTGTGGGACTACAAGGGGTACAGCAATGTTTGCATCCATAGCAAGGTCCAACAGCAAAAGCTGGTTTACCTCTACCACTTCACTACAGGGCAAACTCCTCCTCCAACATCCAGCCGGTCCATGAGCCACACTCAATGCAGGCCCCTCCCCCAAGGACCGTGAAGCCGTGTCCACTTTCAAACATTCACCACCCTCCTCCACTCGTTTCTGTCACACGCAATCACTCTACCTTGCTCACAGATATATATATATACCTCTTCCACTCAGAGCTCCTTTCACAGTGTCCATCCATCTCCTCTGTGGACTTCCTCTCCTCCTTACACATTACATCTTCCACTTCTGAGCCCCCTATCCTCTTTACCATTCTATCTTCCTCCATTCTCTCCACATGTCCAAACCATCTTAACACACACTGTTCTGCACGGCCTGCTAACTCTCTCACAATACCTGTCCTTGTCTTCTCTTCCTCGTTCCTGACTCTGTCCATTCACATGCTCCTCAGACATCTCATCTCTACAACATGTAACCTTCTCTTCTCACTTTCTCCCATATTCCATGTTTCTGCTCCATACAGTGTAGTAGGAACTGCTATCCCATCATACAACTTCCTCTTTATATCCATTCTGAGTGACTTACAGCCAAACATCCTATTCATTCCTCCTAGCACCTTTCCTTTTTCATTTACATTAGATATTACCTCCGTCTATTTTGCTATCCACCATCACCTTTGACCCCAAATGCTTAAAGCACTTCTCCTCCTCAAATATTTCACCATCTAGCATTATCTTCATCCTTCTATCCTCTGCTCCTCTCCTACATCTCATTATTTAGGGTTCATAAACATATAATATAAACATTCACTAGTTCTCAGATTCGTTTTCCCAATCACACAACCATCTGAACTATTTCCTTTACCCATACATGCTATATTGTAGACCTACTCTTCCACACCACACACTAATACAGGCAGGTATGGTGTTTAACCCAGCTTACCCTAAGGCAAGCAATTGCTCACTATGTCACACAAATGGAAAAAAAAAATTGAAGAGACAAAGAAATGATATGTGAGCCAGTCAGTAGTGTAGCGCTGGCCTGTATGTACTATGTAGGCTAATTAATTCCTCCTCCCCATCACTTCACTCATACTGACACATAAATCACCAATTCTATTCATATACAGTGAAAGCTCTTTTATCCGGCACCAGTGGGACCGAGAACGTTCTGGATACGAGTAATTTCCGGATACAAGAAAGTGTACTGTACTTTAAAATTACGTTACTCTATATTCATTCATAAGTACTGTACAGTTAAATATCGATTTAACGGACCCCGATACAACGGATTTCGGTAGGAACATTATTTACACATCATTACATACCAATTTATGTATGTATACAGTTGACTCTCATATAAATCCGAGGAGTTCTTATACATAACGAGCAAAATTATAATAAATATGTCATGAAATTATAATAAATATGTCATGAAATTATATCAATGTTGTCTGTGAAGTGTGTTGCTACCACTTCTCCCATGCTCCTTCCCCCCCTACCCTCAGTCTCCATTCACCCTAGCTCAAGGTCAAGGGAATATAGGCCTATCCCATGGAGGTAGAATATTAGTACTTACGAGTTAAGCACCAGTCTCAACACTCAGTAATGTCAGGTGGTGCATTTACAAAACGGAAGGTCATATCCTTCCATATCAAGGAGGAGGGTTTTTCTCGAACAGAGAAAGAAGGAAATAACAGAATATGCTCAATAAAATGTAAACAAACGATATCACGTTATCTCCCCCCTTCCCCCTACTCTCCTTCTACCACCACGCATGCTTACGACTCATTTCATTCATGAGTCGTCTGCGAAAACCTTAATACAAATTGTTATATGCATTTAATATGCTTAATACGAATTGTAATACTGTATTTACATTTGTAAAATAACAGTACAGTACTGTCAGTACACTTCTCTTCACTTTTAACACTCGTCACTCCCTCTTCATTCTGCGCTCTGAGCGGAGCAGCTCTTTTTTGCTATATTTATCTTTTTATGAAAAAAATGTCGGATACGGGAAGTTTCCGGTTAACAGAATGCCGGATAAAGGAGCTTTCACTGTACTGTACCATGATTACAAGTCACTCACAACAGATGTGTAGTTATCCATACAAATATCTACCTACACCAGAAATTACTCTCATTCAAACAAAAGAAAAAAGTTAGGAAAGGAAGGAATAAAAATGTGTCCGTGGGAATGCCTAGGGAGAAGTGACAGCATGTAAACATGTACTGTAAACTCCTTCAGAACTAATGCTTCTCACACACAAATTTTATTCCCCACTCATCTAAACAGAAAAAAATGTGATACAAGAAAGAAAATGTCTATGGGAGGTGATAGTGGCCTTAAGTACACTTCTATTATATTTCTTAAAACAAAAAGGAGATTTGAACATCCTGACACTCTGATCTAGTCACACTAGGAAGTGTTGTCACACTTATTATTACATTATAATGGGTTCTGTGACATCCCTTCTTAGCACGACTGTAGAGTATACATGTATATTAATATTGTAAGAAAGTAATGAACGTATAGTTTTGAACAAAATACAATATCCTTGAATTATGAGGTTTGACTGTGTATATACTGTACTGTATATATATATATATATATATATATATATATATATATATTGCTATATAATTGTTACATATTGTACACTCCTGATATTATTAATATATTTTGATTTGAACCTAAAAGTATTATAATCGTTATAGCACAAAGCTTGATAAACAGAAAACTACATCGATACATTCATTTCATTAGTAGCAACTCTACTGTACTGTACATTATTCAACTTTCAAAACTTCTTATATTGTAATAAGCGTCATATATTGGCACATTTAAGGGTGTGACTGACATATTTATTGATACTGTTCAAAGTAATCCCTGCACACAGCTACAGGTTATTATATTATAGTCAATTACAAAGCCATTTCATTTTACAGTATACTGGCCAGGTATTATATGACTGTTCTGGGACTACAGGTAGCATGTTAACTGTTAGGTAAAAAGTCCTTTGGTAAACAAAGATAATTATAAAGTCCATGTCTATCACTGAAGGTATGAATAAAGTGATGAGGATCATTCTTGAGTTATACAGTACCTGTACTGCATATTTTGCTTCTAAATAGATCTATATTTATAAAAAATGTAAACTGTCAACTACAGTTTAATTCTAATAATATCTTTGGTAACAGACCTGTGCTAAATGTTTTCATATTTCTTGCTTTCAACGGATATCCTAAAAGTTCATGGATACGAAGAGTCGTTCAGGAGCTCCTGAAGTCTTCGCAAGAAGCAACATGCATTTAACAAGTTATAAAATACTGCATCTGTAAAAATAACAGCTAGGAAACTGACTACAACATTATTTTGTTCACGTCATAATAAAAGTTCCTCGCAATTGCTACTGTCTTTGTAACTCCATTTACATGAACTGTATGTAAAACATACAGGAAACTCATTTCATCACACTCTTATTTACTAAAATACAGTTGGCAGCAAAAGTCCTGTCACCACATCTGCCAAGTCATGAAGTACAATATGGAAATATAAGCTTCACAGGCACATAAACTGGAGAACCAGAAAAGCTTATCAATTTACCCGATAGATATTGTACAGTACTATGGTGAGTGTGTATTTTTTATGCTTATCCTTTATATTATCCTTCAATAATAAGTGAATGAGGCAATGGGATTTTTGCCACTGACTGTACATAATTATGTCTGGCTTCTTTAACATTATGCTTGCTTGCACCATAGTAATAATTTTATTTATCATTAGCCACAAGTGCATTATACAATTATCTAATGAAGTTCTTGCACCTCATGTTTTGCATTTTTGCAAAATATGGTGGCATCAATATGGGACAGGTTACTCATTCATCAATGAGTAATTTTATTCTAAAGAATTAGCATACAGTACTTGTTTATTACAAAATTTGTTAACTATTTCTTTAGGTCTCCCATATTATGCTGAATCTTTCAATGAGGGTTAAGAAACTTCTTCAGAAAACTGTAGTTTCTTCAATGTTGGAAGTACTGTACTTTATGTACCCTTACTCTTACCTTGATGTAATGCTTCCTTTAAAGAACATTCATTCAGGAAGCTTTTCTTTTATTCAGTATTGAAATTAAGGAAACTACTGTAAAGTAAAATTAATTATATCTCATTTCAAAATACAGTATTATCTTTTGATATCAGTTAACCATTATTGACATCCGGTAACTAAGAATGATTACATTACCATTTCTAATAATGTACATCAAATGCTAAAAAATGTCTATTCTTCAGCATGGTTAAGGTAAATTGGTTTGATGTAGGCCGGCAGATATTGACTTATGGCAGGCTTCGTGTGTGTGTGTATTTACCTATTTGTGTGTGTATGTGTGTGTGTGTGTGTGTGTGTGTGTGTGTGTGTGTGTGTGTGTGTGTGTGTGTGTGTGTGTGTGTGTGTGTGTGTGTGTGTGTGTGTGTGTGTGTGTGTGTGTGTGTGTGTGTGTGCGTGTGTGTGTGTGTGCTAGTGAGTGTGTTGACAAGTTAATGAGGACTGGAGGGCATGACAGATCTGGTACTCTTTAGGTTGTTTTCACAGACGTGGAGGGCAAAATTTTCCATCACATTTACAGTAGCAGGATGTTAGCAAATTGGAAGTTACTGATCCCTCTTAACTGTGCCAAACATACCACCTCTACTTACTGTATACAGTATATTTGCTCATCTTTTTGGCAATTTTGAGGAATCTGTACTATCCATTTTACCGACCTCCTACCCCTTCGAGACCCTAGAATAAGACCTGAATCAATGACTACACCTGTCACCATGTACAGTATATTTTTATATGAATATCTCCATGAAATAGTTATGTTTGTTAAAAGGAAACGTTACTCTCCCTGTTGCACTTTTTCAATACTTCTTTTAGCATTTAATTTCTCTTTAATTGTGACAGAACTGTCTTAAGCCAAGTCTCAGACTCAAGTCTCACTGTAGCATACATTGTCAAAAGTCCTGTTTGTGATTTTATACACTGCATGAGTTCAGTACAGCAAATCAAGGACTTTAAAAACTTTAGCATTTATGAGATTCTGAATTTCCTTCCAAGTGCTGTACTGTGCAAAACATGTGGAATGAACCGCTGTAGATATAGCAACAAACCTTACACTTCATTCACCATATAATTTAACATTTTCTGCCCTCAAACCTATATTTCCATAGCTTTGGCCTAATGTATGTATGCCCTTTGTCATCTGATGCCCATTATCAAGACATACCCTTCATACACTTTTTCAATTTCACTAACTCTTCTGATTATGATATTTTTTTCATAATTCTTCTTCTTCTAGCACTTCTTACCTTCCTTCTGCAGACCCTCACCTCCTTCTTCATTCACCTTTTCCTGGCCAGGCAGCGGAGCCTGGCAAACCTGAGTGAATCCTTAGGGGATTTGGGGGAGCCTTTGGCAAGCCCCACGTCCCCCCGTCATTTACGCATGAAGGAAAATAGTCCTCTCTTGCGGTGGACTCCAGGACCCATCAGCATAGGTAGTTGGTTGTGATGACTAATATGTATCTGAAAAAGAATTAATTTTTTCTTTTATTCAAAAATTTTTAAAGACATTTAGCTCTGCTGAAAAAATCATAATTAGTTCAATGAGAACTACCACTAATCCCAAAAGAATTATGTGGCACAATGGCAAGCATGGGATCGATGGAAAGAATTTAGGCAGAAGGGGGTAGGTCAGACTATACAAATTGGAGCAATACAGTTTATGGAGGTAAATGTTGGTAAAGAACAAAAATTGCCTGATGCATTGGAGGGAGAATGTAGTGGACTTGCTGAAAAGATCTGTTAGAGAAGGAAGCTGGTCAAGGGAAGAAAGTGCTGAGAAGGCCAGCTGTTAAGTAGCTTGAAACCTAATAAACTGACAAAAAAATAAAATACATTACTATACTTCATTACCAGTGATATACAGTACTTTGTGTTCCAGTTTGGAGGAATCAGCAGCCTCCAAAGTGATACCATATTACCCCTTTACCACCCCCAGCCTTACCGTGCATGGTGGTTGACACCAAGGTTCTCCATCTATCTGCATGGGAAACTTTTTTCTAGTCCTAATGACGACCGAGGAGCACTGGGCCAGTCGTCTCCCCGATCCGCGAAGACCAGTCCGTACCTGACCCATGTGTAGGCAGTTCTCCAGACCTATCACTTCAATCAACTTGTCTCCAATGTCTGGGAGGAGACAGAGAATGATTCATTATCACAATTTCATGAGATGGCAGTTCCCCACACCTATTCATTTATCAAATACAAAGGAACACCTTGAGGTGGTTCGGTCATGTGGAGTGCATGGGGAGCGAGAGGTTTGTTAAGAAAGTGTGCGAGAGTGAGGTGGAGGGACGGAGGGGAAGAGGCAGACAGAGAGTGAGGTGGAAGGATGGAGTAGAGAGAACCCCCTGCCTCTTCAGACCCCACTTGGGATTACTTGTAAATATGAGGTTTTTCTTCACACAGAGCTCTGGGTTGACTTGGTCACCTGGTGGTAGGAGAGTGAACAGTGGTGGAACTCGTAACTGCTAGTTTAAGGGGGTTCCCAGTGGGGAGTCTGAATGAGTTTCTTTTTGGATCTTTTTCTTTCCGTTTTTCGTTTGCGGTGAGTGTTTAGTGGATAGCCGCCTACTCTAACGGTAGATGTTATTATTGCCGGACTGAAACTCCCATCTCAAGAGAAGATGCTGAGTTCTGAGCGATAGCACTGGCATCCACTTGGCGCCACGAAAAAAAGATTTTTCATTCTTCAAAATCCCATATTTTATCTAATCAATTTTTTCACTAATAGTATGGTCTACTCATACTTTATCTTTTAATCCAGAGAGACATGGTCATAAATTTATAAAAATCAAGTTCTACAAAGATATTTTCATAGCTTTGATTTAACTATTTTGCTATTTCTGGTCTCTTTAGTCATTAGCAGTCACAGTAATCATTGCTCTCATACATAAGACTAAAATAATGAGAATAGTAGATAGTAACAAACATTTCTCCAGGATAAAATGGTTAAGATAGATAATAAATCCAATAATTGTTTATTAAGCCAAGCTTTATAAAAAAACAAACAAGAAAAATTACCATATAAACCAACGCATTACTGTACTTTCATAACCTCACATTATGATTTTTGTTTAAAAATAAACTTTTTTTCATAACTCACCCTGTATGGCGCTGCTGAGGTCAGCTGATGTAAAAGAAGAGGTTGAAAGCTCTCGCTCCCTGTCTTTCTTTTTCCTGCCCTGGATAGCTTTGTGTCTGTTCTTGAGTGTGGTCTCCCCCCACATGTTGGAGCCGCCATGGGTGTACGGGATGTTCAGAACTGCTATGCCTTGCAAAGATGGTCCATTTGATAGGTCCAGGGAAACTCCATCACACTAAAGATATGAATGAAGAAGATTGGAGATAGGAAGCACCAACTAGTAGGGCTGACATTAAAGGCTTATTAAAATCCATATTCAAACTGGATAAAAAAGATGCTTTGGGTAGTACAAACACATTTGGAATACAGTAGTTATAGACTACAGTACTCAAGCAGGCCCTTTAAATATTTCAGGCTTTTAAAATACAAACTGACAACCATTAGTTTTTATATCTATTGATTTGGTCTTGTGTTTCATACATGCATGCTCCTCACATCCCAATATCCTAAACAAAACCTATTGGAGGGGTTGCACTAGCTCCACCATCAATTTCTTATTTCCATTTTCTCAGGTATCGCCACTGATGATAACAAAATTTACAAGAAGACGAGAGCCTTTAGCAAGCATCAAAACTGCAAGGATCTGAAGATTTGACAAGTTCAGTATACATTAATAGGGACGAGCTGAAAAAATCAAATGAAAGAAGCAAAAGGGAGTCAGAAATATACTTAACCTGAATTACCAGTAGCAATGAAGACTTAAAAAAACCTTATTAGAAATTGAATACAAAATTAAATTTGCATAGGATTAGGGTTTTCAATAGGATGGAATAATTGCAGAAACTACTGACAAAATGGTAGATACATCGAATGAGCAGCTCTCTTCAGTGTTCGCACAGCATTATGGATAATTTAGAAAGCATTCACATAGAACCTGATGATGATAAAAGGTATATAAATGAAAAATATACATATACCTGTAATGCTAAAGGTTTTGATGATGTTCAGGCTAGGATACTCAAAGAGAGAGAGAGTAGATACTATTTCTGAAGCACAAATAATTATATTTACTAGATTCATTAGAGAAGCTTTATTATGTACTGTATATTGTATATATGAATCATTGCATGATTGTTCATTGGTTTATTTAACAAGACTTGACACAGTCCTTAGGGTGCACTGATGCAGTAATTTATTATATGCATAATCATAAATACTGAGCAGTGCTACTTGGTAGCACTTAGGTGCATGCATCCAAGATATAATCAGACTGAGAAACCAAGCCTCTACCCTGGAGTGCTGGCTTCTGAGGCTCAGGTGGGGATGCCTCTTAAGGCTTCAGTCGAGATTGATTAAGAACATGGCTAAATGTCCCTGCAAGGGTAGGTAAGGGATGGCCCTTTTGCAATGGGATAATAGCCACCACAGTATACATAAAAAAAAATCTGACCAGCTTAGGCCAACCCACAGGAATAAAGAGGCATTCTTATGAGGGAATGAGTCATCCATACCACTGATAGGCAGTGATAAGTTGAATTAACTCATTTTTTAGTAATGAAATACAGCATATTTTAATTGTCACTGTATTAAGCACATATCACAAGGTCCTTTTCACTAGAATGCTTCATCCAACCAAGTGGTCATTTGTTACATCCATTTCAATGGACTGTGACAACACCTCTAGTAGCAAATGTGGTGTGATTCAGTGAACATAATAACAAAGATGGAACATACGCAGTGTATTTATTCTGCTTTGAACAATTTTGACACTCATTCAATTCAGAAATGCATTATTTTGGAGAAAACCCCTACCCACCTATCCAACAATCATAGGGAAATGTGGGTTTTGGGTGGGTGAAAATACATAAATTTAACATATATATATTTAAATGTAATTTGCCCAGGTTGCCTGATAGTTTGTCCCAGTTAGATTCTAGGTGATTGCCGTGGTTAGGTCCTGGTCCAGTAGTCTGCCTCAGTTACGTCCTAGAAATTTACCCTAGTTTGGTCCTCGTAGATTGCCCTAGCTAGGTCACGGTAGATTACCCCAGTTAGGTCCCGGTAGATTGCCTCAATTAGGTCCCAGTTGATTGCCCCAGTTTGGTCTCAGTAGATTGCCTTGGTTAGGTCCTGGTAGACTGCCAAGGTTTGGTTCCGGTAGATTGCCCCGGTTTGGTTCTGGTAGTCTGCCCCAGATAGGCCCCGGCAGTTTGCCAGTCCTGATTTAATTAAGTCAGGTCATGTCTGGTTTAGCTAATTCTAGAATAGCAAAATATTAACTCATTCAGTGAATAAAAAGACATCAATTTAAGTTCAGCATATGTAAAACCAGAGCCAAGTTCTGGCAAAGCTTGGCTCGGGTTTCTCAATTTTTAATATTCATGGCTTGTTATCAGTACAACATCACAACCAAATTCTCTGAATTAATGTGATTTTCTACCACCCTAAACCTGATTAACCAATGCTCTCCCCAAAGATTGTTGGATATGTGGAGAGGGAATATAGGTATCGCCAAAACAAAGCATTTCCTAATAGAATTAATGTAAAAATACCTCAAAACACAGTTTAATACATCAGAAAAACATACTGGTTACCTTAGAGAGTGTATGTTCAATAGTAAAGTTTTACCAGGAAAAAAACAAATATCATATCAGCATCGCAGTACTTAAATAAATATATCACATAAATACATATTGTCATATAAATATACAGTATATATATTTTTATAACATACAGTATAATAAATGATGGTCTACATTTCAATGCTTATCAACTGTTATCAATATTCATAATCAAGGGAAAAAGTATAGACTTATTTTGACTCTGAAGTAGGTTGGATGCAATGCTTAATTAACCCCTTGTAACATTTCATTACATACAAGTAGTGTGGTTTGTTGGATGAAATGGCCCTTGAGGTTGGCCAAGAGGGTCTGACGAAATGACAAGTTGGATGAAGCAGTCAGGTGAAAGGTGACACACGCTTTAGAGAAAAATTTAGTTGGAGAGCCTGCAAAGCAAGATGATGATTCATGTCTACATTTACCCAAACTATCATTAGCAAAGCCTCACCATGACATCAATATCTTCATGAAGATTTTTGCATGATGCAGCAAATGTCTCTGAGGTTGCATACTCAAAGTACCAAAGCTTGTTCTTCATGCGACTGTTGAACTTCTCCGGATTTTTTTCTCTTTCCATGTGAAACTTGACACAGATGGCTGCATCCTGGAAGGGAAGAAGAAAACAAAGATATCATAGGATTGAGAAATAAAATGATTCACCAGCAGAACAAAGTATCAAGAGAAGGGCAAGAAGTTGTATGCTGCATTTATGGATTTGGAGAAGGCATATGACAAAGTCAATAGAGAAGGTCTGTATGTTACTCTTCTACTCTGTTCTCCCACCTCCCCGGCGGTCTGCCTCTCACACCAGGTCCCACAACTTCACTCCCAAACCCTTCTTTACAAATTCCTCACTTCTGCAGTAGCCATCCCCTTGGTGGAAGTTCCCGGAGGGAACTGGGTGTCAAAGCTATGGATAGATAGATATACTGTATACCGCAGATACATTAATGATGACTGATACCTTGTTTGCTAAAGGAAATTGGCCAACATAGAAGAGTAACAATTCTTTACTTCATTTGACAATATTTTAGTCTGGCCCTGCCTATCCACCCTAAAGGGGCTATTCACTCCCTGCTTCCAGAGGGGGTTTGAGTAGCATAGTGTAATGTTTTCCCAAACATAAGTGAAAGAGAACTATAAATCGGAGAGGAAAGTCTGGCAGAGAAAAAAATTTAATCCAGACAATTTCTTAAAAATCGTAAAGTTCTTTACACTCCAACTTACCACGCCTATACTAAAATAATTATTGATGATGTTATAGGGTATGCGGTCTGCTACCTCCCCTTCAGTCTCCTGAGTTCCAGTCTGTTCTGATACTTCTATGTGCCACCGGTCCATCAGTACCACACTTGATTTCTCTATTTTCTGGAAAGAGGCAAGAAATTCTGAGTAGGTTTTTCTATATTTTCTATGAAGAGGAAAGAAATTCAGAGTACTATATTGTAGATTTTTTTTTTTTTTTTCTATGAAGAGGAAAGAAAGGCAGATACATTACCTGTATTGTATATTTTTCTGTATATCCTTCCTGTTATTTAAATAGTGTACACTGCAAAGTATCAGTACAGTATACCAACATACTGCACTAACATAATTTGTGTCACACATAAAAATATACAAGCCATATATACAGGGTTTTTTTTCATTAAATGCTCCATCATATAGAAAGTATATATATTTTAAGTGCAAATATGGAAAGTCAATAATTATGAGTTGAAGGGATAATATATCATAATCATAATCATAATAGCTGTTGTAGAAGTTCCTCAACCTGTTTGGCTAACAATACTTGATTACCAGAGGAAGGCCATGGCTTGGACTGGGCTGTCCCATAGGACCTTTAAGAAGTGTTTGTTGTGTTGTTGGCAGGTGTGTTTGTGTGTAGTGTACTCTTCCATAATGTGTTTAATAGATTGGAGTGATGCGTTATATCCTGGACAGGTATCCACAAATATGGTTCCATCCAGGCTCTTCTCATTGGTCTGAAAGATATGGGTGGTACATATGTACAATGCATCCAGGCCAGGTGGACTCTGTCCTCAAGGGAGAGGAAGACTCAGAAGGGTGGATGTCAGGAGGCTGTGCGAGCAGCTGAGTGTTGTGCTTGCATGAAATGGATGAAGCAGTGATTTATTTGAGTATGGAAGTACAGTATGGATATGCTTATGGAAGCTGAGTTGAGGTGGGCAAGGTGGAAGAAATAATAGTACTGTATTTGTGTATGATAGTGTGTGGTGAGTGATGTTTTAATGTTCCTTGGTGTGTGAGGGTGTTCTGCCATATAGTGGGAGTTGTGGGTTTGTGGAGGCTGAGGCAAGTTTTGTGTTCCTTTCAAGTCAAGCTTATCTTTGATTTTGAGGACTTGAAAGTCATGGTATAGGTGGTCCATAGGTGTGGTGGCTGTGCAGCCTGTGATTATTGTTAGGGCTTTGTTTTGTACAGTCTGTAGTGTTGTGGTGTGTCTCAGTGTGGTTTGCGGCCCAGGTAGGTTTATAAAATCCATTCTATTGTTTGTTGGTTTCCTTGTCATGTCCAAATGTTGTGCTGGCAAATGAACAGAGGGCATTGACTCAAGGTGTACATTTAATATTAATGATTGTGATATGTTGTGCTCCTTGGGAACCCAATGTGACTGAAAATGCTTTTAATATTGTGTGCTTAATGACATGCAGTGTGTTTTTAATTTCTCAACTGACAAAAATATTCAAGAGTGTGCTTACTCTGGAAACCAAGAGGGAAATAATACTGTGTACAGACGACATGCTTATTTCTTGTTCTACATTGCATGCTTCTCTCCATTTCATTCGTTATTATATTATCTAAGTGTATTATATACCTCTTTTGTTCGTTAACAATCAAAATGTTAGGATTGTGGTGGTGAAGAGAGGAGGGCACAGGAAATACAGAACCTTGCATACCTGATACTACGAATATCAGGACCTCTCTTGGCCTAATTAATCTGGATATGAGAGAGAATACTGTAATCTACATGCTATAGATACAGGTTCTAATTTTTTACTTCAGTAATGTTTAATTTATAGTAACATTAAGTACATTTAAACCAAACCTTGAGTATTTTTTGAAGACTCTCCCCTTCATAGCCACCACCCCATCTAAGGCATCGAGCCAAGTCATTGCCGGTGCCCAGGGGGATGATGCCAACACTGGGAACCTGGGACCACTGCACCTTATCTGTTAGGGAGAATTTTGTATTTTACCAATTATTGGTAAACAGTACCAGAGAATATATTGCCAGAATTATGAATATCATCATCATTACTATAAGACTATCTCCATTTCCAAAGGGTGGGGGCTGCAGACCCAAGACAAGAAAAGAAAAGCTAAAATGAAGAGGCAGTGGTCCCCCACTCTCATCATTACTGAAACATGTGGAACACAATACATGGCTGACTTCCCTATATGGCCATTGTTGTCCAAAATTCCAGTGATATGAGGAATGAATAAATATGTTTAATAAACACTCATAGTTCAAATTCAATTACTTTCTTTCCTATACAGATTACGATAACTGGCTCTCATCAGTCTATACTGTGCACATCTTAAATAAACAACTTGTTAACTTATCCAAATTGAAATGTCCAGTAATTGACTGGTTCTGTGTGCCAAATTTTTAGGGCAGAACTTACCTCTATATGTAATGGGAATAGATGAAAATATGGATTATTTAATGATTGAATAAAATGTAGGTGCTTTACAATGTACAGTAAAAGTCCATTAATCCGACCATGGATACTCCAAAAATCCCAATAGTCCGAATTTTTTAAAGTGGTAATAAAAATTTTGATTTTGGTGCCCAAGTGGCCTATGTGGGGATTTTCCGGATGTATCGTCACATATGCCTACATGATTAATGTACAGCTGGGCCACACACACACTCTCCCTATGCGCAAATTAATATTAAGTGGAAGTTATTTAAAAAAAAAAATACCAAAATTAATTAATGCAAACTAATTAATGTTTGTGCACGAATGAAAATTCAATGAGTTTTAGTGATAACTGAAATTTCCACCCCACTGCCACTCACAACACAAGTGACCCACAACTTACGATTTCAAAACTATCTACCCTCTGAAAGCTGATATTTTTTTAAGGTATTGTACAGTACTTTCAAATTAACTATAGTACAATACAGTTCAGTATCATAAAAGAAAATTTGGTTGCCTCAGGAAGATTTTTTGGTATTCAAAATCAGCAAATCCTTATCATATCAATGACTAGCGAACTAATCTCTGATCCATGAAGCTTACCCATCTGCTCCAGTATCCATCCAATGGTGCCGTCCCCACCACACACAATGACTCTCATGTTAAACACATCCTTGAAAAGTTGAAGGCCATTGAGAGGACCTTCTTTGGCTAAGTTGTACACCTGCCGTGGGTTTAACAGGTACTGAGGAAGGAGAGACATGAGATGAGTGAAAATTAACTTGTGTATTCCACACTCCATCAAAAAACAATACTATAACTTCATCATGATGAAACTTTATTTATCAATACAGTACCAATAAAATTCACATAATAAGTACAGTTTGCAGTTAAAAATAAAGGTACTATACATGTACTGCATAATACTGAATAATTTACTGCTCAATAAGCATAAACCAATTTTTCAATTCAGAAACAAATAAATTATGTAAAAGAAAGGTATGTTTAGTATTAATAAAAAAAAAAATTGAAACCTACAGTTGGATAATAAAACCTGTCAATAGACAGAACATTGCATACAGTACATGTGCAAAACTTTGTATTTATTTTACTTTCAAAATGTCAAACAATAAACATTATAACATCCTAAATAATTACTATTGCATTGTACTTAATTTACAACAAATAATTCCTTTTTACACACCTAGATTCTAAGCCAGCAAAGTTCTGTCTAATACATGCTGTCTACATCCTAGAGATTATTATAAATTAATAGTAATCAGTCTCCTATTTTCTGTCATTTCAATTTTTTTAACTGCCCCTTTTCTTTTATTTTATTTCCTTCTTTCTTGCTGTCCTACCTCTAATTCACCCTCTCCTTCACTCTCGTCCTACAGGATCTTTCAGACTAATGGCAGTGTTCTTTCATTCTCAAAATGAATCCTATTTTCCAAAGTCTTTACTAGTCTCATCAACTTATCAGCAAATTTAATATGAAAAACTATACAAATTTACAGTACTTCTTTTCTCACTTTCTCCTCTTTGAGAGTACAGTAACTGGCTCAACATTCCTAGGCATCAAGCTTCTCCCTCACAATGTTGACATTGGTAAGTTTACATTACTGATACAATCTATCTCTCTATCTATAGCTCTGATGCCTCATTCCCTTCGGGAACTCCCCCCCCCAAGGGGATGGCCACGGCAGAAGTTTCTCCAGTTTACCCTGTTCCAACTCTCCCTCCTTACTCTGTCAGGCCCTCCCTTGCCCCTCATGTTTCTCTCCTTTACATACTCTTCCACTCTGTTCTGCCATCTAACTATAGTTAGTTAGTTAGTTACTGATACAATCAACCAACATGTACTGTACAGTATTATAAAAACACGTGAAGCACATCTAACACCTAGGATCGCAATATAAAGAAGAGCATAATTATGTACTAAAAGTGTTACAATGAAACTTACCTTCAGAAAAGTTATTAAAATATGTGAAACACTTGCACCAGAACAATAGCATCCACTCTCCATATGGTATATATTATTAAAAACTTTGAAGTGTTGCAACCTACAACTAAGCTACTTTAATTGAAAATATTTAAAACATTAGTGCCCTAACACAGGCTCTGCACATAGCTACCCTCACTAATTTTCTACCTCAAACATAGACATTCATAAGAGCACCAGAACCCTATTGACAAACTTTTTTTCTATCAAATCATTGTTCACCCAAGAACAATGAACCATAAATAATTATATGGTCTGATTAAATGAAGCAAACATGGTACATAAATTACAGAGCAAATACCTGTAAATAACCTGATGGGTTGTTATGAAAATAATAACTAAGCACATTATAGAAAAGACACCATTAGATGACTATGTGGAACAACACTACTACAGTACTGAACTTACACACTATAGACAGGACGCCACTAGATGACTATGTGGTACAACACTACAGAACTGTACTTACACACTATAGAAAGGTCACTACTAGATAAATTCGCGACACAACTCTACAGTACCGTACTTACACAAGAAATACTCATGGCTCAATATAAGAGGTGTGTATGTGATAAAGAGCAAACAAGATTCACCTGGAACTTCCTTAGTATCCTCGCGCCTTGCCGCCCACCACTCTTAGGGTTGACGAACACGGCCAGGGGGTGGGTCCCAGGGAGAGGGGTGATTTGGAAGGACATGGGAGTGGAGAGCTGTAAGGAGGAGGAAGGAAGGACACACTTATCATGCTACCTCAGTTGTGATGGCGGTCTTGTGCTGCGTGGTGCCTGGTGATACCTAGACACCCTGGAGAAATACTGTACCCACCAGCCAGGCCAGTCGCATCAGCTGTTTTGGTGCTTATATATACTGTATGTGGCACACTCTACTACCTTGGACAGTGTTTTATAGTCAGATCTTTATGGCTTATCAGCAAAACTTTAAGCTGTCTATTTGGGCTGCTGCAACCATTTCTAATACAGTACAAATATCACAACAATACACTTTTGAAAGTACAATAGTGGACAGTTTTAAAGTGATACAGTGATACTTCCATAGCTTACTGTATCTGGAAAACTTAAGTCAACTAAGGATGTTGCAACCATTTCTAATACGAGTATCACTTGATTACACTGTTGAAAGTACAATAGTAATGTGTGCAGTATATCCACCAAAATGTCAGACTTGACCAGCCTCTGTTTCCCCAGGGTTTCTAGTGATGGCTGGCTAAGTACATAAGGTGTTGATCAAGTGCAAAAAAAGAGCATCACGCAAAATCATGGAGTGCACAAAGTTTTTAATTAGCCATGCACTGGAACTACGAGATATGGTAAACAATAGGTTATCTTAAATTAGATGCAAGATATAATAACAAGGAAAGTCACACAAAGGTCATCGTGATTATCTTGTAATGCTTCTAGCTACTGAAATTGGAAATAAATTAAGGAAGAAAGGCTAAACTACATAAAATATCAAGAGGTCATACTTTTGTCATGAAATCAGTAGCATTCCAGTTTATATTCTCCATGGGATAGTTCATCAGTGCTTAATCTATATCAAAACAAACTATATTGATCTCAAAATTACACTGATGTACTGTACAGTAATATCATTGAACCTTTATGACCTCACTGAGTAAATAGTGTAATGTATTTACATATTTCTGAAGATCTCAACTTACCAGCACCATACAGGAACTTCTATGAATAATCTTTAAGGCTGATGTTATATCAACAGACAAACATAAATCACAACATCATGTTTACTGCATCAAATACCTTCATAATGAGAGAGTTGGAGAAATAAAAGGATGCTAGCAATCAGTTCAAAATACTTATTCTTCACAAGTGCAGTATCAATAGCAACATATTCCGTATTTCAACATCTTATAAAAATATAAAACAATGCAACCATCAACCTTCCCTGGGAATACTTGAAGGTCAAAATTTCAGTTTATGTGAGGGCATTATTTCTGTTGTGGAGTGGTACCATGGTAAGAACACACTAAAATAAAAACAAAACAAATGAATATGAATGTAATTCTCATTCAGAAATATGAGAGCATCCAGCACGATGCATTAACCACCATTAATATGACCCTTGATATGGTACTGATGACTGGGGAGCTCCAAGGGCTAAGATATGGAATACGATACTGTACTTCAATCATCAACAACTTAATAATTCTAATAGCGCTTAACAAAATGCCTCTTTTTCCAAATTTACAGGAAGGATCAGCTAGTTCTAGAGTTGCATTATAGTGTGAAAAATTAGTCAAGTATAATTAAGGCTTGAGCTCCATGAAGGGCACAGAGAAATTACAGTGTCTTGCAGAGTTAAAACATATTGCCCCAGCCACCAAACATCTGCTTTTCATCCTTCAAAATGTCAATTAAAAATATACAGTGAGTTGTATATTTTAAAATCTATACCGATATTTAATAATTAACTATACTTAAATGTTTTGCATATTTTGAAAGTTTCCTCCTTTCTCAGTAGCATTTGTCTGTCATGGGTGTTACTGCTTTCCTTACCAGGCACTGGAACTTCATTGATCAAACGTTAGTAGTACAGTAGGGGAGGGTGGTGATGGTTCTGACACTAGGATAGTTTGGACAGTGCCTTTCCTGGAAAACGTATGGGACGTACGGTCGCGAGATCTGGCGTGAAACTACGAGTTTTTATACCAAGAGCACACAGACCCTCGCTGCAGAAGACTCCATAATTCTGAATGGAGCTCAGATTTTATTTTTTTTTGCATTGCCTATGTAATTTTTTGCATATTTATTGTAAGCTGTACCTCGTTGAGTATATCAAGCAGTGTATCTTGCATTATCATGGCAAATCTGTATTGCATGTAGGAGTTATTGGTGTTAGAAGTGAAAGCTGATCTCACTCCTGTAGAATTTGAGGGCATCCATTAATATATCATATAGATGTGGGATGAATCGGACACATAAGGGGTGGGATGGTTCGTCAGTGTCCGAAGTATCACACCTAATTCTGAGTTGACCTGATCAAATTACTGGACTGTTTTTGAAAGGCTATGGGATGAACAAAGTCTAAACTTAACAGCAGATGAAGATGGAACTACTAAGAAGGATAAAGGTGAGGATGGCTCAAGCAGTGAAGAGGACATTTTACAAAGTGAAAAGCTCTTAGCAACAGAACTTGACCAATCTTCTGACATCTCTGAGGAGGATTTTGATAATGCAGACATTGATTTCGTAAACAATTTCCCAGAAGGGGACTTTGTTCTCATTGGATTTGTGTGGGACAACTTATTAGTGACATGGATGATGATTAGCTTCAAGTGTCCTATTTAAGAAAGACAATGAAAGGTCAGGGAAATTGGTTTTTGTTTCCAATTACTGCAGATGAAACCTTTGTCCATAAAAATAAATGTACAGTAATTAGTGTCCTCCCAAAACCCATTCCACAAAGCATTAAAAAAAGACAAGGTTATAATAACTTTAGTTTCTGTTTTACAGGCTGCAATATGCGTTAAAATAGCCTACCTTAGATTAAGTCTACCATTCATTCAGGTAAGAAAAGTTAATTGTTTTCAAATATTGCAAATGAATTGCCTAAGTTTACTTCTGCTGGAGAAGATGTCCTCGAGTGGAATTGGTAAATTATTTATTTTTAATAAAGATATGACGATTGCTTAACTCGATGAGCCTGTCCCACATATTTGTAATAACTCAGGTCTAATATGTACAACATTTATTTTGGTTTTGCTGGCTACAGTGTGATGAATATATTTTATCTAGTCGTTTTGCTTCATAGCTTATGGAACTGAAGAGGTATTTTTTGTAAAGGGATGCCTAATTTTGTAATGTTGAAGAATTACATGTATTTCAGTTACATATTGTCTTTATTTTAGCCAGTGCAACTCTCATATGGTGAAAATATGCTAAGTAATACATGGGGCTGAACCATCCCACCCTTCAGACTGAACCATCACCACTGGTAGGGATGGTTTGGACGGAATAGAAACTTGTGATTCGGTAACTGTAGCTTAAAGCTGAAACCAGCTACAGGTTTCATATTATCAAATGAAAGAGTCAAATAATGTAGCAACATTTTGATATCAACATGATTTCCCTAATGCTTAAACCTGAATTTTGGCAAATATTTGTCTAAGAAGTGGCTGAACCATCACCGCCCTCCCCTATAAGGAATACAACATTAATTTGGAATAGAAGGGGCTGACTAAAGAAGTAGCACAAGCTTGAAAGAGTGGTCTATGGTACCTACAGTTTTGTACAGTACAGTGTAATTAAATACCATACATGTAAAAGGACAGTAAACTAAATACTAAATAAATAGTCATGAATATAATAAAGTAGAGATAGCAGCCAAAAAACACAATAACCACACGGAAATTGAATAGTTTACTTATCATGTCTCAGTAGAGCTGTGAAATAATATAACTAGAGGCACAAATTCTGTGGCACACTGAAACATGCTATTTTCTTGTTCTTACTTTATGCAATGTTTTGAGAGTGTGAACAGCAATACAGTACAGATAAGATTTCATCTTTCTAATGTGGTTACTGCTGGATCTACTAACAGAGGTAAAGTTGTAACCATAATATTAAAATAGAAAAGTTAAGAATACTATTGTACTAATATAACAGAAATATATTAATAAAAACATAAATGACCATATAATAATACTAACAGTAAAATAGTAATACAGTACTACAAGATAAAACTAGTGGTATATGTAGCTCATAGAAGCGTGAATCAATGAAGAGTAAGTAACCTAGAGAACATTAAGTAAACTTTGCAGACAGATTGCATAAAATGACTCATATTCAAGGAGGAGCCCTTTTATATTGACAAATATTTAGGCAACATGTCTTGATCTTGAAGCTTTGCTGAAATAAACTGTGAGAAAATGCTCCCCTTCAAATGGCGTCTTTCATGCACACTGGAAGAATATAATCATCCTATTACAGTACTGCAAACAGAAACTTAGTGTTACTGATCAGTGAACAGAATGACAGGGAAAGAAGTAACAAGTTTACAGTACAGTTCAGACAGGTGGACAGTTAGAGGTCTTTACTATGGTACTCTCTGGTATACTGTAGCCTGGTTTTTTTATTAGATATCAGTGCCTGATCATGACCCTCTTGCTAAACTACAGTAATTCATAATAGTGTAATGTAATTATTATTATTGTTAACCCGTAGGAGCCGCAATTCCCTTACGCTGCTAGCCCCTGAACCGCAAAAACAGGGTGATTTTAAAAGTTTCGTTTAGGTAAATTGTGTTTTTACAGATTTGTCGAGCTTGATTTTACACACCAGAATCTGAAATCGAAAGTTTTGTAAGTCGACTGGTTTGAGTAGGGGAGTGTGTCAAAGTCTGAGAAAAAAACCAGTTACCCCTAAAAAAACTAGGAAAACGTGAGATAGCGTAAGTTATTACGCTAAAATATGACCATATATGACGAAATGATAGTTTTCAAGGTATAAATATATATATATATAATATCATACTGCAGGCTTACTCTGTACACATATAGTTATACAGTAAGATCTCGCATCTGGAGCATGATGGTGTCCGAGTTATCTGATATCCAAATTATGAGGGTCTGACTTAGCTGCAGTTTACTGTTTACTGGTTTGATAAAGAAGATTAGTTACAAGGTCATTTGTATTATGCTATACATATTATAACATTATTGGGCAAGAGCAGATGAACGATTAATGTTTTCAAATTAATACCCGTTTTATCATCCGAGTCGATACATAAATAATATATTAATACTTATTGATTTACCTCTAATGTAGAGACAAAACATTATTACTGTATTAAATTAATGTATTATCTGATAAAGGTTAGCCAGGTAGTCAGTGTTATCAGAGCTTGGTGCAGCTGTAAATACTGACGCCAATTAGCTAAATAATCTTATTGAATTTTTTTCACATGAGGTCAAATCCCCATCTGTAATGCTCTTTCCTACATCGCTATGCATGAACGACTATGGAACACCAGAACCCCACAGTGGCATGATTCAAACCCAGACACTCCTGCCTTACAACTCTTAAGAGTCAAAGTTAGACAGAAACTGACAGAAGATTCTCTTATCTCGAACCACAGTTTGACCATAGGGTCACTCGGAGAGCATTTTACCTTATACGATGAAATCTAGTCTAGAGATATCTGTCTGGAGAGGTATGTAAAAACAAGTGACACTATTTTTCATATTGTTGTGTTGAAAAATGTGATTCTGATATCATATGTATTAAAAGGAAACCAGAGTGTGAAAATGTACTAAGATATGTAAATATTGTAGAGTGTAAAAGTGAATTTTGAGCTGGCTACCCATCTTACAAATGTCCATTTATTCTTCACAAGTACATCTGGAGACAGCTAAAGGTTGGTACTACAACATCCTGTATTATTTATCTATGTAATGTGAGTGGTTCACAAGCTATTTGCCGTCAAATATGTTGTTTACATAGTGACCGCGAGTGCAAGAGAAAACCCCGGACTGCACAGTTGCCACAGTAGATAAAGCCCGTGGCTAAGTGGTTATAGGTTAGTACAAAATAAAATGTACAGTACTGTACTTGTATATATATAAACTGAAAAGTACATAATGATTAAGGGTAATACCTAATGAATCAATTAAGTACTTAAGGTGCAATCATAAGGAGTAATCAGGTACCAATAGCCGAGAGAAAAAAAAAACAGACTACAGTTTTATGTATTGTACTGTGTGTGATAGAAACAATATATAAACCAGAGAGGAAGAGATCTATCCACATTACCTTCACAAAAACTGTCCAAGGTTATGGTGAAGGAAGGGAATTATAGTAGTGATATTGGTTGTGGGTGTACAATCAATCAAATATAGTATCTTATTTGGGGGTTCAATGGATGTGGAAATGAATGTTGACTCATGCTGTTTCTACAGGGTTGGTAAGTGTTTCATTAAACCTACAGTACAGTCACGAGCCCTAATAAGTATCGAGATCTGATTTGAATTGTCTGATGGAATATTAAACAAGCTCCAGCAAGCATGAGAAAAGATAGGCTTTGTAACCAGTTCACAAGTATGTCAGAAGATTTGACACTTCAACAATATACGGATACTTATTATGACTCGTGATTGTGCATCCAGTAAATATGTCATTGAGTTGAAACACAAAGCTGCCAAGATACTTTTTGACCCACTGCAACAATGTAAGATGAAGCACTGAGCATCCCGGGAAGACTTAACAAAATAAACAATGTAAGGTTTATGACTCACAGTGCCTTCACTCAGACCTCCCGGGGTGGACTCGGAGCGGTGGAGGTCCCTCTTCTCTTTGGTTATAGATCTCTGGCGGTCGAGAACAATGGGGCAGATGGCAGTGGGTGGCAACACATGCACTCGCTGGTCCCCCAAATTGCACTCGGGTTTGACCTGTGAAGCGCACCGGTTGTGCAACTGCAACACACAGATACAGTCATGAGAAAAGATTTTGTTTTTAATCTTTGCATGAGGGGTGATTTCCGGTGTCATTTTATTGTGTGTGACATCAATCCAGATTGCAGTACAGAATGGACCCCAAAATAAGAGAAAATTTGGTGGATAATTGAGCCCGTTTATATGAAATTTGCTTATCAGTATTATGAACTAACGGCATCCTAACTTGGTGGATGGATAACCCAGACTATAAGGGTTATGTTTATGATTACTGTACTTCTCATTCACACACACATGGACATAACTACCCCTGCAATATAAGGAATAAATGTGTTCATTCACAGTAAGGTACAGTAACCATAACCAATCAAAAACGATGTGTAGAAATGGTTATTTACCTTAATTCTACATGGATACAGGAGAAGGTTAATTTGGAATGGGTGAGGCTACTGAGGTTCACCAATTGGTTGCCCCTTATTATCCACTTCTTCTAAAGGATATCCACTGACACTGCCAAAGAACACCTCACAGCATTGACCTCATGAATAAATCCTTTAATATCATGATCCCTCACAACAGATATTGTGTCAGAACTGAACATAACTAATGATAATATTTACCGCATAATTGTATGCACATGACAGACAAATCCAATTTATCTAACAAAAAATGTCAAGTATTAACAACAAATAGAGAAATAAATGTCTGTGAGAAAATTCACCACCACCAATTAAGCCAATACATGTCCTGCACAGAGACATTTGCAACTGAAAAAACAACACCATGATACATGAGAGGGAAATCTGTTTTTGATTAATTAGAAAACTATTTATTCTTCCAAACCATACAAGAAAAATAACTTCCCTACATTTACAGTATGCTGTACTCAGGTACCAGCCACTAGTTACTTCTTGTACAGGCAAAGTTTGGAGGAATTGGTAAACCACAACAGATTACTCCCAATGAAGAATATATTATACAAATACAGTATGTATAAATGACTTTATCCTTCAAAAATATTCTCCATAAAGGTTGAATAAAGAAAAACTTTAACAACCTCTCACCCTCATTTTGCAAGTTTCTACAGGATGCTCGCCCATCTATTTCAAATGGGTGATTCATTCCTTTCACCCATGAGTACTGTTGAGTGTAATGTGCAGTAGTGAGAAGGTATTCTTGGGTACAAATATATATAGCTGGTATGGGAGGGAGCTATTTCTATGGATGTGCATGAGTTGTGTAATTAGGGCTGGCCTGATACCCCCAGTTGTAGGAGAATGAGAGGAATGTAACCACCAACCAAGGTCAGGGAGACATAAGAATTTAAGTAATTCTTTGAGTCCTCAGACACTTATACATACTGCACTGTATAGAATATAGTTTAGGCTGAAAAGAACCAACATGATTTATGAGTACAGTATTGAAACCTGGTTTTTATATGAAACCTTACTAAAAGAGTTGGTAAGTGGTTACTCATTGAAAATTACTTACCCTGAGATGGCACCAGCAGCAGTGGAGTCCAGTAATACCATTGTAAATCTTGATGGTCTTCTTGCACTTAGAACACTTGCCTGGACAGTTGCCCTCAACCCAGTGATGCAACATGGCCTGTGATGTTCGTTTGCTCTTCACATATGTGGCTATGCAGGAGGCTGGTGCTCGCTGCACACAACGTTCATGTACAGTGTATTTGCAGACTGTTTGGGAAAGATAGGGAAGACACAGATACAAAGTGAAATTTACAGAATAAATATAAAAGTAGTTCACACTGAAGTTAATAAACAAACATATTTAACTTAACACAATGATAATTCTTGAAAATGTTTATCAAAATAAATCTGGTATCTCTACTTACAGGTATGAAATAAAAAGAATATCTTTCACTCAGTATAACAGCCTGTACTGAAAACAGCTACTGAACAATCAATGAAGATACTGTACTATCTTAATACAATATAACTTTAATGCATATCAGAAGTCAGTCCCAAAAGTATCCAGCCATTTAATAATAATTAAGTACCTTACCTAGATCATATTCCTCTTCTAATATACAGTTGGCAAAAAAGTATTACTGTACAACTCCCCCATGGATAATTATATCTAATTTCAATGGGACCTCACATACTTGTCCCACCATCCCTTCCATGTCTGTAAAGTTCACTTTGGGGATTACTCTCGGTTGTCTCGATACGTTTTCCTGAATTTCAACCATAGTCTATGTAGATGGCATTATAGCTTTGGAAAAAGTCAGAAGTCCCACATAGCCAAATCTGTGCTGTAAGGGGGCTAACAGACCTATATAATGTAATGTTATACCAAAATATATGGTAATCCTGCAAGGGACATGAAGAATAGTCCAGAGCATTGTCATGAAGCTGCCAGTCACCACTTGCCCATAACTGTGGCCACTTTTTTTTATCATACCTATCTCTCTCAGGTCTGTCAGACCCCAACAGAGCAGATTTGCCTCCCTGCAAGTGTGTGAGATCCCAAGGGGAGTACTGTGAAGGGAACTAAAGTGCCATTGCCCTTGGTATACTACTTTTCTTTAATATCAAATACTTTCCAGATTGAGCTCGGGTGACTCCAGATGCTACAGTTTGTATTCTACTCCATCTGACCAACAAATTAAAGGAGGTATTTTCATTACAGTGGCAAATTGTGATGATCATTATCAAATAGATGTATCTTTTTACAGCTCTGATGCTTCGCTTCCTCTGGGATTTCCCCCCTAGTGGGAGGCCAGTTCTGTTCCAACACTCCTTCCTTGTTTGGTCAAGTCTTCCTCATCCATTCACATTTCTCTTCCTCATGTACTCCTTTACCATGTTCACCCACCTGACTGGTGGACTGGTGGTCTGCCTCTCATACCAGGTCCCTCCACCTTACTCCCATACACATTCAATGTAAACTCTGCATCTTGCATTCTCTCCACATGTCCAAACCAACTCAATGTACTTTGCTTCACTCTCTCATCACCCCACACTCAGTACCACCTGCCTTCTCACTCCTACTACAACTCTTATATACATTCTCATTACTTTTTCTATCTCAGGTCAGACCATGTGCTCTTCTCAGGTAGGTATTGACAAAAATTCTCTGGTACAAAATTAAAGAAATAAAGTATCTACTAACAAACACAGGAAAGTCCCTTCTTGCCAAGGCCCATGAGCATGTTGAGACAAAGGTTGCAGTAGGCCGGCTTGCTGAAGTGCTTGAGACGCCACACATGGTGACCATCCTCCTTCAGGTTCTGTAACAAGCAAGTAAGCACGTACAGATAAATACCTCTGAAATATTGAGTTCTAAAGATTGTTTCACTTTTAAACATCCGCTGCATTTCATCCCAGTAGCAATAAACAGTCATAATCATCATCTACATTTTACATCCTTCACATTCCATTATACATACTGCACATGAACCCCACTCTCTAACAATGACCCCATCAAAGGCTCAAATTGTCTCGGAGCTGGACCCCTAGCCTGTCAAGGGTCCTTCACTGGCGCTAGAGCCTCCCCACCCCTTGAAAAAAGGGAAGCAGGGTAATGATGATGATGATATTTTGATACAGTCCTACTCCTTCGTGATATTGTGCAAAAGATAATTCAATTAATAATATTAAGGGACCCTGTGATGTGGTCAGAAAATTAGAGATAAATGAGTCCTTCAAATATTGCCACGAAACACCACCTATAGTTTAAGGAGCTTGTTTCGTGGTATGGTAAGGAGGAATCAGTAGCCACCTATTTTCATACACGATCACAGGGTCCTTAAACTGAAATTAATAATATTGTAATCAATATACCGGTAGCATGTTCTATACCTGTACAATCAAATTATTCAGGTAATGTACTGTTTTTCTTTCTGCATCATGAATAGTTATGCAAATTAATTTTTCATACCATAATGCAAGTTTTACCAAGTAAGAAGAATGATAGGAGATGTGTATGGTACTTACAGTATCAAGGCCAAGAAGCACCAAGAGTGGAATAGTAGTCATGCCGCCTCTCTTCCATTCCTCCAGCGATACTGTCCCATCATTATCATAGTCTATCTCAGCCATCATGTCGGTCAAGATCTGTCAAATACAGAATATTACACTTGAGACAAAGAAAAAATACAGCAGACACCTTTCACCACATGGTGATTATGATATATAGCCTAACAAACCCAAAGATAATGAAAATTACTGTCACTCATAATAATTGCAAGTCCTAATCCATTTCTTCTATTTACTGTAGTTTCATCCTTGGTCATGATGCCTCATTCTCTCTCTGATGCACTGTATCCCACCTTACAGGGATAGTAGTGTTGGTAAATCTGGAGCAACTGTTTCCTCTAAACCAGTGGTTCTTAACCCCTGGGTCGTGACCCAAATTTGGGTCACCAAGTCATTTCATTGAGTCGCCAAGGGTTTGTAAAAAATTATTATTATTTTCCCATTAGTAATATATTATGATTATATACTGTAAGTAAAATTCAACCCTTGGCTCTGACCACCTCTCAATCATAATCACCACAAAGACAAAAATCACCTCAATTGGCCACAGACACACATACACTACCTTCACCCTGAAGATCGACAAGTTATCAGACGTAAGATACATTTCCCCACTGACCCTGACTATGCACAATTCACAAACAATCAGACAAATCACATCATCCACAACCTCAAACACTCACCTGCCTGTGGCTTTGACAACATCATTAACATACACCATAAACACCTTGAACCACAAGGCATACATGTACTTACTAACATAGCAAACCACAGCTACTCACACAACACAATACCCAACATTTGGAAGCATGGAAATATCAACACTATCTCCAAACCCAACAAAGATCCCACACTACCCTCATCTCACCATCCCATCACCCTTCTTTGCACCCCCTCCAAAGTTACTGAGCGCCTCATCATTAGTCTAAACTCTAAACACACCACACATTTCCCTCACAACACGGTTTCAGACCTCTACACTCAACAAACACCCTTCTCACTGACCTCACACAAAGAATATACGATGGCATCAACTCAGATAGACCCCCACACAAAACACTCATCACATTGGACATTAGCATTAGATGCCATTCCCCACCTCAACCTCACAAACAAAATATACAACACAAAAAGATGGGTCCCCCAAGGTTCTGTTCTATCACCCACCCATTTCATTTTATATATGGATGACCAACAAACACCCCAGGCACCACAAATACATGTAGCCTCCTACTCAGATGACATATCACTCACATGTACACACAGAAATGCAGACGCAGCCACTCACATCCTCCAACCCTACCTCAACACACTTAATGTCTGGTTCACCACAAACAGACTTAAAATAGCACCCACCAAGTAAGCAGTCACCCTTCTCACCAACTGGAAGGCAGAACACCGCTACACACCACAGCTCACCATAAACAACACACTTATACCACACATAAAAACACACAAAATACTTGGCATAACATACAACACATCTATGACATTCAAACAACATACCACATTATAAAAAACAAATGCATGCAAAGACTTCAAGCCCTCAGATCAGTTGCCAGTACAACATTTGAACACAACAACGAAACCACAACCACAGTGTACAACCAATATATACAATCAGTGATGGATTATGCAAGCCCTGCCTGGGCCTCAAACCTCACTGAAACTCATCTCAACACCCTTCAGACCATACAGAAGAGTTCTAAAGATAATCACAGGCTGCACAGCTACCACATCTACAGACCACCAACACCATGAAACCAAAGTCATCAAGATCAAGGACCACCTTGACATAAAAGGCATACAAACACTTGCTTCAGCCTCCACAAACCCACACCATCCACTACACCCACACATGCCAAGGAACATCAAAACAACACCCAGTACAAGATACCATACACAAATACTATCCTCTCTTACACCCTGCCCACCCCAAACACTCAAGAACAACACTCAGTTGCATGCAAGACCTCCTGAAATCCACCCATCTGAATCCTCCCTTCCCCGTGAGGACAGAGCTGGTTCTGACATAACAGGTGAAGGTGAATGGAGTGAATGTGGATGCCTGTTTGGGATGCAAAAAATCACCCCACTCTATTAAACACATTATGGAAGACTGCAATGCACACAACCACACTCACCACCAACATAACATACAGTCTCTGAGGGCACTGTGGGAAAGCCAAGCACAGGCCATGACCTTCTTCAGGAGCTAGGGGCTGCTTGGCCAGACAGCTTGAGGAACTTCAACAACCACCACTGACACCCATGGCAGTAGTGCCAGTACTTCCTTATGCAGGCCTGTTTATCCATACTAGATGTACTGTACCTAAGCCCTTAATCTTGATGGGGGTATGAAGTGAAACAATGTATACAGTATCAAGGATTAACAAGTAAAATATAAGATGATGAATGTCTCACCGGTCTGAGTTCGGTTACATCCCAGTCAAGGTAGTCTGCTACCTGGATCATTTGTGTCACAATACAGTCCATCTCCTGTAAATAATGAGAGAAACACATAGTCAGGCACTTATTCACTCAGAGTGGAGCCTCACTAGGAGATGCAGACATTCACCAGATTTTGTGGACTTTATTTTTTCCTGTTTGAAGTAACAGGGAATAAGTTAGTGAGGAGCAGGGAGGGATCAAAAAGGGTAAAGGATGTGTGGACCTTATATTTGTATTATAATCAATAGTGTAGAAATATATTGGGAAGTGTAGGAAGTTGTATGCTGCCTTCATGGACTTGGAAAAAGTATTCGATAGGGTAGATAAGAGAGATATGACAGAGGTGTTGAGAATTTATAGTGTTTGGGTGTGTTGCTGAAAGACATTGAGGCCTTTTATGCAGATGCAAAAGCATGTGTACAGGTAGAGGGTGGTATAAGTCAGAGTTTTAATATTAGTGTAGGGCTGAGACTGGGATGTGTTATGTCACCATGGCTGTTCAATATATACAGTATAATCTCAAATTTCGACAGAGATTGGTGCTTCAAACACCTCGCGAAATTTAAATTGTCGAAATTTAAACTGAACTTCTAATGGAGAAAATTAGCATGGTTCCACAGCCGGCCAACCTTGAGTAAAAATATCGCCCTTATTCACATACGAACACGAGTTAATGCATAGTAATAAGTATTTACAAATGTAAATACAGTATTACAATTCGTATTAACCATATTAAATGCATACAATAATTTGTATTAAAGGTTTTCGCAGAAGACTCATGACTGAAATGAGTCATCGGCATGCATAGTAGTGGTCAAGGATAATAGACTATAGTCTATTATCCTTGGTAGTGGTGGAGGTGGTAAGGGGAGAGTAGGGGGAAAGGGGGTAGATAGCGCGATATCGTTTGTTTACATTTTATTAAGCATAATCTAGTACAGTATTTCCTTCTTTCTCTGTTCGAGAAATATACTTCCTTCTTGATATGGAAGGATATGGCTTTCCATTTTGTAAATGTACCACCTGACATGACTGAGTGCTGAAGCTAGTGGTTAACTCGTAATTATTAAAAGCGAGAGAGTCACACATAACGCAGGCTAGGCCTATATTCCCTTGACCTTGGGCTAGGGTGAATGGAGACTAAGGGTACGGGGGAAGGACCGTGGGAGAAGTGGTGGGAACACACACTTCACAGATGACAGTGATATCATTTCGTGACATATTTATTATAATTTCGCTCGTTATGTATAAGAAGTCCTCGGATTTATTTGAGTCAACTGTATATATAACTCGGCATGCGTCGAAATCGGTTATTTTTGTGACGAAATTGGCATTAGGGTAATGTTATATTTGCAGTTAAAACTTGAATTGTCAAAATGATGTGGTATGAAATGTGGTATGAGTGAGAAGGCGATTGGTATTGATTGTAGAGTGGTTGAGAGAATGAAGCACAATATACTGAGGTGGTTTGAACATGTTGAGAGAATACAAGGTGAGGAGTTTGTAAAGGAGGAGTATGGAAGTGAAGTTGTGGCACCAGGTGTGAAAGGCAGACCTCCAGTTAGATGGCAGAACAGAGTGGAAGAGTATGTAAAGGAGAAAAACGTGAGGGGCAGTGGAGGGCCTGTCCAAGTAAGGAGGGAGTGTTGGAACAGGGAAAGATGGAGACTCTTCTGCTGTGGCCACCCCCTTGAGGAGAGTTCCAGGAGGGCACAAGGCATCAGAGCTATAGATAGATAGACTGTCAAAAGCTTTCTTTAGATCATGGTGTACACAAGCTAAGCACTCCACTCTTCCATAAAACATATGACTACGGTAATTCTGCTATAAAAACTCATCAGATTAGTAACACAGGAACTTCCCTTATGAAACACATATATATACCTGTACTCCCTATTTCCATTCCCTTTTCCTTTAAATAACAAATCCATTTATTCCTACTAACATTGTCACAAGGTTTCCATCACACACTAGTAAGAAATACCGGTCAATAGATCAGTGGATCCTTCTTATCTTTTCCTCTGTATATTGGGACTACATTAACCCTTTTCCATTCTAGAGGCAATCCCCTTTCTCCAAATTGCTTAAGTATTTCACTTACTGGTCTAATCAACTACACAGTTAAGTGTATACTGAACTGTGTTTGTGTAATCTATTAGTTAATTTTCAATTTTGGAGGTAGCACGTGGGGCTTCATCAACTTTGTTGACTCACCCCTATTCATAATTAGTTCTACACATTGTGGGTTTACTATTCTATACTTCAAAAACCTAAAATTCAAACTGTATAATGCTACAAATACTGTTGCTCAACAAACTACAAGAGAATGTAAAACTTACATTAGTGTCCAGTACTCCATTTCCATCAGTGTCGTACAAACGGAACATGACTGGGAAAGGAAATAAAGTTCAGTTAATGGCACCTAAACATACAATTATTTCCATCATCATCAAAAGCCCATTTTCTTAATTTCTTTTTAATGGGGGGCTCCACGCCCAATCATGAAAAATTAAATAAAAAAATAACAGAGAAAGGAATAAAATATCCTCATTAACATTCAATCACCCATTCAAGCTCACAATATTCTCAGCTCTCCTCCATTCTTACCTGTATCCATAACAAATAATTACCCATAGTGAAAGAAGCCATTCTATGAACTGTCAAACAAAACCAGGTTGCCAGCTGTACCATAAGGGAGACCACTTACCAAGGCCAACAGTGTTACAAGTATGACTACAGGACTGAGTTGGCAATGATTGCATCCCATTCCCACCAAGTCATAGCTATAAAGAGCCCTGCCAGTTGTCTGTAGCCTCTAGTAGGTATGGCTTCTATGAAATTTTTTGGCTCCCTGTGTGGATTTTGAGGCTCCAAAAGTTAAGGAGTGAAGGGAGTGGTGTAAGTGTTGGTTAACCAAGAACTATGCACTGTCAGCCACCAGACTACCAAGGTTTAAGAGGTTAAACATAATAAATACCATACTATTAGCATTCCATATCACTGTACCAAAAAAAGATACAATAGAGATAAAATTATCCTTTCGTCATGGAAAAAACAACCATTCACTTACATTCAAGCTTATCCTCTGGGCGTCCTCCCTCCAGCAGGGTGAGGTAACAAATGATGTCCTTAAGGCTGACCCTGACTGTGTGCACCTCCATACTGCTGGACTTTCTCACTAGATGCTTCATGTCTGCTCCCAGGGAAGAAAGTCTCAAATTCAATATTCTGTATACAGTACCTGTACAGGTATAGGCCTAAGCAAAGACATTTTTATGATCTAAATTTCTTCCTCAAATTTGTTTAAGCCTTGTTGTGATATAATTACAGATACAGTAGTTATCCTGTTTCATAGCAATATTGTTTGCACCAAACAGGGTGGTGACAAGCTTGATTTTGTTCAATGCTCCATTTCTTCCTTATGATTTCTGCTTTTATTCTGTACTCTTCTCAAACTTTTCATTTACAATTTCCCTTTAATAAAAAAATTCTAACACAAACTCAAATATACTGTAAGTAATAATAGTTTTTGAAGTATAAAGACAGTAAGAAATAAGACAAAACATGTGATTAGTGGTTTCAAATGTCATGAAGTCTGCCTACCGATTCCTCCAAACTATACGAAGAAACAGACCATATCAACTAACTTAAGACAAACTTTTTCTTAAAATAATTTAGAGGAATCAGTCGCTTCATATATGCCAATAGTATTAGGGGGTAATATACTTTTGCTACTTTGAAGTGCCTTGCTTCCTCCAAAGTATGTCAGGAAATGGGAAAATTAATAAATATAATGGTGTCCAGTAGCTTGAAGTATTAGGAGAAATCAGCTGCTTGAGATTTACCACCTCCAACAATGTACTATATACCTCCTTACAACCCAAACTCACCCTCCAGCTTTCCATTGGTGACCAGAAGGGAGTTATTGGACTTCTTGGAGGATGAGCGTGAGACCTGGGAGTGTGAGGGAGAGGAGTCGGTGCTTTTCTCCACCTTCGCCTCTGTGTAGCTGTTGGTCTGGGTCACTGTCACTAGTGGGTGTACACATGCTCCTATACTCCCTGTACAAACAAACACACAAACGAAAACATTACGTTTATTATCTCGGATGCCTTTTCAGTTATATAAACATGATTGAAAGATTGAGCATCATTTATATATACTTGTACTGTATTCCATTTTTGTTCTTTAGTATTGTAAAGGGAAATGATACAAAGTTCATTTGTTTTCCCCACTTTCTCCCCATTTACTCCTTCAAGTGTACTGTACATGCCACCTGATAATATATGGTAACCAACTTGGAACACATCCATGCAAATCCTTTTAAGTCCTTCAAACCATGTCTTTACATATCTTTATTATACTTACATGCTACAAGTATTACATTGAGATGCTGGCAACTCACTTCCATTATGCCTGATTAATGAATTATTAAACTACAGTAGTGTATTATGTCCCCTTAGCCAACCTCAATATAACTTTGAATACAATGTTCTTTTATAGCCAGAAAGGAATCAAACTTTTGGATTTTGACTGGACCAGACCTACTTTTCTACTACAGGATTTGCTTGGTATTATTCACACAAGTTAGAACCAATTTGTTCATATCAGTTGCGTACATTTATAAAGAGGAGAAACAGAACTAGTTTGGAACATTATGAAGGAAAAAAAAAAAGGTAAATGAGCTAAGGGGACAACTGTTGGACACCAGCTGTGATAAAGAAAGTAATAGGAGTGGGAGACTCCTTTGAGAATGGTAAAAGAAAGAAGATAGAGGAATGAAGTGTAAATCGGGTCAAAATATATGAGGAACTAAAAGTACAATTAGTAGTAGAATAAGAGATGACAATACAGTACCGGTTCTAGTGCGACTTGAAGCCTCTGAATCTGATCTGTTGTGGCCCAAAGAAGAGAACTTCTCAGTCAGTCCATGTATCCTCTCTGCTAGGCTGCCTCCACCTCCACCTCCACCTCCACCTCCACCCCCACCATCAGACACACTGCAGGTGGCCAGGTTACTGATGGAGCCACCTGAAGTGTTGTGAGAAGTGATTGGGGCGCAGGCTGTAGCAGATGACATCACCGCCATCTCCTGAAGGAAGTCCCCGAACTGACCATAAAACCAAGGAATATTATACCTGAATGACTGTTACAAACGTCCACACACACAATGATGACGTGCATTAAGGTATATTATTATGATGCAGGTAAAAGGGCACTCAATCGAGGGTATGCCCTGCTAATGCCAAATTAAATCTACAGAAATCTGTATACTGTATCTGTATATCACCCTTACTTCCTACCTATAAAATGTAAATTATATTCACTCCTAACCTTGATGTTCTACCTGGATACACTAAAATTAATCACTTGTACTGTACTGTACTGTATTCAGCATACTGAATAACTTGGCAAAGTATGATAAGTTCCCTATTATGCCAAGTCATAAGGGCTTTACTAAAAATAATCACATACTTCCCGGACAGACCTCGTAATCTAGTCCAAAAAGGCAAATTCTCACATCTTGACAAACATACCACCACATTCATGATCACTCACCTTAATGGACTTGGGTTCAACTGGCTGGGGTCTGGGACGCTTGACGAAGGAGAGGAAAAGGTGTCGGCAGAGCTCTTCAGGCGTCTCCACCTCAAGGTATAGGTCCATGAACTGCCGGAACCCTTCATAGTCGATGTCCTGCACCAGAATCAACATTACAGTAGTGTGTGTCAGAAATATACGGTACCTCTGCAGGCTATCATACATTTTACTATATTTACACCATAATAATATACAAAATCTACACCTCCTAACATATTGCAACCTACACGTAGGTTACATTAAAGGTCAAAACTGTTCAACAATTATTTTTGAAACTGACCAGACATCAGGTTCTGGCAACACCTCAATAGAAAAATAAACTAAGAGAGATAATGTACCGTATAAATTACAGTACAGTACACGGATGTGTACTGTACTAAAAACAACTCTAAATGCTATAAAACAGCTATATAAAGTGATCTAGGAAAAAATATATAACAAATTGGAACAGAGTGCATCCAACAGAACAGAACAGAACATTATAGAACACAAATAGAACAGGACATTATTATGTATTAAAATCATTACCTAACTTAGTTTTAGAAGGGCGGTTGTTCGTATTTTACCTTCAAGTTTTCTGCCCCAGTCATTTATTGTACTTTATCACGATCATTTCCCGGTAGTCTGATGCAGTCTAGGTTAGGTCAGGTCAGGCTAATTTCAAAATTTGAAATGGGGCATTGCAGAGAAGAAAATAGTCTTATATAATTGTCTAAATTAGTGGGTAATGAAGGTAGAAAAACTGTATGCAATAACGGTAATTCTTTCAATATTTACCATAGATTCATTCAAAACACACTATAAAACATTGCATTTTGAAAACCTCGAGTTGAAATCAGATTATGGACAAACGCCGACTAACTACTCTGTTGTTACAGTTGGATACCAAACTTTATTATACTATAATAGCCTGCTGGTGTACAGTACTTTGAACATTTCACAACAATAAATCTGGAGGCCAAGGCACACTTCGATGCAGTATACTCACATTTTAATTCACAAATCACAAATTCTGATGAATTTCACCGGCCACTAAGAGGCTAGCAGCTAGAGCCTAGAGCAGTGTTTCCCAACCTTTTCCAACCATAGCACCCCCTGTTGTCATGTCTAAGCAGTCCAGCACCCCTAACTAATATCTTGTTATTAGATTTAGATATTTTACTGCCAAGTGTGCACCCCCTATAATTGATTTCAGCACCCCCAGGGGGTGCTAGCACCCCAGGTTGGGCATCACCTGGCAGGTCCACCACCGAGGCAGACCCTGGCAGAGAGGCTGCCAGAGCGGTCAACCATTCGAAGTAGATTAAAATAATATAAGTTAATTTTCTTTTTGGTCTCTTAGATTTTTAATAAGTTGACGTAATGAGTATTCAAAAGTTATAGATTTAATAATCAGTAAGTTGAAAATAATCTTGATTCTTGATAATTATAAAGGAATGCAACCCCCAAAGTATGGGTAGCTTTTATATTGTTTAGGCAACAGCCAACAGCGTAGTCGAAAATAACTTTTTTCAAGAAGGTGTCGTTTTGAACACTATTATAATTTAATCTTAAGGTCCATTCACACATATCAATGCCACATACACTCAGTCAGTGTTATTAATATCCGGACCGTGAAGCACCAGTGATGTCAAGGAGTGGTAATTCACAATGACGTGAAGAGCAGCATGCTGATAAGACCCCACTTTTTATAGACACAAAGTATTTATTCTGGACGTTTCGGAGGTAACTACCTCGGACCTCCCTCTTCTGCAGTACAGAGTTGAATGAATACATGAACATTAAACAGATATAAGTAGCTGACAGGACCAGGGGAGGGAGGAACTGGGTGTGTCTACTGATGACAGACAGGCCACACCCTATACCTCACCTTACCCAACCGGCCTGACCTGAGATGCCCTTAATAATATAGGACTGTTTTGTGGCATAGTTTGAAATAATTCCAGACCTCCCAATTTACCACCAAGAGAATCTCCCCTTACTTAAGTGAATGAATATCCGGTACATTTCTGAAGTGGTCATATGGTTGTTGGCACTCACCTGGTTGGCTACCCCTGGTCATATTAGTCAGGGACTCAGGGTTTCCTGTACTGTCAGACAACAGGTCATTGGTAGCCCAGAACCGCTGGCATGCCAGCCCACCAGGTAATGTGGCCTGAGTTGTGTGCCATATGAAGATATGTGTATTGCTGATTTGTAAACATGTACTGTATATATACTGTAGGCCTATATATATATATACTGTGTATCTACTGTGTATCTGTGCATAATATTGGAGTCCTAGTCCACAAATAAAAACAATGTTTCCCCCAGACTCAAATGCAGACCCTTCTTAAATGGTTCTATAGTATCTGCTTCAACAACCCAGTCAGACAAAGAGTTCCACCTGTTGATGCATCTCACACTAAGAATCTACGTCTACACTCTACAGAGGTATGAGGTTTAACCAATTTATATCCGTGTCCCCTGGTGGAAGTTACTGGAGAGAGAATGAACATGTCAGTTGGGCTAATGGCTGCATGCCTATGAAAAATCTTCCAACACTTAATGAGGTCAGCTCTATATAGTCAACCTACCATACACCGAATACAAAGCACGTCTGTATAACATAAACACCTGTATAGGATTAGTCAATAAGAGAATCGTAGGCTACATAATATTATAGTCTTGGTAAATCTGGAGCACCTGTTTCATCCAAACTATTCCAAGCAACAGACCATCACCATCTTTATTCATATGGTCCCGTTTCCTGGTTTACTTTGGAAGAATCAACAGGGTACTCTAATACACTCGCAATCCAAAATTTGTATTCAGGTTTTGTTGAAGTTTTGAATCATTATTTTTTTTTATATAGTGAGCCAATTACAATACTTATCCTGTTTCATATTTGATTGACCTCGCATATAATACTCGATCAGGCTATTCGAAGCAAGCCTGGATACATATTTTGGATTGCGAGTGTATACCAAAGATGTACACTTTTGATTTATCAGAGTGCCTTAATTCATTCCTCCAAAGTATGCCAAAAACAACAGGACCAGATTAACAAAAATAATGGTTGGGGGAATCAGTTGTTCCAGATTTACCAATTAATTAACACTGTACTTCCTTCTTATTTATTTGTATGTTAAAAGTACTTACACCATCGAGACTGTACTTGGAGAGTGACCCCGTCCCTGAGAACTCCTTCAGCACATCCCCCAGCTTCTTGGGAGAGTCTGTGGAAGAGGGATTACACATGAGAGAGAGAGAGAGAGAGAGAGAGAGAGAGAGAGAGAGAGAGAGAGAGAGAGAGAGAGAGAGAGAGAGAGAGAGAGAGAGAGAGAGAGAGAGAGAGAGAGCAATATATAGATGATGGAAGATGATAAATTATACGTAGTGGTGGAGTGAAGAAAGGTCAATTGATGGTCAGTAAGATATAATATAGATAATAAAATAAGAGAGAGAGAAAGACTTAATACACAGTTTTGGTATATTGGAGTGTCATGATTCCTCCAAAGTATGCCAGGAAACAGGACCAGAAGAGCAAAAATAATGGTGTTCTGTTGCATGGAATAGTTTAGAGGATTCGATTGCTCCATGCAGCTAATAGATTTACCGCCAGGACACAAACTCCTTCCATATAGGTAGTGTTTCGTGGTACCTATATTATTTACCATTGACCACGACTGTACATACATATTGCTATTTTTATATATATATCTCTACACTCATCTATTGAATACTACAATAGTTTACCCTTTCCACACCAGAGATATGCTTTTAACGTAGAGAATGACTGACAAAGGTGAATGGAAATAAATGAAAATAAATAAATTATATTCTTCATTATCGATAGGCAGATATGCAGAGGAAAATTATCAAGGGGGTGCGGGAGTAGAGGACAGGCTTGGGGGGGGGTGCGGGTTGGGGGGGTAGAAAGCCTGTCCCCTATTCCTGCACCCCCCCTCCTCCCCAAGCCTGTCCCCCTATTCCCACACCCCCCAAAATCCATCCAACCGCCCTAACCCCCACCCTCCCCAAGCCTGTCCCCCTACTCCCGCACCCCTCTAACCCCCCCAAGCCTGTCCCCCTACTCCCGCACCCCTCTAAACCCCCCAAGCCTGTCCCCCTACTCCCGCACCCCTCTAAACCCCCCAAGCCTGTCCCCCTATTTCCCGCACCCCCCAAAATCTACAATATATATTTTTTTTTCTGTAAAGGGAAGTGAGACAAAGTTCATAGTTCAAAGTTGTTTTCCGGGTTTGCCCCTCTTTTAATTCCTTCTATTCAACACGACAGCTGATCATTTCATAGCCCATTTGGAACAGAGGACTGCAAATCCCTATCAAATGTTAGTTTTCTCTTTACAAATCTATTCTCTTCATTATCACAATCATACATTATAACTTCCAACTTTGCAACAACCTAAAACAGAGCAATGAATAAATAAACACTTAATGGATAATTATGAAAATAAATCTATATATATAAAACACTCCGTCTATAAGTGCTATAACTCATAGAAAGTGCATCATTATTATTCTTTATATTATAATTATGATTGGTGATGGGACTATTAGAATGACTGGTGGTGATGGTGTAAATAGTGGTGGTGGTGGTGTGACTGGTGGTGGTGATAATGGTGAGGTGGTGTAAATAGTGGTGATGGTGGAGGTGGTGGTAATGGTGTTACTACTAGTGGGGGTGGTGTTGGTGATGGTGTGATTACTGGTGGTGATATTGGTACTGTTGTTGTTGTTGTTGTTGGTGTTGGTGGTGGTGGTTGTAGTCCATGGTGTGTGTAAACAGGTTCATTGTGTGTGTGTGTGTGTCGATGGTGTTGGTGTGTATGATCAGATGCAGTGTGTGTGTGTGTGTGTGTGTACTAAGTGGACTTCACCCCTTTACCCGGATATGAGCCGGAGAGTGTGAGCTGTGAATGTTTTAGTCCATCACCTCACCTCACCTCACCTCACCTCCACACTCACCTCACCTCACCTCACCTCCACACTCACCTCACCTCACCTCACCTCCACACTCACCTCACCTCACCTCCACACTCACCTCACCTCCACACTCACCTCCACACTCACCTCACCTCACCTCACCTCCACACTCACCTCACCTCCACACTCACCTCACCTCCACACTCACCTCACCTCACCTCCACACTCACCTCACCTCACCTCACCTCACGTGTCACACCAACAAAGACGTCACAATTATAAGACCAACAAAGACGTCACAATTATAAGACCAACAAAGACGTCACCATTATAAGACCAACAAAGACGTCACTATAAATACCACAATACTACATTAATTTTAACATCAAAGTATGCCAGATTAAAGAAAATAATGCTGGCTTGTTGCTTGGAATAGTTTGGAAGAATCAGGGTGTTTTTTTTTCCGAGACTGGAGATAGGCTTCATTAATCCGTTACCGTGGCCCAGATCAACGTCTACCCCCCCCCCCCACACACATACACACACGTCACGACTTCCGAAATGACCAGCCACAGAGAGAGGGAAGTGAGGGTAATTCCTAAATGCTGCAGCTGTTATGGTAAAGTCATGGTCTAATGTACTGCAACCTGGTGAATAAAAGCGAGCTATTTGAGTTAATTTTATGAACCAAAATTGCACACACCAACAGCTATAGTTTCGGATCATTTTTCGAAGCCATCTCATTGGAAGGTGTTGCAGTACATTAGACCATGACTTTACCAGCCAACGAGGGTGTTTTACGACATTCGGTGGCCTTATAGTGTAGTGTCTGAAACTCGATTTGGAAGAGTACATTATTATTCTCAGCCCTTCACCTGAGAGGATTCAATCTCCCGACAAATAGGTAACGAGTCCATCACATGACACTAACCACTCAGTCAACTCACCTCCAGATTTACCAACACTGTATAATTTTGTACTATCATCCCATAAGGTTAGATTAGGTTAGGTTGCAATGAGACTTAATAGGAATATTCTCAGGTTTGGTTAGGTTAGACTAGGTTATAGGTCAGATTTCAATGAGACTATTATTATGAATATTCTCTGGTAAAGTTAGGTTAGGTTAGATTTCAATGAGACTATTATTATGAATATTCTCTGGTTAGGTTAGGTTAGGTTAGGTTAGATTTCAAAGAGGGACAGTTGAAGAACTGAAAGCTAATGGCTGGGACCGAAGGGGCGCCAAAAATAATAAGCTAAAATATATACAATAAGTAAATATATGGTACACATACTGAAAGACCCAACCAGACCTTAAACACAGAGCAATACTTAAACATATAAATATTCACCTTTTTTTAGAAAGTCCTGAGTTCTCTCTAATGTGAGGGTAAATCCCTTGTGTGATCCACCCTCAACCCTCAGGCCTCAACCAGTCCCAACTCCCAAACAGCCTCTGCCGGTCCTGGGCCCCTGGCATTCCAGCCTTTCCAGGATATCCAGGCCGGCAGAGCCGTGAATTGGGTTGCCAAGTCATAGTTTTAAATTATGGTGGAGGCAAGTGAACGTATTTAACAACATGTAAATTACATACAAACAATAATTTTAAATAACGCAACACAAGTACAAATCAATAAATCTAAACAACCTACGCACAGGTACAAATCAATAATAAATCTAAACAAACTTACGCACAGGTACAAAGCAATAATAAATGTAAACAAATTACACACAATAAACAACCGAACATACAGAGTTTTCCAAACAAGTAGTTCCATTTAACACAAAAAAAAAATAGTTCCACTTAACACTATCATTAGGAATATTCTCTGGTTTATTTTATCGCTACAATCCAGGCGTCGTCATTTTTCAACATGAAGAAAACTGAGCAAAGGACTGAGTTCACCACTGAAAAACACACGGGAGGTCCTGTTACTGAGGTTTATAGTTGATCCCAAATGACGTCTCTATTAGCAACATCAAAGGCATTTCAAAGGTCACTTCCATTCACCAGATGCAGGACTTTTGACCGTGACTGTACACCAGATAAATATACACGACACTTGCACACACCAACATAATTATATGAATAAATACATATACCGTATACATCTGGCATGAACATAATATTATACACGACAATATTATACAATGATAAACATATACATACATACATACATACATATAATTAAAATTACACACAAATAGTCGACATACACATATATACTGTACATACTACATACATACATACATACATACAGTAGATAATAGAATATACACATTTAGCTTGAAAATATACAGAGAGGAAATGGTTGAAATAAATGTCAGAATATGGGAAAAACCTGCAGGCACTCCACACTATTCTATGCACACCACCACCACCACCACCACCACCACGGCAAGGCCAGGTGGTATTTTTGTAACTAAATTAAATGGTGGGGAAAAAAATAGGGATGGGAGGGTGTGAAATATTTATGTTGAGTGGTGCATGGGTCTGTCTCTCTCTCTCTCTCTCTCTCTCTCTCTCTCTCTCTCTCTCTCTCTCTCTCTCTCTCTCTCAGCTAGTAGGTTTAAAGTTTATCTATAGGCTGGACCGAGGAACAAAATTCTTCATATTTACATTTGTGTGTTTGTGTGTGTGTGTGCGTGTGTGTTGGCAATCCTTACTTTTGTCAACTTTACCCCTGTAAATTCCGTTTCAATCTACGGGAATCTTTCATATATTGTCCGGATGTTGAGTGACGAGCCATGCATATAATAATGTATATTAGTTATTATAATGTACTCCAGGGATTATGAAGGTAAAAAAGAGTAAAGGGAAACACATTAAGGTCACCGTGTTGAGACTCCAGGTTTGGCTCATCTAGATGTGATACTATTTTACCCCTCAATTTTTTTAGCTCCGGCCTCAGCCGAAAGCTCAAGGTCTTATCGTAATTATTGTTCTTGTTCTTGTTCTTGTTCTTGTTCTTCTTGGGGCGACAACTTCTTAAAAGAGGTTCAACTGACTCACTCACTCACTCACTCACTCATTCTTCTTGGGTCGACCATTTCTTAAAAGGGGTTCAACTCACTCACTCACTCACTCACTCATTTCACTTGAATCATTAAGAGCCGGAGCTTTTGAAGGGTTTTCCTTCATGTTCTTGTTTCCAAATATTTTTAATATAACGGATGTTAAACTTATAGGGTGTAGTTTCCAGCGTGACTTTTATTACCTTTCTTAATTATAGGAGTTACATTGGCTTTCTTCCAAAGGGCTGGCAGTTTATATTTGTAAAATATTATTCTAAAGCTTGTAAAATTTCTCTATGACATTCACGTAATAATCTGGGGGAAACTTCGTCACATGCTACACTTATATAAGGATCTTGTGTCTTTAGATACTTTAAGAGTTCTTCATCTGTAAATTCGATAATATTTAGTTTGTTAGCGTCTGCTACTTGTGAAAGGTTCTGGCAAATTAATTTCACTGTCCTTTGTAAAAACTAAATTTTAATGTTCATATAATAAGGTTATTCCCATTCACTAGGACATTGTTTGTTTTTGTTTAGTACTGGACCTATGTTTATTTTCACGCTTTTATTATTTCTGATGCAATGAAAAAAAATTGAGTTAAAATTGACAAAACTGGAGACTCTTCAGCCGTGACCCATGAAGATAAAACGATATAATAGAGTGTTTGTTTGTGTACATACCAGTACTGTATGTATAATATTAAGTGTAAATTATTCATTTTGTTGTTGTAGAAGTTTACATTCTTCAACATCCATGCACATTAAAACTAACCGTAAAAGTAATGTCGAAGAAATACTTGTAAAACTCTCCGGCAAGAAAAGTTAAAAAGAAAACAAAAAATGAATGTAGAAAAGCGCAGCCCCTCCCGAGCAACAAAAGAGCATCAAACCCAAACAAACAAGAGAGGGAGGGAAGGGGGAAGGCAGCACCTCTATATACCCCCCCAGACCACCAACCCCAACCCACTCATTCACTCACTCACTCACTCCCGGACCCTCATTAGAGCACTCTTTAAAAATGGGGCAACGTCATTAACAAACAAGTGAGTAAATATCTAATTAGTTACTGTCCTCCTCCTCCTCCCTACCTACCCAACCACCCTGACCCTCACAACAATATAATTAAAAAAGAGCGAGTGAAAAAAAAACACACCTACAGTTTAAATAGCCTACAGGAGGGGAGTAGTCTAAGTAAAAATTAAGTCTCCTCACGGTACAACAGGCAGGGGGCAGCACACAAGGTAGTTAATATACACACACAGTCTTTTAGTCTTTTGTCCACGTATCCTACAGACAGTAAAGTAACGTAACGTAAAGTAAAGTAAAGCGGAGACAGACAGACAGACAGACACAGACTATATAACGAGCAACATACAACACAACCCCCCTTTTTATCCTATTTATACTATTTCCTGTTAGTCTCTGATGCAGCTGTTGTTGTTGTTGTTGTTGTTGTTGTTGTTATGACTTGGATATAATATTGATTCTGACTTTAAATTTCACTACACTCAGCCCCCATCAACAACAACAACATCAACAACAACAACAACAATAACAATAACAACAACCACAATCCTTCAGCCCCCATTATCTCATTGTATTTAATTATTTTTCTGCATACCTTCACCTTCCATCATATTTTTTTTCAGTCCCCCCACACTAATTTTATTTAAGGGTGTGTGGGAGAAGGGGACAGGCTTGTTTTTTTTTTTTTTTTTTTTTTTTTTTGGGGGGGGGGGGGGGGATGCGGGAGTAGGGAGACAGGCTTGGGGGGTTAGGGGGGGGTGCGGGAATAGGGGACAAGCTTTCTACCCCTCCCCCTTCCCCCACCCACCAAACCCAAGCCTGTCCCCCTACTCCCATTTCCCACCTTCACTTATACCTTGCTCCATACTTTCTGAATTAACTCTAATGTGACTATATAGATCTAACCTATAATCTAACCCAAATACACCTGTGTGAAAAAAAAAAACTAGAAATGGGGTATTGAAGATGATGAAACTATACTGTATTGATTGTGGCATCACGTAAGGTAAACTATATATACTCAACAAGGTATCCATCGTTGGGTAGGGAAGGTTAAGTAAGATCTGCATGTGGTGAAGTGAGCAGTGTTTTAATATTTTTTTAGAGCTGCTTCGGCATCAGTCACCACTTCCTTTCGAGTCCTCAACTGCAGATCTCTCCTTTCCATGTATTTTCCTTCGTGTTTGCTGTCCCATGCACATTTCTATTATCACTTTCTCTCCCTCCCATGTTCAATACAGGGTTCTTCCAGGCCTATATAGGGCGGTCTTCCTTCATCCTCAGAATCATCTAAGGATCACCCATCGATAATAATATGTTGAAGCCCGGGCTCTCACCGAAAAAATAAAATAAATCTTAGTTCTTTGACAGACTTGGGAATAACAAACAACACAGCCAGCTGGTTTCGACGGTATTGTATTTTTTACGGGGACTCTTAACAACAACAACAACAACAACAACAACTACTACTACTACTACTACAACTACAACAACAACAACAACTACTACTACTACTACTACAACTACAACAACAACAACAACAACAACAACAATAATAATAATAATAATAATAAAAATAAAAATAACAACAATAATGATAACAATAACATCACAAACATTACAGATAAAAATAGCAAGATAAATGGCAACCATGCACCAATAACACACACACACACACACACACACACACACACTCTCTCTCTCTCTCTCTCTCTCTCACTCACACACACACTCTCTCTCTCTCTCTCTCTCTCTCTCTCTCTCTCTCTCTCTCACCCACACACACACACACCTACACACACACACACACACACACTCTCTCTCTCTCTCTCTCTCTCACTCACACACACACACCTACACACACACACACACGCACACTCTCTCTCTCTCTCTCTCACTCACACACACACACCTACACACACACACACACGCACACTCTCTCTCTCTCTCTCTCACATCTACACACACACACACACACACACGCACACACACTCTCTCTCTCTCTCCCTCTCTCTCTCTCTCTCTCTCATCTCTCTCTCTCTCTCTCCTCTCTCTCTCTCACGTCTATACAGGAGCGTCAATAATGAGCTGGTATCTGATTCATTAGGCACAACAATGCCTCATTATCGTACACATCAAGTGATCCGTTTAGTCATACATTACCTTCTATCAACAATGTGGTTTATTCTCTCCACACACACACACACACACACACACACACACTCACTCTTTTTCTCTCCACACACACTCTCTCTATTTCTCTCCACACACACTCTCTCTTTTTCTCTCCACACTCTCTCTTTTTCTCTCCACACACACTCTCTCTTTTCTCTCTCCTAGTTTACATTAATAATTATAATCACCATTATTATTTATTTACGGTGAACGTGTGAAAGAGATAATGGTTAGTATGGTGCGATGATAGTGAATGAGAGAGAGAGAGAGAGAGAGAGAGAGAGAGAGAGAGAGAGAGAGAGAGAGAGAGAGAGAGAGAGAGAGAGAGAGAGAGAGAGAGAGAGAGAGAGAGAGAGAGAGAGTGAGAAAATGAAAGAGGAAGAGTAAAAGCGAAGGCGAGAGAGAGGGAGAGAGTGAGAGAGAGAGAGAAATAATCAAGTATAGAAGGGGAAGGACAAAAAAAGAAAAAAGAGTAAATGAAAGAAAGAGACGTGACGTAAAGTGTGATAAAAGAGGGAGAAGGAGGAGACATGATGATGATGAGATAAAAGGAGGAAAGAAGGAAGGGACGTAAAGAGGACATAATGAAAAATACGAGAGAACAGGAATGGGGGAGAGAAAGAGTGGGAATGAGGGAAGGAAGAAAGGAAGGGAGAGGAAGGAGGGAAGGTGGAGGGGAAAGGAGGAATGAAAGGAGGAAGGAAGGAAGGGAGAGAAAGAATGGGAAGGAAGGACAAGTGGAAGGGAATAAGGAGAGAGAAAAATAAAATACGAGAAAACAGGGAAAAAAGGAGGGAGGGTAAAGGGAAAGAAGGAATAAGAGGAATGAAAGAAGAGGGAAAAAGTGGGAATTAAGGGAGAAGAAAAGAGAGAGAACAGGGATGATTTAAAGGAGGAAGGGTGGAGGGAAAAGAAGAACTGGAGAAAAGGAAGGAGGAAGGAAGGAAGAAGGATGAGTAGAAGGGGAAAAGGAGCTAGAGAGAAGGAAGGAAGGAAGGAAGGAAGGATGGAAGGAAGGAAGGAAGAAGGATGGATGGAAGGAAGGAAGGAAGGATGGATGGTAGAAGGGGAAAAGGAGCTAGAAAGAAGAAGGAAGGAAGGGGGAACGAGAAGGAAGAAGAGGGAGAGGAGAATAAAGGAAGGAGCTAGAAATGTGAGAGAATAAAGAAGAGAGGACGGAGAAGAGGAAGAGGAAAAAGGAGAGAGAGAGGAAAAGAGAGATAGAGGAGGAAAAGAAATATATGAGGAGAGAATTGTGAGAAATAGTGTAAATGAAATCAGAAATGAGGAGAGAGAGAGAGAGAGAGAGAGAGAGAGAGAGAGAGAGAGAGAGAGAGAGAGAGAGAGAGAGAGAGAGAGAGAGAGAGAGAGAGAGAGAAATAAGAAAAGAAAAAATGAAGGGAGGAGGAGCAAGAGGAAAAAAAGAACAAAATTAAAGAAAGAAATGAAAAGAAAAGAAAAATATTAAATGAGGAAAAAGATAAAAAAAAAAAATAAGAATGAAGAAAGGAGGGAGGAGAGAAAGATGAGAAAAATATAAGAAAATAGAGAATGAAGAAAGGAAGGAGGGAGGGAGGGAGGGAGAGAAAGATGAGGAAAAAGATAAGAAAAATAGAGAATGAAGAAGGAAGAAAGAGGGAGGGAGGGAGAGAAAAGAAGAAGGGAAGGAGGAAAGGGACAAGCCTGGTGGGGGGGGGGGGGCTGGAGGTGGGGGGGGTGTAGTAGTGGGGGGTAGAAGTGGGGTGGGGAGGGGCCTGGAGGTAGGTATAGGGATGGTGGGGTGTGTGGGGGGGACGAGCATGAGGTAGGTAGGGTGGTGATGGTGGGGGGGGGGGGGTACGAGCCTGGAGGTAGGGGGGGGGGGGTGATAGTAGTGGGGGTGATGGTGGGGGGGGGTATGGGACTGGAGCCAAAATAGCCAATAACTCGGTATTTACTGCAAGAGGGAGCAAGGGGGTCAGAGGTGTGGGTGTGGTGTGTGGTGTGTGTGTAGGAGGAAGATATGTATGTGTGTAACGGTGGAGGAGTGAGTGTGTGTGTGTGTGTGTGTAGGGAGGGGTGTTGGGTGAGGTGTGTGTTTGTGTAATAAGATATCTCTAAGTTCTTGTATTTTAAGTTTAAATATGTATATAATGTATCATTTCAACGTACCTTGTATTTATTTTGTATGTACTTGAATGAGAAATTCTTAGATGAACATATAATTTGTCTAATACTTACTAATGAGATAACGGTTCTCTACTAATTATGATTTATTAATTTAATTTGGACGAAGTAGAATAGATAAAATGTATATTCCATTACTTTGTTTTGCTACTTTGTCAATAAACTACTACTATTTTTTTTTTTACTACTACTGTGTGTGTAAGAGTAGAAGTGTGTATGTGTGTGTGTGTGTGTGTGTGTGTAAGAGTAGAGGTGTGTATATGTGTGTGTGTGTGTGTGTAAGAGTAGAGGTGTGTATGTGTGTGTGTGTGTAGGGGGGGGAGGGGCGGTAATGTGTGCTGGGCTGGGGAGTGGTCGATGGTGTGGAGAGAGAGAGAGAGAGAGAGAGAGAGAGAGAGAGAGAGAGAGAGAGAGAGAGAAAGCATAAATCTTGGGGAATATTCACAATGAAGAGAAAGAGAGAAAGGAAGGCAAATATCTGGAAGAGAGAGAGAGAGAGAGAGAGAGAGAGGAGAGAAAGAGAAAGAGAGAGAAGAGAGAGAGAGAGAGAGAGAGAGAGAGAGAGAGAGAGAGAGAGAGAGAGAGGAGAGAGAGAGAGAGAGAGAGAGAGGGGGGGGTTGGAAAGCCATCACACACAAACACACGCACACACACACATACACACACACACACACGCACACACACACACACACGACTGGAGATGTTGTTAAGGTCAAAGGTCATGTGAACGGTACTGCCCTGACCTGACCTGACCTGACCCACACACCTTCCTCTTGTGATGTTGTTGTTGTTGTTGTTATATTGTTGTGCTTATATTAGTTAACATTATTAATATTATTGGCATTATTATTAATATTATTGGCATTATTATTATATTATTATTATTAATATTATTATTATTGTTATTGACATTATACTACTATTATTTTTGACATTACAGTGGCTACCCTTTGGCTATATATAGGAATATTTATACAGGCTATATAATTATGGAAGTAGAGGTTATTATTCTGGAAGTATTATTCTGGAAGTACTACAGTGAATGCTCTTCCAAAATAACAAACCTAATAATTTTTGTGTTTGTTTTTGTGTTGGCAGTTACGTAGTCTTACATTTTCTGAGTTGAAGCTTGAGTGAGATCTAGAGCAGGTGATTTTTGCACCACAGACAGTTAACCCAAAACCTCCATTCATTCGACATGTGTGTGTGTGTGTGTGTTGTGTGTGGTGTGTGTGTGTGTCTGTGTGTGTGTGTGTGTCTGTGTGTGTGTGGTCTCTGATGGCCTAACCTAACCTAACCTAACCTAACCTAAACATATCTATAGGTCAAAAATTTCCTGACACTGCAAAGCGTTGGAAATTCTAGGAATCTATTCCACCAAATGTTATGACAAATAATGGAAGAATAAGAGTTATACTTTATGTTTACTAATACGAGACACGAGCATATGATACATACATACATACATACGAGACACGAGCATATTATACATACATACATACATACATACATACATACGAGACACGAGCATATTATACATACATACATACATACATACATACATACGAGACACGAGCATATTATACATACATACATACATACATACGAGACACGAGCATATTATACATACATACATACATACATACATACCGATACAGGTTCTGAGAGAATCTATATCACATTTATATGTTCCCAAAATATGCAAAGTAATACTCGTAACTCTGTCAATGGTAATGCTCTTTTCAGATGGCCGTCAAAATTATAAATGAAAATAGTGAAATGCTGAATGGAGAGAAATCAAGTTGCCTTTACAAAACTTATATTCTAATTAAACATTAATAGCACATAAATAGACACACACACACACACCATGCAGTTATAGTAGGAGTGTATTTACAAACATGAAACGATATAGACGTGTGTGTGGAGTTTGTCTTTAATATTAACGCTTTTTAATTTTTCGTATTTGGATGAGGGAGTTGTGAAGGAGTTATAGGTACCGGTACAGTTGCCAAAAAAGGTATTGCGACAACTATTGATACAACATTAAATATATAAATGTCCATAGTTGTTTGTAGGATTATAAGTATGTATTACAAATATATATATATATATATATATATATATATATATATATATATATATATATATATATATAAATATATAATATATATATATATATATATCCTTCTGTATATACATGCTTATAGTCCCTACAAATAGTTGTGGATATTACTAAGGTTAAAGTCCTATCAAGATTTGTCGCAATACCTTTTTTGGCAACTGTACATGCAGTCTGTGCATAAATTGGGTCTAATCCTTATACTAATACTAATCCTTATACTAATACTAATCTTTATACTAATACTAATCTTTATACTAATCCCATAATTTAACACAAAACACGTACTGTATATAACTGCATCTTATTTACAGCATAAGGGGAGAAGTATATATTTTTTATTTGAAAGGAAATATTTTAATATGTGAAAACAGAACAGATTACCCACTTAATTAATATATGGGGGAAGTTTTGTGTTGGTAAATCTGGAGCAATCACCTGTCTGAATCCTCCAAACTATTCCAAGCAACAGAGCACTATTTATTATTTTTGCTCTTCTGGTCGTGTTTCCTAGCATACATACATACTTTGGAGGACTCATGTCACTCCAATGTACAAAAAAAAAAAAAAAAAAAAAAAATACACACATAAACCACCGAACATCTGGCAATAATTAATTTTCCGGGAAACGTTTAATTACGATTCTTGTATGGCTATACTGATTCTTGTATGGCTATATTGATTCCTGGATGGCTATATTGATTCTTGGATGGCTATACTGATTCTTGAATGGCTATACTGATTCTTGGATGGCTATACTGATTCTTGGATGGCTTACTGATTCTGGATGGCTATATTGATTCTTGGATGGCTATATTGATTCTTGGATGGCTATATTGATTCTTGGAAGGCTATATTGATTCTTGGATGGCTATATTGATTCTTGGATGGCTATACTGATTCTTGAATGGCTATACTGATTCTTGAATGGCTATACTGATTCCTTAAATAGCTATACTAATTCTTGGCTGAATTATTTATTGAATTTGGGGAGTAATCTATGCATGCAACGATCATCATCATCAAACTGTTTTTAATTAATAGATTTTGTGAATGTGGATACTACTCAGCTTTTGGAATATAATGAAGCCTTACAAGTGTGGTTTGTTTGTTAATTAAGAAGCTAACAAACAAACAAACGAATACGACTGTGGAATCTATATCCATTAGTTTGGAGAAATTATTCCTACACGCACAGTACGTAGCCTTACAATAAAATTTACCCCAAAGTGATTTTCCCCTGTATTAATATATCCTTCGTAAAGTAAAAGAAAAAACAAAACTATAAAATTCAGGCCTGGTATTTGAAATGTGTGTGTGTGTGTGTGTGTGTGTGTGTGTGTGTGTGTGTGTGTTATCTGTTTATCAATGGCTATCTTATCTACAATTACGGTCTCTTCATTAAAAATAAAAATATTAATATCATCATCATCATCATCAATCATCATCAATGTATATTAAAAATTGCAACCTTTCCAAACTTTCAAAAACGCTCATTTTTTCAATCATTTTTTTCAATTTTTAACGATTCCAAGATAAAATGTTTCATCTTCACTATTCCCAAGATATACAAGATACATTGCCCTTTATATTTGGCAGAGATAAGTATTAACAGATGTGGGTGGGTGGGTGGGTGGTAGGAAAGATGTGGTGGAGTAGTAGGTAGTAGGTGGGTAGTGGGTGGGTGAGTAGGTAGGTAAGATGTGTGTGGTAGGTAGCGGCGGGGGCGGCGGGGCGGCAAGGCGGCTGCGGCGGGGCGGCGGCGGCGACGGACGAATAAAAAAAAATAAAAAATAAAAAAATAATAATAATAATAATAATAATAATAATAATAATATAATAATAATAATAATAATAATAATAATAATAATTAATAATAATAATAATAATAATAATAATAATAATAATAATAATAATAATAATAATAATAATAATAATAATAATAATAATAATAATAATAATAATAATAATAATAATAATATAATAATAATAATAATACAAAAAGGTAATTATTACAAAAAAAAAATATATTAAAAAAAAATATATTATAAAAATACAATTAAAAAAACTAATTATTAAAAAAACGGTGGTAAAAATAAAAAATAAAATAAAATAATGAAAAAAAAGTTAATTACATAAAAAAATTATAAAAAAAAATATATTAATGAAACAATTAAAAAACTAATTATTAAAAACGATGGTAGCGGCGGCGGCGGGCAGCAGGGCGGCGGCGGCGGCGGCTGGGCGGTGGCGACGACGACAAAAAAAATTAATAAATAAAAAAAAATAATAATAAAAAAATATTAATTATCACAAAAAAAAAAAAAAAATATATATATATATATATATATATATATATATATATATATATATATATATATATTAAAATATATATATATATTATTAAAACAAAACAAAAAACTAATTATCAATAAACGACGGCGGCGGCGACGACGACGACGAAAAAAAAAAATAGAAAAAATAAAAATAATAATAATAATAATAAAAAAAAGTTAATTACAAAAAAAAATTAATAAAAAAAATTATTAAAAAAAAATATGTATAATTAAAAAAAAAAAAACTAATTATTAAAAAACGACGGTAGCGGCGGTGACGGCAGAGGCGGCGGCGGCGGCGGTGCGGCGGCGGCGGGGGGGTGGCGGCGGCGGGGCGGCGGCGGGGCGGCGGCGTCGGTGGCGGGGCGGCGGCGGCGGGGCGGCGGCTTCGGCAGCGGGGCGGCGGCGGTGGCGGCTTTGGGGCGGCGGCGTCGGCGGCGGGGCGGTGGCGGTGGCAGCGGCGGGGCGGCGGCGGGCGGCAGGGCGGCGGGGCGGCAGCGGCGGGGCGGCGGCGGCGACGACGAATAAAAAAATAAATAATAATAATATAATAATAATAATAAAAAAAGATAATTATTACAAAAAAAATAATTAATAAAAAAAATATTAAAAACAAAATATATTATTAAAAAACAATTAAAAACCTAATTATTAAAAAACGGCGGCGGCGGCGGGGCGGCGGCGGCGGGGCGGCGGCGGCGGGGCGGCAGCGGCGGGGCGGCAGCGATGGGGCGGCGGCGGCGACGACGAATAAAAAAAAGGTAATTACAAAAAAAAATCATAAAAAAAAATATTAAAAAAACAATAAAAAAAAACTAATTATTAAAAACCGACGGTAGCGGCGGCGGCGGCGACGGCGTTGCGGCGGGGCGGCTGGGCGGCGGCGGTGGCGACGACGACGAAACAAAATTAATAAAATAAAAATAATAATAAAAAAAAAAGTTAATTATCACAAAAAAATTAATTAAAATATATATATATATATATATATTATTAAAAAAAACTAATTATTAATAAACGACGGCGGCGGCGGCGGCATCGACGGCAGCGGCGGGGCGGCGGTTCGGTGGCGGCGGCGGTTTCAGCAGCGGCGGTTTCAGCGGCGGCGGGGCGGTTGCGGCGACGACGAATAAAAAAAATAAAAAATAATAATAATAATAATAAAAATTAATTATTAGAAAAAAATAATATTAATAAAAAAAAAATTATATTATTAAAAAAAACATTAAAAAAACTAAATATTAAAAAACGACGGGGGATGCGGCGAGCGAAGAGAGCGGCGAGAGGGGGCCGAGCGCAGCGAGGTGCGAGCGGAGCGAGCAGCGCCGCAGGCAAAAGCACCCACGGCGTAGCCGTGGTGGGCGAAGCCCAGTGCTTGTATATAATTAAATTTAGTCAAATGTCTCCTGTACAAATTCGTGTATATACTGTATATGTATGTTGTGTGTGTGTGTGTGTGTGTGTGTGTGTGTGTACAGTGGTTTCCAAACTGTTTTTTTCTTTTTTCTGGTGGTTACCTACTTTTCATACACAATCCTTATCCATGGCCCACCAACCATACCTAACCCATCACTACTGTTACTCTCTACAGTTCTACACTCATTATAATTAAGTCTAAATTAAACTACTCTGGTAATACCTGTAATTATAATGATTTCAATTGTTTTGTTGTTGTTGTTGTTGTTGTAGAATAGTAAAAATATAATTTAAAATTGTCCTTCGTAGAGTGTTATGGCTTCCTACATTCAGCTCTATGACCACATCAATTTACACTCACTCTTTTAAACCATATGTCTTGAAACGGATCTCCTAATATATAGTAGGTAGCATTTGGTGCATAGTTTGTTTCTGAGATATTTTTGGAGGAATCGTTAGTTCTCCAATTTACCAGAAAGAGGTTGATTCTCCCATTTAATTGATTAAGTGTATGGGTCAAATATCTAGTTCGGTACTTATATTGTGGCGGCTAGAATCAGCTACCCGCCACAAGCATCAGCCCTCTCGCCTGATGGGTTCTAATAGTGTAGCAGGCAGGAAACCTTATATTCATGTATTCCAGGTTCACTCTAAAACTTTGTATACAATGTGTAGCCTGTATGAATAAACAGATTAAAACCCACAATCTCTTAGTCTCCTTTCAAACCTCACCAGGAGACTAATGTAGCAGCCCGCTACAGTTCATATGCAATGTAATATATAAATGTATAAAAGAACACTAGCACAATAAATATATAAACCCTTTTCGTTATTGCCAACTAGTGAACATGTGTTGTGTTCACTAGTTGGCAGTAACGAAAAGGGTTTACTTGTTTGTTTATATATTTATTGTGCTAGTGTTCTTTTATATATTTATTACATTGCATATGAACTTCTTATAGCCAACCTGGAATATGTTCAATGGCATACAATGTAATAAAGGTTGCCGTTACCTTACTCCAATGGGTTCAGGTATATAACTTCTGACGTATATAACAGGACTTTTAATACATTCATACATTTTAATACATTTTAATACATTTTTTAATACATTCATAATGTTTTACGAGTTTCAATTAATGTTCGGATATCACCCCGACACGATTTGTGACGTTCACTGGACATATTATAACAAAAATGGTGGTGAGAAATTCTATGGACATGGTGCGACGCGTTACACTTACTTACTTAATAATGGGATGGTAAACTTATGATACATTTGCCAAAAAAGGTATTGCGACAAATCTTGATAGAACTTTAACCATAGTAATATCCACAACTATTTGAATGGACTCTATAAGCATGTATAACAGAAGGAAATATACATATCCTTCTGTAATACATACTCATAATCCCTACAAACAACTATGGACATTAGTATATTTAATGTTGTATCAATAGTTGTCGCAATACCTTTTTGGGCAACTGTACATTAGAGCGCCTTGATTTCTCCAGAGTAGGTATGCCACGAAACAGGACCGCAGTAACAAAAGTAATGGTGAACTGTTGCTTGGGAAAAGATGGGAGGAATCAGTTGCTCCATATTAGCTATAACACTGTATATTTATATTGCTTACTTCCCTCCCATTTATAAGGACCCTTTGTAATCGTGTTTGAGATTGGGTGTCTTCTGATTCCTCCTATTTAATTAAGGGGGTACGGGAATAAGGGGACAGGCTTGCTGGGGATGGGGTTAGGGGTGTGTGGGAATAGGGGACAGGCTTTTTCTACCCATTCCAAGCCTGTCCCCCTATACCTGCACTCCCTAAGCCTGTTCCCTATTCCCGCACCCTCCAAACCCTCCCCCCTCCCCAAGCCTGTTCCCTACTCCCGCACCCCCCAAGTCCCCCCCTACTCCCGCACCCCCCAAGTCCCCCCCTACTCCCGCACCCCCTTAAGGAGATGTTTTGGTAGAAATGGAGGAGCGCTAATGATTCCTCCAAACTATATAAGCTAAAAAGAAACACACACACACTGCTTGCACCCTTACACACACACACACACACACACACACACACACACACACACACACACACACACACACACACACACACACACTGATTGCACCCTTACACACACATACACACACACACACACACACACACACACTCACACTGCTTGCACCCTTACACACACACACACACACACACACACACACACACACACACCCTTCTAATTTTTACCGAAAATAGACAATCCCCTTCATTTTTTTTATCCATCTAAACTTAAAAATTCTAACGACGTAAAAAAATTATGACGACAATAAACTCTCTAAAATTCCCATAACTTAATTAAGGGACCCTGTGATGTGATGTGATGTATAGTCGGAAAATAGGGAGGCAAGTGAGTCCTTCAAATATTGCCACGAAACAACAACACCTTTACATGGAAGGACCTTGTTTGTTTTGTGGCGTAGTCAGGAGAAACCAGAAGCCTCCATGTTGTCAATTCTCATACATAATCACAACAGGGTTCTTAATTAAGAGGGTGCGGGAGTAGGGGGCAGGCTTGGGGGGGGAGGGAGACTGGGAGGGGTGCGGGAATATATAGGGGGACAGGCTTGCAGGCTTGGGGTGGGTAAAAAGCCTGTCCCCCTGTTCCCACACACCCCTAACCCACCCCAAAAAAAAAACAAGCCTGTCCCCCTACTCCTGCACCCCCTAAAACCTCCCCCAAGCCTGTCCCCCTATTCCCACACCCACTTAAGAGGGTATATTACACTTTATTGGTATATTGGAGTAGCTTGATTACTCCAAAGAATGCCAGGAAACAACAGGACCAGACTAACAATAACAATAATAATAATAATAATAATGGTGTCCTGTTACTTGGAATACTTTGGAGGAATCACGTGCTCCAGATTTACTAAGGTATATAGTCCTACAATGACAGTAAAAAAATAACTGCACTCACAACATTTCATAATAACATCTGCAGTGTATGTGTGTGTGTGTGTGTGTGTGTGTGTGTGTGTGTGTGTGTGTGTGTGTTTAATTTCATGCGAGTGACTTTGTGAGTGTGTGGGTGTTGGGGAGAAGTGATTTCATGCATGCGACTGTGTGTGTGTGTGTGTGTGTATATATGTATGTATGATTTTATGCTTGTGACTACGTGATTTCATACTTGTGACAGTGAGTGTATGCGAGCAAATTCATACCTCTGTGCATGTGTGTGTGTGTGTGTGGTGCTTGTGTGTGACTCTGGATGTGTATGTGTGTGTGTATGTGTGATTGTGTGTAACTGTGGATGTATGTGTGTGTGTGTGTGTGTGCTTGTGTGTAACTGTGGATGTATGTGACTCTGGGTGTGTATGTGTGTGTGTGTGTGTGCTTGTGTGTGACTCTGGATGTATGTGTGTGTATGTGTGTGTGTGTGTGCTTGTGTGTAACTGTGGATGTATGTGACTCTGGGTGTGTGTGTATGTGTGTGTGTGTGTGTGTGTGTGTGTGATTGTGTGTGACTCTGGATGTATGTGTGTGTATGTGTGACTCTGGATGTACAGTACAGTATGTGTGTTTATGTGTGTGTATAAACAGACATATAAACAGATTATGTATACTCACAAGCGGTAAAGTCCTGCAGCTGTTGAAACTCAGCAGGGGACAACTTCTCCCAGTGTAACGCCATCCTCGCTCCTCCCTCGCTCCACCTGACAACAAACAACACAAACACACACGAGTCAGTCATAGGTACGGTATGTAGGGAAGTGTAAACAGAGAGTAATACACACGAGTCAGTCTCTAGAGGTATGGTATGTAGGAGAAGTGGAAGCTGAAAATATTAAATGGTAAACTGAGAAAGTGAAATTAGAAAGTGATGATCAGCTGAAGAATGAACAGAGAACGAAAAGAAAATGTGAATGATAAATGCAGAAACGAAAGAGGAAGTGAAAGTCAATTGGGTGAAACATAGGGGGAAGTTAATTTCAGTATAATTTAGTGTTTTATTCAAGTTTCTCAGAAGTTTTTATATTTAAGTATTTAAGAGACCGAGGAATGTTTTTACAATGTGGAATATAAATGACTTAATTGTGATGTATACGAAATATCATAACGAAAAAAGTACACTGTAAAACTGGGAGATTAGGAAGAACAACAGATATCACATATAGTTCCTACGTCGAACGAGAAAAAAGAGAGAGGGGGAAGTAAACATAAGAAAATATGATGTTAATAAGTCGCATAAAGGGAGAATATTTAACGAGTTCGTATAAAAGGCGTGACTAGGTTACGTACAGTACACCCTCACAGCTCACACAACACACACAATACCACACAATCCTCACGTACACTCACACAACACACACAATACCACACAATCCTCACGTACACTCACACACAGACACCACACAATCCTCACATACATCCACACACACACACACACATAGCCTACACACTCATTAACTCTACAACTACATCGCTTTAATGACCATAACGAAGTCGATAGTCGGTAAACCCCAATAACCAAACTAAACCAAATACAACTTACACTCTCAACACTAATCTTGGCTCGGAGTGGACGCGGTCTAAACTATAAGGAACGTGACTGTACTTGAACTGACAACTAATTTAATCAACACGTGTCCGAGTATCAACGTCAGGGTATAATAAACAAACAATTTTTATATTTATTTTTAGTTTTAAATCATGGGCTGCGATTTCTTAGGTGGCAACTGTTCAATAAGTGTTTGAGTATGAGCGTCAGGGGGTAATAAACAATCAATTTTTATATTTATTTTTAGTTATGATTCATAGGCTGCTATTTCTGAGGTGGCAAGTGTTCAACACGTGTTGGTGTATAAAGGTCAGCGAATGATTCATAAACACTTGCTTGCATATTATTTTTAGTTCTAGTTCTGTCATGCTGTATTTGAACAAGCTTTTCTTGTAATTTCTAATGTCTTGTATTGTTTATTGAAGTCCTGATATTGTTGCTTTATTATTGATATCATTATTATTTGGGTAGAATAACAGTTAATTGTTTAATAAAAAAAAAATATATATATATACAGAAAACTCTATTAGGTATTACTGTGCAAAATATTTCTTTCATTCACTCACAAGTTTGATGATTTAAGGGGAGCTTCTCTTGTTAATGAATAGGAAGGTCTCAGCTGATTCCTCCAAACTATACCACGAAACATATCTCCTATTAGTACCACTGGGGGCGTTTGTTTCCTGGGATAGTTTGGAGGAATCAGAGACCTTCCATTTCACCAACAAAAGAATCTTTCCTCAAATGCTTTTTCGAAACATTCATTGGGCAAGAATAACAATGCCTGAGGATAATCAGTATTGAAAATAAAACAAAATTATCTCTTCTACAATTGTCATCGTATTTCCCGCCACAGGAGCTAAGATAGCTTAGGTTAGATTAAGTAAGGTTGGGTTGGGTTACATTAGGTTAGGTTTGGTTTGGTTAGGTTACATTAGGTTAGGTTTGGTTAGGTAACGGTATGGTTGGGTTACATTAAGTTAGATCAGATCAGGTTAGGTTAGGTAAGGTTTGGTTTGGTTTGGTTTGGTAAAGTTAGGTTTGGTTAATTAAGTTACGTTACGTTACGTTAGTTCAGTGGCTTAAATAAGGGTGTATAATACAGTATACTTTTGGTACATTGGAGTGATTTGATTCCTCCAGAGTATACAAGGAAACACAACCAATGAATAGATAAAATGGCATCATGTTGCTGGAAAAAAAAAAAAATGCTAGGAATAGTTGGGAGGAAATTTGCGAAGAAAATGCCACAGAAGAAAATAATCTTAGAATGGTCTAAATAAATGGATAATGAAGGTAGAAAAACCGTAATTAGTTACTTGATAACGGTAATTCTTTCAATATTTACCCACCAATATTTCTTCTTCCGCTTTTATTCATTTATTCTTTCCATCGTATGAGTCACTAGGTAGTCAACATGTGTAGCCTACAGCTGTGTGTGGTTGAGGGATAACATCATTAACAATAAATAACACACACACACTTGTTCACCAAATGCACTCACTCTACAACTGAGATTGATTTGTTTACATTGGTTGTGTGGTTGTTGGTTCGTTCGTTGGTTGTACGGGGTCGCAATTCAGTATTTTTTTTCTTTTCAGTATTTTGGAGACTAATCATTTTAATAAAGATAGTTAATAGTATTTTTAAATACATTGGAATATTTGTTTGATTATTAATGTTAAGGGTGAGGAGCATGGGGCGAAAGGAACACACACACACACACACACAGATTGCTGAAACGTATAGCAAGGGAAGGAGGAATTGCAAGCACAGTGATAGTAAAAAAAAAGAGAAAAAGGAGAAAGTGAAGGAATAGTGGGAAAGTGAGAGTAAGTAAGGGAGAGAGAGCCAGAAAGAGTGAGAGGAGAGAGGAAAGGTGAGAGTGAGGTAGATGAGAAGATGACTGTGAAAGGAAGGCGTTCGTTTCAGAGAGAGAGAGAGAGAGAGCGAGAGAGAGAGAGAGAGAGAGAGAGAGAGCTGCAGCTGCTGAAAGAGATAAAGGTGTGACTGTGGAGAGAGAGAGAGAGAGAGAGAGAGAGAGAGAGAGAGAGAGAGAGAGAGAGAGAGACCAAAGAGAGGTATAGAGGAGGGAAGAAGGGGATGTGAGAGAGAGAGAGAGAGAGAGAAAACGATAAAAGACGGATGTGAAAAGATGAAAAAGGAAGCGAGGAATAGAGGAAGGGAGATTGAGAAACAGAATGAAAGGACTGAGACACAAAAGGTGGGGAAGAGACGGAAAGTGTGAAAGGAGAATGAAAATTGGGACAGAAGAGAGAGAGAGAGAGAGAGAGAGAGAGAGAGAGAGAGAGAGAGAGAGAGAGAGAGAGAAGCACACACACGCACAGACAGAGAGCTAGAGAGAGAGAGAGAGGCACGCACACACACACACACAGAGAGTATGTGTGTGTGGTTGGTGGGGTACGTTGTGAAGGAGTGATGGGATGATAAGAGAAGGAGTGGACAAGAGAGTGGGTGAGGAGGCATGGGTGAGGGCCTCGCTGGGGACAACAAGCTACCAGGGTGACAGTACAGTACACGAGGAGCAGGAGGAAGAAGAGGGAGGAGGAGAAGAGGAGGAGGAAGAAGGAGAGGGAGGAGGAGAAGAGGGAGGAGGAGAAGAGGAGGAGGAAGAAGGAGAGGGAGGAGGAGAAGAGGAGGAGGAGGAAGGAGAGGGAGGAGGAGAAGAGGAGAAGAGGGAGGAGGAGAAGAGGAGGAAAAGAGGAGGAGGAGGAAGAAGAGGGAGGAAATGGAGATGGTGGGAAAAGGGGAAGGGAGGAGGAGAAACAGTTGAATTACAAGGAAGGAAGGAAGGAAGGAAGGAAAGGATACTGAGAGGTATATAAAGACAAGAATAAGAGGTTGAGGAAAGAACAGAGGGAAGAATGAAAGTATAATTATGAAGGAATGGGAAGGGATATAGAAGTGAAAGAACAGGGAAGAAAAGAGAGAAGTATGAGAGTAAAGGAAGGAAGGAAGGGAAGTATATGGGTGAAGAAGAGGTGAACAGGATAGAATAAAAGAAGTAAAAGAAGAAGATACGAAGAGAGAGAGAGAGAGAGAGAGAGAGAGAGAGAGAGAGAGAGAGAGAGAGAGAGAGAGAGAGAGAGAGAGAGAGAGACCTATAGATACACAAATGAATCCTTAAGGTGGTATATAGGACGTTTTTGGTACATTGGAGGAGAGGCTTAATTCCTCCAAAATATGCTAGGAAACAGAATCAGAAGAGCAAAAATAATGGTGTTCTGTTGCTAGGAATAGTTTGGTGGATATGAAATGCTCCAGAATTATCAACAGAAAAAAGATGTTATATCAAGTGGGTGTTTGGGAGTAGGGGACAGGCTTGGGGGGGGGGGGTTGGGGGGTGCAGGAGTAGGGAGACAGGCTTGGGGGGTTATGGGTGGGTGCGGGAATAGGGGACAGGCTTTCTACCACCCTCACCCCACCTCAAGTCTGTCCCTCTACTCCTGCGCACCCCCCAACCCCCCCCCCCCCCCCCAAGTCTGTCCCCTAATTCCCACACCCCCTTAACAATAATAATAAATGTTAACCATTAATCAGATTACTTATATTAACAAAGGAAAACTAATAAAAAAAAGAATAGTTAATTATAAAATAAGATCATAATATAAAAATTACAAAATTATAAAAACCATATTACAAAAATAGCAAAATTAAATAAAAAAAAACATTAATAAAATATTACAAAACATATAGAATTAGTAAATTATATAATAACATGAAGAGAGAGAGAGAGAGAGAGAGAGAGAGAGAGAGAGAGAGAGAGAGAGAGAGAGAGAGAGAGAGAGAGAGAGAGAGAGAGAAGTAGCAGCACATACACACTCTCACAACACATTAAATTTGTGTGGGAGTAGGGGACAGGCTTGGGGGGGGGGAGTTAGGGGGGTGCAGGAATAGGGGACAGGCTTTGTACCCCCCCCCACTTAAGCCTGTCCCCCTATTTCCGCAAACACCAACCCCCTCCCCCCCCCAAGCCTGTCCCCTACTCCCGCAACCCCCCCCCCCCCAAGCCTGTCCCCCTATTCCCGCACCCCCCCAAGCCTGTCCCCTATTCCCGCACCCCCCCCCCCCCAAGCCTGTCCCCTTATTCCCGCACCCCCCAAGCCTGTCCCCTACTCCCGCACCCCCTTAAATCATACAAAGTTGAAAGTCCCGAGTTTTACTAAGATTAAGAAAAAAGAAAAGAAAAAAAAGAAAAAAAGTCACCTCTCACATTCAACTTACCCTCTCTCTCTCTCTCTCTCTCTCTCTCTCTCTCTCTCTCTCTCTCTCTCTCTCTCTCTCTCTTCCAAAATATACAAATACGTAAATGAATACACACCCAAATTGAAAGGTGGAGAGGGAGAGAAAAATGAATGGGAGGGAAAAAGAATGAGTGAAGGAGAGGGAAGAAGAATGATAGGAGAAGGGAGAGGGAAAGGGAGAGGAGGAAAGAAAGGGAGGAGAGAAAGAGTGACTTGTACGGGAGGGAGAGGGAGAGAAAGAGTGGAGGAGGAGGAGGAGAGAAAGAGTGACTTGTACGGGAAGGAGAGAGGGTGAGAGGGAGAGAGAGAGGGAGGGAGAGAGGGAGGGAGAGTAAATAAGTGGGAGTGTAACCTAAAGATGATGAGAGAGAGAGAGAGAGAGAGAGAGAGAGAGAGAGAGAGAGAGAGAGAGAGAGAGAGCGAGAGAGAATATTGTAAGGTATATGAGAGGTCTTGAGACACAAAGGTACGCCACTCAACACTTCTATAGATTTGGGTTAAATATAATACACAATGATCGATTTCCTTCACCACCACCTCACCACATCTCACCATACACCACAGCCTCCACACATCATCACACCATGCACCATCCATACATCATACATCACAGCCTCCACATCACTACCATACATCACATTACCATACACTATAATACACAATGATCGATTTCCTTCACCACCACCTCACCATACCATACCTCACTACACCACACCACACCACACCTCACCTCACCTCACCTCACCACATTACCACACCACACCACACCACAACTTAATGAATCATACTACAAATCATATAATTATATCACGTCAGTTTTAACCTAACGTAATCTAACCTAACCTAACCTAACGTAACCTAACCTAACTTAACCTAACGTAACCTAACTGGTCATACAATATTGTTTAAAGGGTTTGATTCCCAGGTGACCTATTTCCATTTGGTATACAAGCTCGTCTCAACCTCGGTCGAAAGATTTATAAGAAAAATAAATAAAATAAATAAATAAAAGTGTAAAAAATAATGCTTGGGTTGACGAGATAAAACGAACCATAGAATCATATTCTGTAAAAATAGTTTCATTGTCTTTCCAGGCTCATTTTTATAATGTTGTTGTTGTTGTTGTTCCTCAGCTGTCTGGCCGAGCAGCACCGTTTTTTTTTTTTTTTTTTTTCTTTTTTACTGTTGTCTCCGGCTAGAAAGAGAAGCCGAGAAATGACAGCCGGAGAATTATTTCTCGGTGGTGAAAAATTGTGTAGTTGTGTGAGGGTGTGGTGTACTGCCCTGGTGACCGAAGCCATCCCCAGGAACTCGCACCCCCTTGGTGGGGGCGGGGAGGTTTTGTGGCGATTTGGCCCCCATAAGTTCCTTCCTTGGTGGCCCTGGGGGGGGGAGGGGGAGGTGGTCCCACGACGTAGACCCTGCCACTCCAGGACCACATTTTTACATATTGTCAATAGAATGAAAGGAACCCTAACCTACCTTAACCTAATCTAACTCTAACCCTAACCCTAATCTAACTCTAACCTAACTTAAGGGGGGAATCTTTTGAGAGAAAAGTTGTGGGCTATTGATTCCTCCAAACTTATAGACTATACGGTATATACAAGAACACTAACAGGGGATAATTATGTTTCGTGGCATAGTTTGGAGGAATCAGAGACCTTTAAAATCACCAAGAAGAGAATCCTCCCATAAGGACCCTGTGATCGTGTATGGAAATTGGAGGCTTCTCATTCCTCCTGACTATGCCATTTCACGAAACAAGCTCCTTCCATATAGGTGGTGTTTCGCGGTAATATTATTTGAAGCACTCATATAACTTCAATTTCCTGACTACATCACAGGGCCCTTAACTAACCTAACCTAACCTAACCTAACCTAACCTAACCTTAGGATCAATGTATCTTAAAAATTCCAACCTTTCCAAACTTTCAAAAAATCACTTTTTTTTAACGATTTTACTATAAAATGTGGCATCTTCACTACTCCCCAGAGATACAAGAGACATTGGGTAGTGAAGATATATGGTGGGTAGTAAGATATATGGTGGGTAGTGAAGATATATGGTATGTAGTGAAGATATATGGTGGTTAATGAAAATAGGTTGTGTTTAGTGAAGATATATGGTGGGTAGTGAAGATAGGTGGTGGGTAGTGAAGATATATGGTGGGTAGTGAAGATAGGTGATGGGTAGTGAAGATATATGGTGGGTAGTGAAGATAGGTGGTGAGTAGGGGGGATATATGGTGGGGAGTAAAGATAGGTGGTGGGTAGTGAAGATATTTGGTGGATAGTGAAGATAAGTGGTAGGTAGTGAAGATAGGTGGTAGGTAGTGAAGATATATATAATGTAGTGAAGATATATTTTGGGTAGTGAAGATAGGTGGTGGGTAGTGATGATATATGGTGGATAGTAAGATATATGGTGGGTAGTGAAGATAGGTGGTGGGTAGTGAAGATAGGTGGTGGGTAGTGAAGATAGGTGGTAGGTAGTGAAGATAGGTGGTAGGTAGTGAAGATATATGGTGGGTAGTGAAGATAGGTGGTGGGTAGTGAAGATAGGTGGTAGGTAGTGAAGATAGGTGGTGGGTAGTAAAGATATATGGTGGGTAGTGAAGATAGGTGGTGGGTAGTGAAGATAGGTGGTAGGTAGTGAAGATAGGTGGTGGGTAGTGAAGATATATGGTGGGTAGTGAAGATAGGTGGTAGGTAGTGAAGATATATGGTGAGTAGTGAAGATAGGTGGTGGGTAGTGAAGATATATGGTGGGTAGTGAAGATAGGTGGTGGGTAGTGAAGATAGGTGGTGGGTAGTGAAGATAGGTGGTAGGTAGTGAAGATAGGTGGTGGGTAGTGAAGATAGGTGGTAGGTAGTGATGATATATCATATGGTGGGTAGTGAAGATATATGGTGGGTAGTGAAGATAGGTGGTGGGTAGTGAAGATAGGTGGTGGGTAGTGAAGATATATGGTGGGTTGTGAAGATAGGTGGTGGGTAGTGAAGATATATGGTGGGTAGTGAAGATAGGTGGTGGGTAGTGAAGATAGGTGGTGGGTAGTGAAGATATATGGTGGGTAGTGAAGATATATGGTGGGTAGTGAAGATAGGTGGTAGGTAGTGAAGATAGGTGGTGGGTAGTGAAGATAGGTGGTGGGTAGTGAAGATATATGGTGGGTTGTGAAGATAGGTGGTGGGTAGTGAAGATATATGGTGGGTAGTGAAGATATATGGTGAGTAGTGAAGATATTAGGTGGGTAGTGAAGATAGGTAGTATGTAGTGAAGGTGGGTGGTAGGTAGTGAAGATATATGGTGGGTAGTGAAGATAGGTGGTAGGTAGTGAAGATATATGGTGGGTAGTGAAGATAGGTGGTGGGTAGTGAAGATATATGGTGGGTAGTGAAGATAGGTGGTGGGTAGTGAAGATAGGTGGTAGGTAGTGAAGATAGGTGGTGGGTAGTGAAGATATATGGTGGGTAGTGAAGATATATGGTGAGTAGTGAAGATATTAGGTGGGTAGTGAAGATATGTAGTATGTAGTGAAGATAGGTGGTAGGTAGTGATGATATATGGTGGGTAGTGAAGATAGGTGGTGGGTAGTGAAGATATATGGTGGGTAGTGAAGATAGGTGGTAGGAAGATAGGTGGTAGGTAGTTAAGATAGGTGGTAGGTAGTGAAGATATATGGTGGGTAGTGAAGATAGGTGGTGGGTAGTGAAGATAATGGTGGGTAGTGAAGATATATGGTGGGTAGTGAAGATATATGGTGGGTAGTGAAGATAGGTGGTGAGTAGTGAAGATATATGGTGGGTAGTAAGATATATGGTAGGTAGTGAAGATAGGTGGTGGGTAGTGAAGATAGGTGGTAGGTAGTGATGATATATGGTGGGTAGTGAAGATAGGTGGTGGGTAGTGAAGATATATGGTGAGTAGTGAAGATAGGTGGTGGGTAGTGAAGATAGGTGGTGGGTAGTGAAGATATATGGTGAGTAGTGAAGATAGGTGGTGGGTAGTGAAGATAGGTGGTGGGTAGTGAAGATAGGTGGTAGGTAGTGATGATATATGGTGGGTAGTGAAGATAGGTGGTGGGTAGTGAAGATATATGGTGAGTAGTGAAGATAGATGGTGGGTAGTGAAGATAGGTGGTGGGTAGTGAAGATATATGGTGAGTAGTGAAGATAGGTGGTGGGTAGTGAAGATAGGTGGTGGGTAGTGAAGATAGGTGGTGGGTAGTGAAGATAGGTGGTAGGTAGTGAAGATATATGGTGGGTAGTGAAGATAGGTGGTAGGTAGTGATGATATATGGTGGGTAGTGAAGATAGGTGGTGGGTAGTGAAGATATATGGTGAGTAGTGAAGATAGATGGTGGGTAGTGAAGATAGGTGGTGGGTAGTGAAGATATATGGTGAGTAGTGAAGATAGATGGTGGGTAGTGAAGATATATGTTGTATAGTGTAAATAGGTGATGGGAAGTGAAGATGCATGGTGGATAGAGAAGATGTGTGGTGGGTAGTGAAGATATGTTGTGGGTAGTGAAGATTTAGGGCTAGTAGTTTTAATACCTCCTACACATCACCAACATCTTCACTACCTCCAACACATCATCACTACTCCCACTAACCACACCAACATCTTCACTACTCCCACTAACCATACCAACATATTCACTACTTCCTACACATCATCACTACCCCCACTAACCACACCAACATCTTCACTACTCCCACTAATCACACCAACATCTTCACTACTCCCATTAACCACACCAACATCTTCACTACTCCCATTAACCCCACAAACATCTTCACTGCCTCCTAAACATCACCACTGCCACTACTAACCACACCAACATCTTCACTACCTCCTATACATCACCATTAACCACACCAACATCTTCACTACTCCCATTAACCATACCAACATCTTCACTACCTCCAATACATTATCACTACCCCCACTAACCACACCAACATCTTCACTACCTCATACACATCACCACTATACCCCATTAACCACACCAGCATCTTCACTACCTCCTACACATCACCACCTCTCCTACTACACATCTTCACTACACACACTACTGATCTTACCTACAACCTGGTATACTCAACAGGTTGACTACAATATCATGTATACTTCAACAAGGTTCCTAACTTTTTCAGGTTCACTACAAATATTGCTAACTACAAATGTTACTATCACCAGTACTGTATATTAAAGCTTGTGATCATGACTAACACTAGTTCAAAGCTGTGTAGTTCAGAGCTCTGGGTCTCTTCTGAGAGGAAGGTGAACACTCAATGTGAAGTTTCTCCTGACGATGCTGCACAACAACTCCTCCAGAATGTGTCTGTGGACGTCAGAGGAGGCAGGAGGGTGCCCATTCTAAGGCCTCGCAGTGAGATTGAAGAAGACTGCAAGGAGATTAAACCTCTTGGGCGTGGTTACTTCGGCTTAGTGACTTTGGTCCGTTACTGTGGAATGATTGCGGTAAAAAAAACTCCATGTCCAACTAACGGTGAATCTGAGGATTATTTCATTGATGAGGGTGTAATTCTGTACCGACTTAAAGGTGCAGGAGGTGCTCCTAGACTGCTGGGTCTTTCTGTTGATTCTCCTGTGATAATCATGAGTTACTGTGACGGAGATACACTGCAAAGGACCAGACTTGGCCCCAGTGTCACTGACCGGGCTCCTTGGTGGCTCAAGGTCTTCATCTCCCTTACCAAAAACATCATGGAAATTCACGCACTGGGATGCATTCACAACGACATTCACTCCTATAACGTCCTACTGTCAACTAAAGGGCGCTATAATTCACCAGCAACGCATCTCATCGACTTTGGAGTGTCGATGATGGTGGACCAGAAACCCCAGGGGAATGAATCTGCTGAGGACTTGCTATACAAAGTAGCATCACCCGCAGTTGATATCTCTTACCTTGCAAGCATTTTTTATTTAATAGCAAATCCATTGGATGGGAGGGACTGTAATAGCCTGGCTGATGTTTGGAATGAAGGTCTGAAGGAATTGGTGTGTGCAATGAAAAACACACATAAAATGGAGAAGCCTTCCATCACCTTTGTGTACCAAGAACTGAATCGTCTCCTCAAGTTCACCACAAATCAAAGGATGAGATACAAGGAGTTCATGTGCCACCTCCACAAGACCAGGTGGGGACTCTCTCTCCAGCACCCTCCACGACAACAATGGATGTCTAACAGGATCAAACACTGTCAGAGAAGAACGAGACCCAAGCACGTCCACTATTTTGATTCCCTCACATCAAGATAAAGACATATGGTTGAAGGGTAGAAAAAAAGGAGTGTTTTAAGAACTGAAGTTATATCCAATTAATTAAAAAAAAAACATATATTGTAAAGTGTTGTAGTATATTGCATTAGATAATTTGTATAATGAAAGTGTTGTTTTATGTTGAATCAAAATTTTTATTTAGTTTTATATATAGGCAGATATAATATAGAATTTTATTGTATTGTCAGGTATTGTTGAATATTGTATCGTATATTGTACATACATTACATGCATTACTAACTGTTTGTTAATATAATTCTTTATCTACTTATATTTTTTAAATGCTATTATGTTTGTTATTGAGTCTAACTAACCCCTATGTCTTATTTGCATATTATTCTATTAAAAGTAAATTCCTTACTTTTAAGTTATGTACAGTTCTTATTTTTGTCAGTATATTTGTTCGCAAGGATTATATTTATAACATAAACATTGTATACAGCTTTAATTAAGATCCTAAATAAAGTGTTTAGTAAATTTATTCTGTATTTACACACCCACTGAATCCCTCTGGTACACTGAGGGTCATTAGTTCTGTCCTGATCTAAGCCACAAAAGGAATCTCTAACAGCCTCGCATACCCATACTCCCAGAAAACTGTTGAACCACAAATGGTGGAAGTTTATATTGTGCCTTGGATCAGGACAGAACTATTGACCCCATGCAGGGTACATCTTAGTAATTATGTTATTTCTTTTATGAGTGAAAATACAGCTTGGGTCATAATGCTACCTGAGTAGTAAATCTGGAGGGGAGTACATGAATTGATTTATTAATTTTCTTTTGGAAAAAGTTTATTCAAACGAAACATCCAGAGTAATATGACGCCAGAGAAGATAGAAAGAAGGAATAGAGGTTTAAACAACAAGACTTTATCAAATGACCGATTTGTTGATTGATTAGAAAACATCAATGCAAACGATAGATCTTAAATTATGTGGAACCAGATAGGAAACAGTGAGGAGAAACTGGAAGATTTTAAATGGAGAAAAGAATAATGTGGAGAAAAGCTTAACTAAAAGAAATTTATTGATTTGAGGATGATTGATCTGGAAGACCCTGTAGGATGAGGGGAAAGGTGATAGAGAGATTGAACAGTACGCTTAAAGGAAATAAAAGAAAAATAAGGAAAGTAGCGAGAGTGGATTAATTTTATGGGAGTGGCTGGGGCCAAAGGGGCACCAAAACCCTAAATGTACTGCTGCCCACAACTCACATCACAGCAGGCAATACCTCGCCTACGGGGTCACCTAAAACAAACAAAACCCTATATGAAGACAAAATATAGTGATAATTACTTTTCTATTTTACGTGCACAGGTGACATTAAATGTGTCATTTAAAATTTTCACATGCTAATGGGAAATACCCAACACCTTTATAAAAAAAAAAAAGTACTGATTCATGGACAACGGTGATGAGTTCACTGCTAATGCCATCAGCCCAGTCTTGTCTAATGTTGGTAAAGTATGGAAATGAAGATGTGGTTTATGATGTGTATAGTTTTATTTCTTGTAAAATGGCAATATATATGTTGGGGTGGGGATGTTGGTGATGACAATGAGGATAAAGGCGGTAGGAGTGTAGGAGTTGGGAAAGTGGGTTGTACGGGAGTAAGGAGTTGGGGTATGGATTCCGAATGGTTGCAGTTATTGGAGAGTTGAAAGAGGTACACGTGTGGTGGATGAAAATGAGGGGCATGGTGGAACAGGTCCAAGTGTTTGTGTAATGTTTTTTGGAGGCTGGTGTTGTGCATGTGAGGTGGGTTCAGGTTTTGCAAGAGTTCCAATGGACTGAACCCTTTAATTGTCTATCAGCTAGAGGATTTGGAGCAAGTTGGATATGTATATTTGTGAGGAGTGAGTCCAGGGGTGCTCTTGATATCTTCAGCTAATAGGAAAATCTGAGAAATGACCACTGGATAGTCATTTCACAGTGACGAAAACGTGTAGTTAATTATGTTTGTTGTGAGAGGGTTTGGGTAAATGCCCAGGCAACCAAAGCCACTTCCTGGGAATCTTGACTCAGGTTGGGGGGCAGGGGATGGTTATAGCAGAGTGAAAGGGATCTACAAATAATAGATGAGTTTCACTGTGTACTTGGTATGTTAAAGATGTAAACTGAAGGAGAATGTCAATAAGAGCAGGGTCAGGGTGATAGTTTTTGAGATAGCAAAGACTGAAGTGATCGAGTTTGTGACAATCAATGGTAATGACATTAACCATTAAGCCTTATCTCCCTCGGCAGCCCTGCCTTGCTGGTTGTAAACAACACATTTGACGGACACCGTCAAGTCGCTGTTCAACGGGGTCAGGGATTCGGATGGCTGCCGCTGCCAGGGCAACGGGTCGTATGAACAGTTACATTAAAATGCATTTAAGAATTCTTGATGGCGTCAAGCCGATGGCCTGCTTGTCGGAACGAAAACGGGTCGTGTGAATCAGACTAAATATGGAACAAATGATTCCATATAGGTGGTGTTTTGTGGCAGTATTTGAAGGACTCGTGGAACTCCAATTTTCTGCCTACATCACAGGGTCCATTAAGGGGTGCGGGAATAGGGGGGCAGGCTTGGGGGGGATTTAGGGGGGTGCAGAAGTAGGGGGACAGGCTTAGGGGGGGTTGGAGGGGGTGCGTGAGTAGGGGGACAGGCTTAGGGGTGTGTGGGAGTAGGGGAACAGGCTTGGGGGGGGGGAGTTAGGGGGGTGCGGGAATAGGGGACAGGCTTTCTACGCATCCCAAGCCTGTCCCCCTATTTCCGCACCCCCAACCCCCCCCCCCCCAAGACTGTCCCCTACTCCCGCACCCCCGTTTTATTTTCCTGTGTTACTCCCTTCCTTGTACTATACACACCTATATACTCTGTTTCATATATATATATATTACTCACCCAATCCATGCTACGCTACCATAACTTATTCCCATTAGGGTCCTGCTCTCGGCTATTTACTAATACCGGTATATTTACCCATTCCGTATCCCTTCTTTCAATTTTTAATAAATTTCTCGGCACTCCCTGCTGTTGTAGATGATCACTGTTCTGCTTCTAAGTCTATCAACAGTGGTGTTCCTCAGGGTTCTGTTCTACTCTCTTTCTCCGTTTCATTAATGACCTCAGCTGTACTTTATTATCTATCTACTCCTATTCCGATCATTCCACCCTATACACTACTCCACTCAGTTTGACAACCGTCCATCCCAGCAGCTCCTCTCCACATCACGTGATGATGCAGTAGCACGCCTGACTTCTGATCTTTCCCTCATCTCTAACTGGGGCAGAGAGAACCTTGTGGTTCTCAACGCCTTTTAAACAGTTCCTTCCTTTTTCAACGTGCACTAATCTTCCAAATGACTATCTCCTCTCCTTCAACGACATACAGCTAGATTTTTCTTCTCTTAATATTCTTGGATCGAGTGTCTTTCTCTCACAATCTCTCATATTACCTCAAAGAAGTTAGGTGTGCTGAGCAGATACCGTGAGTATACTTCACTCCCATACAATTGCTGTCTCTGTATAGGGGACTTATCCGCCACTGTATGTAATACTAGACCATAAAAGTGAAGTATGTGTAATTAAGTAAAAAAAAACAAAAAAAATGTCCTCAGTCCCCCCTCGTGTACGTCCACTTTCCGTGTGTGAATTCCTGGCGCTGTAGGTGGTCACATGACAATTTGTATAGCATGACAGACAAACAGAGTCTCTTCATTTAGATAAATAGATAGCTTAGTTATATTCTTGGCTTTAACTAATAATTTACACTATTCCCTGTTCCCTCCTTGCTACTTTTTATCAATTTCTTGGTATACTCAATTTATATCCATTCATCTATTCCCCTGCATCCCACTCTACCCATGTACACCTCCCCCTTATACTTGGCTACTCTCTGCTATTACTAATAATTTACACCCTTCCCTGTTCCTTCCTCGCAACTTATAATAAATTTCCTGGCACTCAATTTATATCCCTCCGTCCATCCATCCATCCATCTTTCCTCGCAACTTATAATAAATTTCCTGGCACTCAATTTATATCCCTCCCTCCATCCATCCATCCATCCATCCTTCCTCGCAACTTATAATAAATTTCCTGGCACTCAATTTATATCCATCCATCCATCCATCCATCCCTCTATTTTCCCATGCAGCATCCCACTTTACCCATGCATCCTTCCCCTCCCTTGCACTTTGTTTCTCTCGTCCAATAATTTATCTACTCACTCACTCACTCGCTGCTCACACTGACTTTACACCTGAAGGCCTTAAAGCTGCAATGCCAACTCTTATTTTCCTGCTTCTTTGGTTTATTTTTTTCCCTTGTTTACCACCACCACCACCACCACCAACACCAACCATCACCACCACCAACAACCACCACCAACCATCCTCCCTTTCCCGTCAAAAACCATCTTCTTCCCCCTCCCCTTCCAGTCAAAAACCATCTTCTTCCCCCCTCCCTTTCCAGTCAAAAACTTCTTCTTCCCCCCTCCCCTTCCTGTCAAAACCTTCTACTCCCCTTCTCCTTCTCTTCCCCTCATCTGCTGTCTGTCTGTTTGTTTACCTTTCTCCTCCCCCTCTTTCTCCTTCCTTTGTTTACTATCAAATTCTACGTTGTCTCGCTATAGATCCTCCCTCCATATATAATAGTGATGCCTATAATAATCTCGCCTTATTTCTGCTGGTCTTGTGGATTTTCCGCGCGTGGCAACAGTGGAATAATATCTCTCTCTCTCCCTCTCTCTCTCTCTCTCTCATCAACAGATCCCCACCAGCTGATATCGAGGCCTCCTTCTGACGCAAGTTGCTGACGTCATTGAGGGGCGGGGCTTGTGGATATAGAGGCTGGGGATTGGTCTGGCAGGCGAAACTGATGACGTCATCGCCTTTTCCTTCAACCTGATTGGCGGATGAATCGAAATTTTAGGGGTTCTTGGCCTATGGGAGTGAATGCCTGGTGGGCTGGGTTGAGGGGTTGTGACGTCAGAGTTGTTTTGGTGTGGCAGCGTGATCAATGACACGGACAGACAGACAGGCAGGCAGGCAGGGCTCTTTACCTAATATTGAGCTGAGACGGCATTCTCTCTCTCTCTCTCTCTCTCTCTCTCTCGTCACATACATACACATAGCCTACATAAACACATATATGTATCCTTTAATATTTCGACTTCCACGCTGACACACACACACGCACACACATCCTACCTATACACACACTACATCCTTCATAAACACACACACACACACACACACATAGGCCTACACACATACAATCTACTACCATCTCCCTCTTGCATTATACTATACGTTATCAGATAAAATAGTTCTTGATCAAATAACATAAGCAAGTTTACATGACACCTTTCTAAACACCGATATATTATCTACATCTTCTTATCACACTATAATAATATACCTTATCGGATAAAATAATGATGATAAAAATAACATACACGTTTTCATGACATTTACCAGAATAAAATAACACAGCTACTGTATATACACTTAATTATACAGGTCTAGACTTATGGTGTTTATTATCCTTATGTATGTACAGCCGGCAGCACAAATTCGCGTCCATCTCGTGTACTTAGTAATGATAATATGACCAGATAGTTGCATTCTGAACCAGATTTTATTCCAACAACATGCGTAAATTACCATATGAGAACTATATCTGTCATCTCTGCATTAAAATTGTATTACATCATCACTATAACTCTTACATACGTAGGTGAATATGAAGCGAACTTATACTGCCGACTGTACACTCGCAATCCAAAATATGTATCCAGGCGGCTTGCTTCGACTAGCCTGATCGAATATTAGCCTAAGTAACCTCAAGGAAATATAAAACAGACTAAGCGTTGTAATTGGTTCACTAGCATGTCAAATGAATCGACACTTCAACAAGACCTGGATATAAATTTTGGATTACGAGTGAACAGTTCACCAGGGAAGCGGAGGGGACTGATTGATTTATGGATATTAGGCACCGCAACATCGAGGTCCTATAGCGCCAGAAAAAGGTGATAGAGAGGTGTGACAGCAAGCAGGAAGGAAATAAAAAGAAAACCAACACTACCACAACTACCCACCACCACCACCAACACTACCACAACTGCCCACCACCAACAACAACACTATCACAACTACCCACCACCACCAACAACACTATCACAACTACCCACCACCACCACCACCACTACCACAACTACCCACCACCACCACTACCACAACTACCCACCACCACCACTACCACAACTACCCACCACCACCACCACCACCACTACCACAACTACCCACCACCACCACTACCACAACTACCCACCACCACCACTACCACAACTACCACAACTACCCACCACCACCACTACCACAACTACCCACCACCACCACCACCACCACTACCACAACTACCCACCACCACCACTACCACAACTACCCACCACCACCACCACCACTACCACAACTACCCACCACCACCACCACCAACACCACTACCACAACTACCCACCACCACCACCACCACCACTACCACAACTACCCACCACCACCACCACCACTACCACAACTACCCACCACCACCACCACCACTACCACAACTACCCACCACCACCACCACCAACACCACTACCACAACTACCCACCACCACCACCACCACCACTACCACAACTACCCACCACCACCACCACCACTACCACAACTACCCACCACCACCACCAACACTACCACAACTACCCACCACCACCACCACCACAACTACCACAACTACCCACCACCACCACTACCACAACTACCCACCACCACCACTACCACAACTACCCACCACCACCACCACCACTACCACAACTACCCACCACCACCACTACCACAACTACCCACCACTACCACCACCACCACCACTACCACAACTACCCACCACTACCACCACTACCATCATCTCCATTGTGGGACTAGTGTGGTTTGACTATGTTTACTTGTCCTTTCCTATTGTCACACACGAGTGGAGGAGAGAGAGAGAGAGAGAGAGAGAGAGAGAAAGAGAGAGAGAGGAGACTGGGGGGAGATGGAGGAAAGAAAAGGGAGAGATTATTGTTTTGGTTGAGGATGGAGGAAAGGAAGGGAGGTATGGAGAGAAGAGGAGGGGAGTTGAAGCGAGGTATGGAGGGAAGAGGGAAGAGAGAGGTAAGAGAAGAAGAGGTGAGTGATAGCAAAGAGGTAGGGAGGAAAGGAAATGAAGGGAGGTATATGGAGGGCAAATGAGGCTGGCTGGGAGGGAGGAAAGGAAGGGAGGTATATGGAGGGAAAATGAGGCTGAGAGAGATGAGGGAAGGAAGAAAAAGGGAAGAGGGATAATAGAGAGAAGAGAAGGCGGGAGGTAGGTAGGTAGGGAGGGAAAATGAGGCTGGAAGGGAGGTAGGGAGGAGAGAAGAGGAGGTAGGAAGGGAGGGAGGGAGATATGGAGAGAAAAGAAGGTAGGGAGGGAGGTAGAGAGGAGAGAAGAGGATGTAGGGAGGGAGATGTGGAGAGAAGAGAAGGTAGGTAGGGAGGGAGGTATGGAGGGAAAATAGGCTGGGAAGGAGGTAGGGAGGGAGATAAGGAGAGAAAAGAAGGTAGGTAGGGAGATATGGAGAGAAGAGAAGGTAGGTAGGGAGGGAGATGTGGAGAGAAGAGACGGTAGGGAGGGAGGGGGGTAGATATGGAGGAAAGAAACGACATGGGCTACAGAGGTATTTATGGAAGGAAGAAGGTGGGAGGGAGAAATGAAGAGAAGAAAAGGGACATTTAGGAGACTGGGAGGAATAAAGGAAAGAGAGAGAGAGAGAGAGAGAGAGAGAGAGAGAGAGAGAGAGAGAGAGAGAGAGAGAGAGAGAGAGAGAGAGAGAGAGAGATACGGGTGAAAGTAGTCGAGAGAAGTAGGTAACTCAGTGTATAAGGAATTCTAAGTTAATAATATATATTCATCCTATTTAACAAGTCAACAGTGTGCATGGATGGTGAAACGACCGTATACCTACACTTTATACATATTATATTCTTTCCCTTTCCTTCAAGTACTATAAATGTTGATTCAGTCTGTTTGTCTGTATGTCTGTCTGTCTGTATCGCCGCTGTGTGTGTGTGTTTGTGTGTTTGTGTGTGTGTGTAGTGGGGCAGGTTCTGTTTGTTGATGTGTGTGTGCATGTGTGTGTAATTATAAAAGAATTACTTGTGTACACTCGCCATCCAAACTATGTATCCCTGCAGGCTTGCTTCGAATGGCTTGATCGAGTATTAAGTTAGCGAGCTCAAGCAAACATAAAACAGAATAAATAAGCTTTGTAATTGGTTCACTAGTATGTCAACTGATTCGAAACTTCAACAAGACCTGAATAGAAATTTTGGATTGCGAGTGTACAACTGTGTTTTGTCGTTCGAACCACGGATAAATCAGGCACATTGAGGCTGGGTGAGGGGACTAACTCGTGGACGTAAAAATGGGATGGTTAGGTTCAAGGTAAAAAGGAAGAGAGGTGTACAGCCATGGCTGATAGTGCTTGACCACAAGGCCTCAAGGAGTGTTGGAGAGCAACTGAACAGAGTTCGAACAAGTGAATTTTCCAAACCATTTTCAACGTTGAGAGAGGTTTAGAAGACTCACGTTTTCGAACTCTGTTCAGTTGCTCTCCAACACTCCTTGGACCCTGGTCAAGCATTATCAGCCATGGCTGTACCCTCACCCTTACCCCCACACGCAGATCCTGTGATGTCAGTGATAATATCAAAGAAAACGGAGCTCAGTACACTAGTGGTTCACGTGAGTGTGAGACTTGAGCCAACACCACCGAGATGGTGTGAATTATTTTTTCCTTGGTGACGTACACCAAACACATAGTTCTGGAGGGGAACAAGCCCCGCCCCCTTTAATGTCAGTACTGATTTTTATGGTCTGATGTTTTTATATTCATGAAATTAATAGAAGATAAAGTTAACCATGAGCGACGCTGCTTTATTTTATCTAAAACAAAAAGTACAAGAAAGATTAAGTCTTACCTATTACGTTATATTCTACTAAATGTTTCTATACTGGAAAAATACTTCAAAATGACGTTCCTTATTCCCTGCAAATATTATTCGGAACCTAAACATCCACTGAGGACTTTTGTAGGCTTATATTCCTTCCTCATCAGACACTATTATTGGAGGGAAGCACTGAAGGATGCCTGAGTCTATACGTTATACAGTAAAAGTAACCCATATAAACTGTGAACATCTTAGAATTCTATGTGATAAGACAACGACAGACTATGGTGTCAGGAAAACTCATTATATACACATGTTGGTCCCACGCTGGAAACACAGTGAGTCAAAGTTGAAAATTAATCAAACAAACAAAGATGCATGGGAAACATTCTTAAAATTTATTGTGGGTAGTTTAAGAGTGATAGCTGAAATATTAAATAAAACTGGGATATCCGACCTTGCAACCCTCCCCTCCGCTTCTTACTTACAGGGTTTTGGCGCCCCATCAGCCCCAGCCATTAGCTTTCAGTTCTTCAATTGTCCCTCTTTTCTTTTTATTTCCTTCCTGCTTGCTGTCACACCTCTCTATCACCTTTTTCTGGCGCTATAGGACCTCGATGTTGCGGTGCCTAATATCCATAAATCAATCAGTCCCCTCCGCTTCCCTGGTGAACTGTTCACTCGTAATCCAAAATTTATATCCAGGTCTTGTTGAAGTGTCGATTCATTTGACATGCTAGTGAACCAATTACAACGCTTAGTCTGTTTTATATTTCCTTGAGGTTACTTAATTAAGGGGGTGTGGGAGTAGGGGACAGGCTTGGGGGGGGGGACTGGCTGGGGGGGTGCGGGAATTGGGGAACAGGCTTGGGGTTGGTAGAAAGCCTGTCCCCCTATTCCCGCACCCCCCTTACCCCCCAAAACACACCAAGCCTGTCCCCCTATTCCTGCACCCCCCAACCTCCCCCCCCCCCCAAGCATTTCTTTAGAGACATTATCCACATTTTTTGTTTACTGTTGTTGGAGAATTATTATTATTTCTATAGAGATTTAGTATTGAATAGTATGTTCATGGAAAATGTATAGGTACAGTTGCCCAAAAAGGTATTGCGACAACTATTGATACAACATTAAATATATAAATGTCCATAGTTGCTTGTAGGGATTATAAGTATGTATTACAGAAGGATATGTAAATTATTATGTATATTTCCTTCTGTTATACATGCTTATAGTCCCTACAAATAGTTGTGGATATTACTAGGGTTAAAGTTCTATCAGGATATGTCGCAATACCTTTTTTGGCAAATGTACGTGACGAGGAAATATTTTTAGTGTAATAGTCAGTGTATGATAATTAATAGTTAATGTATTTTTATTTATGGACGTAATTTGTGACCCCAAGTTCTCTTTATCGTAAAAACAATATATAGGAAAAGGCGATATTTTTTATTTATAGTGTTACAAAACTCTGTACTTTTTTAATAATAATAATAAAAAAAAAGGAATACAGGCCTAATGACAAAAGATTAATAATAACAACTCTCTCTCTCTCTCTCTCTCTCTCTCTCTCTCAGTGGAAAGAATGGTGTGTGTTATATTTAGCGAAGTAGGGGAGCGAAGATCTTTCCTGTAGCCCCTCACACACACACACAAACACATACATACAAACAAACTCTCTCTCCCTCTCTCCCTCTCTCTCTCTCTCTCTCTCTCTCTCTCTCTTCCACATTTTATCGTATTAACCTTTATGATTATTATTATTATTATTAATATTATTATTAATATTATTATTAATATTATTATATTATTATTATTATTATTATTATTATTATTATTATTATTATTATTATTATTATTATTATTATTATTATTATTATTAATATTTTTTATTTTTTTTTTTTTTATCATTATTATTATTATTATCTCAATGTATATTAAAAATTGCAACCTTTCCAAACTTTCAAAAACGCTCATTTTTTCAATCATTTTTTTCAATTTTTAACGATTCCAAGATAAAATGTTTCATCTTCACTATTCCCCAGAGATACAAGAGACATTGCCCTTTATATTTGGCAGAGATAAGTATTAACAGATGTGGGTGGGTGGTAGGAAAGATGTGGGTAGGTAGGTAGTAGGTGGGTGGGTGGGTGAGTAGGTAGGTAAGATGTGTGTGGTAGGTAGCGGCGGGGCGGCGGCGGCGGGGGGGCAGCAGCGGCGGGGCGGCAGCGGCGGGGCGGCGGCGGCTGCGGCGACGACGAATAAAAAAAAAAAAAAAAAAAAGATAAAATAAATAATAATAATAAAAAAAGGTAATTATTAAAAAAAAAAAAAAAAAAAAAATTAAAATAAAATATATTAAAAAAACAATTAAAAAAACTAATTATTAAAAAACGGCGGTGGCGGGGCGGCGGCGGCGGTGGGCTGACGGCGGCGGGGCGACGGCGGCGGGGCGGTGGCAGCGGCGGCGGGGCGGCAGCGGCGGGGCGGCGGCGGCGGGGCGGTGGCGGCGGGGCGGCAGCGGCGACGACGAATAAAAAAATATATAAAATAAAATAATTAAAAAAAAAAGTTAATCACAAAAAAAAAAATTATAAAAAAAAATATTAAAAAAACAATTAAAAAAACTAATCATTAAAAAACGACGGTAGCGGCGGCGGCGGCGACGGAGACGGCGGCGGCGGGGCGGCAGGGTGGCGGCGGCGGCTGGGCGGTGGCGGTGGCGACGACGACGAAACAAAATTAATAATAAAACAAAAACAAAAGTTAATTATCACAAAAAAAAATTAATTAAAAAATATATATATATATATTAAAAAAAATAAATATATATTATTAAAAAAAAAAAAAACTAATTATTATTAAACGACGGCGGCGGCGGCGGCAGCGACGGCGGCGGCGGGGCGGCGGTACGGCGGCAGCGACGACGACGAAAAAAAAATAAAATAAAATAAAATAAAATAATTATATAAAAAGAGTTAATTACAAAAAAAAAAAATATTAAAATAAAAATATATTAAAAAAAAAAAAAACTAATTATTAAAAAACGACGGTAGCGGCGGCGGCGGCGGTGCGGCGGTGGCGGGGGGGTGGCGGCGGCGGGGCGGCGGCGGCGGGGCGGCGGGAAAGCGGCGGCGGGGCGGCGGCGGCGGGGTGGCGGCGGTGGCGGCGGCAGCGGGGCGGCGGTGGCGGGGCAGCGGCGGCGACGACGAATAAAAAAATAAAAATAAAATAAAATAATAAAAGCGGAACGAGCAGCGCCGCAGGCAAAAGCATCCAGGGAATAGCCGTGATGGGCGAAGCCCAGTGCTTGTTATTATTATTATTATTATCATTATTATTATTTACCTATTGTACATTCCTCCTCTTCCTTCCCGCTAATTAAAACTCTTGCTTATATTATTTTAGGGTTTACTGATTCCTCCAAACTGTACCACGAAACAGAAAATATGAGTAACAATATTGTGATTTGTTTCGTGGGCTAGTCAGGAGGAATCCAAACCCTCCAATAAAAAAAAATATATATAGGTTCTCCCCTTAATTAAGATGAAAGTGATTAATACATATGATAAAATAATCACTTATCTTCACTATCTTACCGACTCTCTCTCTCTCTCTCTCTCTCTCTCTCTCTCACCGTAGAATTTGCGGATTTGGCAAGTTGTTTGTATTAATTCTCTCTATCTATCTATCTAATCTATCTATCTATCTCTCTCTCTCTCTCTCTCTCTCTATCTATCTATCTCTCTCTATCTCTCTATCTATCTATCTATCTCTCTCCTTCTTGCAAATTATAATCGTTCGTTCATTAATTTATCTCCTACTTCCCTTTTCTCTCTTCTTTCGTCACTTCCTTTTTTCTTTCTCCTTTCGTCTCTTCCTATCCTCCTCTCTCTCTCTCTCTCTCTCTCTCTCTCTCTCTCTCTCTCTCTCTCTCTCTCTCTCTCTCTCTCTCTCTCCTCGTGCCTTGCCCTCGGTGACGTCATAGATAAACAAAGATGGCGGAGGGGGCGAGGTGTGACGTAACAAATAAACAAACAGGGGAAGGGGGATACTGCTGCTGTTACCACTCTCTCTCTCCACCATCTCTCTCTTTCTCTCTCTCTCTCTCTCTCTCTCTCCACCAACACCTCTCCTCTTTCACCTCTCTCTCTCTCTCTCTCTCTCTCTTCCACTACCTCACCTCCTTCACCTCTCTCGCTCCTCATTTAACCTCTTTCTTACCCTCACCCCTCTCACTTACTTCCACACACACACACACACACACACACTCTCTCTCTCTCTCTCTCTCTCTCTCTCTCTCTCTCTCTCTCAATAGGCTTTCGACAATGTTCCCCACAAGAGACTGATGATTAGAAAACTCAGTGTACATCCACAATTAAAATATCCACAATATTCATAGTAAATATCTTGGTGGTAATAAAGAACAACACGTGTATGATTTTGCACCACCTCATAGTAATAATTGAGGCGGTTGGTTGAGTTGACGTAAAGTGTTAAATTGTATGATTATAGTTTGATACGATACCGATATATTTTTTTGCACGATGGAAGGAAAGTGTCAGTGGATATTTGATTGTGCATGGCTGTACACGGAACTATATATAGGCAAAGTTTTTCAGAGGGCAAACAGCAAGTGTATAGATAAATATGGAAAAGCATCTGACTGGTGTAATGTTTCATAGCGGAGTTCCTCAGGGATCAGTATTTGGGCCCCATCATTTTTTATAATTTACATAAATAATATTGATAATGGGATCACTTGTAAAATATCAAAGCTTGCAGCAGATGACATAAAACAAGTGAATGAAGTGACCCTCCAGACAAGATTGGGAAACCTTACAGTGCCATTTGGACACTTTGGTAAACTAGTGGAGAGAGAGAGAGAGAGAGAGAGAGAGAGAGAGAGATTGTATACCCTCCAATGTACAGTCACGAGCACTAATAAGTATCCTGACGTGTTTCGGATATCCAAGAAACATGCAGTAAATAAATACACAATAAGATCTCCTATATACGACGGGAAAGACTTGGTTGGTGAATTGAACTGTGTATATAAAGCTTCAACCAAAGATATATATATACTTATCAGTGTTCGTGTGTGTATCAAAACCATACATACTATACTATACTATTATTTTATTCTATATCCTTAATTAAGAAGTTTACCAAATCACTCGTGGGTTTCACAACAATAATATTTCAACCTAAAGCCGAGCGATTTATTTAGACAACAACCAACCACCCAATTAGGGGGGAGTAGGAGTAGGTGGGCAGGCTTGGGGGTGGGGGGCTGGGGGGTGCGGGAGTAGGGGGACAGGCTTAGGGTGGGGTGGGAGTGGGTAGAAAGCCTGTCTCCTACTCCCGCACCCTCCCTAACCCCCTCAAGCCTGTCTCCCTACTCTCGCACCCCCCTAAGCCCCCCAATTATAATACTACCCTATAGTACTGTATATTAGGGGATATTTTGTTGACGTGTATATATAGGGGATATTTTGTTGACGTGTATATATAGGGAATATTTTGTTGACGTGTATATATAGGGGATATTTTGTTGACGTGTATATTAGGGGATATTTTGTTGACGTGTATATATAGGGGATATTTTGTTGACGTGTATATATAGGGGATATTTTGTTGACGTGTATATATAGGGAATATTTTGTTGACGTGTATATTAGGGAATATTTTGTTGACGTGTATATATAGGGGATATTTTGTTGACGTGTATATATAGGGGATATTTTGTTGACGTGTATATATAGGGGATATTTTGTTGACGTGTATATTAGGGGATATTTTGTTGACGTGTATATATAGGGAATATTTTGTTGACGTGTATATATAGGGAATATTTTGTTGACGTGTATATATAGGGGATATTTTGTTGACGTGTATATATAGGGGATATTTTGTTGACGTGTATATATAGGGGATATTTTGTTGACGTGTATATATAGGGGATATTTTGTTGACGTGTATATATAGGGGATATTTTGTTGACGTGTATATATAGGGAATATTTTGTTGACGTGTATATATAGGGAATATTTTGTTGACGTGTATATATAGGGGATATTTTGTTGACGTGTATATATAGGGGATATTTTGTTGACGTGTATATATAGGGGATATTTTGTTGACGTGTATATATAGGGGATATTTTGTTGACGTGTATATATAGGGGATATTTTGTTGACGTGTATATATAGGGAATATTTTGTTGACGTGTATATATAGGGAATATTTTGTTGACGTGTATATATAGGGGATATTTTGTTGACGTGTATATATAGGGAATATTTTGTTGACGTGTATATATAGGGGATATTTTGTTGACGTGTATATATAGGGGATATTTTGTTGACGTGTATATATAGGGGATATTTTGTTGACGTGTATATATAGGGAATATTTTGTTGACGTGTATATATAGGGGATATTTTGTTGACGTGTATATATAGGGGATATTTTGTTGACGTGTATATATAGGGGATATTTTGTTGACGTGTATATATAGGGGATATTTTGTTGACGTGTATATATAGGGGATATTTTGTTGACGTGTATATATAGGGGATATTTTGTTGACGTGTATATATAGGGGATATTTTGTTGACGTGTATATTAGGGGATATTTTGTTGACGTGTATATATAGGGGATATTTTGTTGACGTGTATATATAGGGGATATTTTGTTGACGTGTATATATAGGGGATATTTTGTTGACGTGTATATATAGGGAATATTTTGTTGACGTGTATATATAGGGGATATTTTGTTGACGTGTATATATAGGGGATATTTTGTTGACGTGTATATATAGGGGATATTTTGTTGACGTGTATATATAGGGGATATTTTGTTGACGTGTATATATAGGGGATATTTTGTTGACGTGTATATATAGGGGATATTTTGTTGACGTGTATATATAGGGGATATTTTGTTGACGTGTATATATAGGGGATATTTTGTTGACGTGTATATATAGGGGATATTTTGTTGACGTGTATATTAGGGGATATTTTGTTGACGTGTATATATAGGGGATATTTTGTTGACGTGTATATATAGGGAATATTTTGTTGACGTGTATATATAGGGGATATTTTGTTGACGTGTATATATAGGGGATATTTTGTTGACGTGTATATATAGGGAATATTTTGTTGACGTGTATATATAGGGAATATTTTGTTGACGTGTATATATAGGGGATATTTTGTTGACGTGTATATATAGGGGATATTTTGTTGACGTGTATATATAGGGGATATTTTGTTGACGTGTATATATAGGGGATATTTTGTTGACGTGTATATATAGGGAATATTTTGTTGACGTGTATATATAGGGGATATTTTGTTGACGTGTATATATAGGGGATATTTTGTTGACGTGTATATATAGGGGATATTTTGTTGACGTGTATATATAGGGGATATTTTGTTGACGTGTATATATAGGGGATATTTTGTTGACGTGTATATATAGGGAATATTTTGTTGACGTGTATATATAGGGAATATTTTGTTGACGTGTATATATAGGGGATATTTTGTTGACGTGTATATATAGGGGATATTTTGTTGACGTGTATATATAGGGGATATTTTGTTGACGTGTATATATAGGGAATATTTTGTTGACGTGTATATATAGGGAATATTTTGTTGACGTGTATATTAGGGGATATTTTGTTGACGTGTATATATAGGGGATATTTTGTTGACGTGTATATATAGGGGATATTTTGTTGACGTGTATATATAGGGGATATTTTGTTGACGTGTATATTAGGGAATATTTTGTTGACGTGTATATATAGGGAATATTTTGTTGACGTGTATATATAGGGAATATTTTGTTGACGTGTATATATAGGGGATATTTTGTTGACGTGTATATATAGGGAATATTTTGTTGACGTGTATATATAGGGGATATTTTGTTGACGTGTATATATAGGGGATATTTTGTTGACGTGTATATATAGGGGATATTTTGTTGACGTGTATATATAGGGAATATTTTGTTGACGTGTATATATAGGGAATATTTTGTTGACGTGTATATATAGGGAATATTTTGTTGACGTGTATATATAGGGGATATTTTGTTGACGTGTATATATAGGGGATATTTTGTTGACGTGTATATATAGGGGATATTTTGTTGACGTGTATATATAGGGGATATTTTGTTGACGTGTATATATAGGGAATATTTTGTTGACGTGTATATATAGGGGATATTTTGTTGACGTGTATATTAGGGAATATTTTGTTGACGTGTATATATAGGGGATATTTTGTTGACGTGTATATATAGGGGATATTTTCGTGACGTGTATATATAGGGGATATTTTCTTGACGTGTATATATAGGGGATATTTTCGTGACGTGTATATATAGGGGATATTTTGTTGACGTGTATATATAGGGGATATTTTCGTGACGTGTATATATAGGGGATATTTTGTTGACGTGTATATATAGGGGATATTTTCGTGACGTGTATATATAGGGGATATTTTCGTGACGTGTATATATAGGGGATATTTTCGTGACGTGTATATATAGGGGATATTTTGGGGACGTGTATATATAGGGGATATTTTGTTGACGTGTCAGTGTTGTTGTTGTTGTCATTATTGTTGGTGGTGGTGGTTGATGTGGTGATGATGTGAGGTGAGAGGACTGAGGTGGTGGTGTGGTGGGGGGAGAGGAAAGTGGGGGGGGTGAATGAATAGGGGGCGTCGCTCCACCCCCACCGGCAGCTCCTTTATCTTGATTTATAACCAAATATTGACGGTGACAAGTGTTTGCTCTTCCCCTCCCCTTCCCCCCCTCACCCCCCAGCATTCCCTCCCCTCCCCCCCATTCAGTCTTCTCTTTATCTCTATCCCTCCCACTCCACTCCCTCCAGTCTTCCTTCCCTCCCTCTCTATCCCTTCTCCTCTACCTCCTCTAATCTTCCCTTTCCCTCACACCACTCCCTCCAATCTCCCCTATCCATCAGCCCCCCCTCTCCAATCTCCCTTCCCCCTCACACCACCCCTTCCAATCTTCCCTATCCATCAGTCCCCCCTCCCTCCAATCATCCTTCACCCTTCCCCACACCCCACCCCCTCCAATCATTCTTCACCCTTCCCCACACCCCACCCCCTCCAAACTTCCCTCTCCATCAGCCCCTCCACTAAAACCAATACTCGCTTCTCCTCATCCTTTTCACCCTCTTCCTTCTAGGCCAAATATTAATTAAAAGTGTCATAAAACGTGATTCAGTAGCCTCTATATACAGTACCCTCAAGACACCCTCCATTATAACATGATCTCTCTCTCTATATAAAGCAATCCATGGTTCACATATAACAGGGAGCCGGATAGTAAACTGTAGGAGGGCAATTACATCACTCAAATTCAACACTGGAACAATAAAGATATCATATTATTACTCAACTATAAAGCAATCCATCCATGGTTCACTAACAGGGAGCCATATAGTAAAATGTAGGGGGTCACTCATGGGATTACTCACTCAGATTCAAACACATGCAGGAACAGTAAAGATATCCTATTAGTACTCAACAAACCATAGAATAGCAATTGGAATCCATAACATTTCAGGTATTGCCAGAGTGCATGGTTTGTTTTTTTATTTGGACTTGTGGTGGTACCGGTAGTTTTTTTTTTTTGGTATATTGGAAAAATGCAATGAGTTAAACAGAAAACACACACACACACACACACACACACACACACACACATCAAGGAAGGGAAGGCGACAAGCCACGTATTCACAATCACACACACACACACACACACACATATGCACGTACTCTCACTCTCTCTCTCTCTCTCCTCTCTCTCACACACACACTTACATACACACAAACAGACACACATGCACGCACTCTCTCTCTCTCTCTCTCACACACACACACACAAACAGACACACATGCACACACTCTCTCTCTCTCTCTCTCTCTCTCTCTCTCTCTCTCTCTCTCTCTCTCTCTCTCTCTCTCTCTCTCATACACACACAAACTCCCCTCCACCACTACACCAAACCCATTCAATCACTCACTCATTCTACCTATACACACATCACTAAATTATGGTGAAACAAATTCCCTAGTAGTAGTAGTAGTAGTAGTAGTAGTAGTAGTAGCAGCAACATTGGGGTGACTTGTATTCTATGGGATAGTTTATATACTTTTGGTACTGTACATACATTGGAGTGTCTTAATTTTTCCAACCTTATATGCCAGGAAACAGGACCAGATGGAATAATTGTATGGCATGAATCTGCAGTTACTCCAGATTTTCCTACATTGTACAACTGCGAGGTCATATAACGCCATAAGAAGGTGATAGAGAAGTGAGACAGCAAGCAGGAAGGAAATAGAAAGAAAAGGGAGACATTTGATAAACAGAAAGGGAGTGACTGGAGCCGAAAAGGGCGCCCCAAACCCTTATTAAAGTATTGCCTACATCACTACAGGCAATATCCACCTATATATATATATATACGGGTAAAGGGGCCATCTGGTATAGGAGGAGAGAGGAGGGAAGCTTACAATGCCTGGTTGGCTATAGCTTACGTGTCACGATATAATTAGAAGGATTATAATGAAGCACCAGAGAAGCACGTCCACAGCCATCACATCACATCACTTCACATCACTTCCATTCCTATACTGCCTTATCTATCTTATCTCCTACTCTCCTCTTCTTTCCCTATATACCCACTCATCACCTCTCTTCCTTACTGTCTTATCTATCTCTTATCTACCATTCTGTTCTTTCCTTACCCTACTCATCCCCTTCCTTCCCCTCCCACTCCCCTTATTCCCTACTCTACCTACCTACCCATCCCCTAGCTCCTCCCCTCTTCCCTACACCATACCTACCTATTCCTTGCCTTCCACTCCAATCTTTCCCTACCCTACCTATACCTTCCCTCTTCCCTAACCATTCCTTCCCTAGCTCCCATACTTCTTTCCCTACTTCACCTACTCATAACCAACCCATACCCCTACTTTCTTCTTCCTTACTCTCTCTCATCCCATCCCATCCCATTCCCCGAGGAATACACTGAAAGAATGATTGTCCAAATTAAAAAAAATAACAATAAAAAATAAAAAAAAATAATAATAATATTAAATAAATATATAAATAAATAAAAAGGGGGGTGCAGGAGTAGGGGACAGGCTTGGGGGGGTTTGGGGGTGCAGGAGTAGGGGGACAAGCTTGGGGGGGGGTTGGGGGGTGCAGGAGTAGGGGGTCAAGCTTGGGGGGGGTTAGGGGGTGCGGGAATAGGGGGACAGGCTTCCTACCCACCCCAAGCCTGTCCCCCTATTCCCGCACCCCCTGAATGGGATATATAGCGGTATGTACAGTACAGTTCTGGTAAATCTGGAGCAACTGATTCCTCCACACTATTTCAAGCAACAGGTCACCCATATTTTTAATCCTTGTGGTCCTGTTTCCTGGCATACTTTGGAGGAATCAAGGACCTTCAAAGTACCAAAAGTATACGACTATCCATTTAAAGTGTAGGATTGATTATATTGTTCATTGTATCAAAGCCAATTGTATTTTACGTTTATTGATTATCGAAATGCCTTTGACTGTAATTGGAGAATATTTGGGAAAGAATAGATAGTAAAGTACACTAGAAATTAATGTACAGTCGCAAGGATAAATTCGCTTAATTTCCACCAGCGTAAAGACAACAACAACAACAACATTTCTTCCTGGATCCAGACTCTGATCCGAAACTCTCGTCACTTGTTGCCAGTCACGCACCAGCCACAACTTTGGTAAATATTTCACGAGAACTCACTCACTCACACACCAACAACTTTTGCGTCATCACCCCGTCAGACCAATAATAATAATAATAATAATAATAATACAGCAAAATTTAATAATAATAATAATAATAATAATAATAATAATAATACAGCAAATTTTAATAATAATAATAATAATAATAATAATAATAATACAGCAAATGTTAATAATAATAATAATAATAATAATAATAATAATACAGCAAATGTTAATAATAATAATAATAATAATAATACAGCAAATTTTAATAATAATAATAATAATAATAATACAGCAAATTTTAATAATAATAATAATAATAATAATAATAATAATAATAATAAAATAAATAAATAAAAATGAAAAATAAAAAAAAATAATCAAATATTATTACTTATTGCTAGTTTCAGTTTTGATAAATATTTCACAAGAACACATAATAATAATAATAATAATAATATAGTATAACATTTTGCACAATCCTCCAGTCTAACAATAAGAACTAAAATAAAAGTTGTTTTCTAAATTCTATACATATTGACCCCGTAGCGTATAGGTGGGTATTTCCTCAGTTCATACTTTGGATTGAAAAACGCTATGACTTCATACGTTTGGAAGAGTGTGATTGGTCAATGGGAGGTGATGTCATGGCGAGAGAAAGGCGCCTGTTGATTGGCTGATAATTTAGATAGTGCCGAAATTAACAACAGTTTCGGAATATGCCACACGGACATTTAAGGTCGGGTATCACTGCTAGTCATCTCATATAATCCTATCTACCATTGAACCATGCAACCAAATAATACTCCACTATATTTATTATACATGTATAGGCTATTCCAAGCTGACCTGCATGGAGACTAATTACTTATTATGGCACGTGATTGTACAGTTGCGGACATATGAAACAAACACGCTTACAACGGGGGGGCCCCTCATTGAGCATAGGGATGGATAGGATGAAACGTTGTGTGTGTGTGTGTGTGTGTGTGTGTGTGTGTGTAGAGGCGACGCGTCCTATTCTATAATTTATATGCTTGATAAGGGGCCCCGTTTGAAGTGTGTCTGTTTCTTATGTCACCAAACAACTGTACGTACTGGACTTGTGAGTACCATTGGTGGCTTTGTAAATGGAGTCCCTGGGAGATAAGGCAATAAGGGTTATTTATGGAATACGTCTCAAGGGTCACACTATGTATGTATGTACAGCCACAATCAAATAACCACCGACACCTTCCTTCCATCGTACAAATAAATCAGTAATCGTATCAATATATAATCATACAACAACAACACCTTACCTCAACTCAACCCCCTCAATTATCATTATTATTACGAGGTGCTGCAAAGTCATACACGTGTTGTTCATTATTACCAAGATATTTACTATAAGATGGAAGGAAAGTGTGGGTGGATATTGGATTGTGGATATACCTGTACGTTTATCGTTAGTTATTGAAGACCTTAGGCAACCTGTCATTTATTGTGTTTATTTTATATCATAGGTACATAATTGATAATCATATATAAGTAATAAATAATCACATTGTGTTTTCCGATGTACGATATTTTTCACATTATATATTAAAGCCTGTGTTCTATTATATGTCTTAGTATCTGAATTATCGATATGGCCTATTGATCAGATAATAATAATAATAATAATAATAATAATAATAATAATAATAATAATAATAATAACAATAATAATAATAATAATAATAATAATAATAATAATAATAATAATAATAATAATAATAATAATAATAATAATAATAATAATAATAATAATAATAATAATAATAATAATAATAATAATAATAATAATAATAACAACAATAATAATAATAATAATAATAATATTAATAATAATAATAATAATAAAAGAGCGAAAGGGAGAATCTCGTGGAACATCTGAGCAACAGCACTTGACAAACATACACACACACACACACACACACAGTGGAGAGGCAGGCGGAGATCAATATGAAAGAGAGAGAGAGAGAGAGAGAGAGAGAGAGAGAGAGAGAGAGAGAGAGAGAGAGAGAGAGAGAGAAAGAGACCTCAAGCCTTTTCCAGTTCAACACACACACACACACACACACACAGATTTGTCAACGATACATCTCTCTCTCTCTCTCTCTCTCTCTCTCTCTCTCTCTCTCTCTCTCTCTATTTTAGCCTGTGTCTTGATTCCCCCTAAAGTATATACTGTAATGATTTATACTATGCCAGGAAATAGGAACAGATTAAGAGAAATAGTTACGGTGTACAAGTTGCCTGCATTTATTGGAAGAATGGGTGGCTTCAGATTTACCAACGCTGTACTTTCCCATAAAAAAATAAGATAAGATATGCATGCACTTTACAAAACAGTAGGTACACACATTACGCATATACTCAGTCATCTAACACTACTTAAAAACGCTCCATTCGCAAACTTACAACGCGTACTAAATTTACAGGACCTTTTATAATAACACACAATGTCATACACACGTAGCCTACTTAGTCGAACAACACTAGTTAAACACACTATTGTCATTTCTCTCCTTTACCAATTAAGTATGTTATGAATGTCCCTCCTTTACATCTATTTTCTTTGTGTTTTGTTGCAAGTCCCATTACTCTATATATCACCTTCTCCCTCGTCCTACATACGGTCTTTAGGGCTTTAGTGAGGTCTTCTTTCCACCTCAAATCAATCAATGAATCCCTTCGTTATGAACCTTGGGAGACTCATCAGGAGGAGTGTTTATTATATGGGCAGTACGGTATGCAAGAACATCGGTGGTTGGTGTTGACGATGGCGTGGTACAAGCCTGTCCCCCTACTCCTGAGATGGACTCGAATATTTGTTGTCGGCTGTACCACGTTGCACAAAAGTTCGTTCTCTCAGCCAGTCACATTATAATGATCTGAATCCCTTGTGGCTCCATCAACTGAATAATAATATAAAGGATAGATGGTGAAATATGTTTTGTCATTAGAACTACGGAGATTAGGACCTATATTTCATTTGACAACCAACCCGGTATCAACTACACGTAGATATAGATAGAATGGGTCCTCTCACTGTCAGATTAACATAAAAAACATCATCATCATAATTATCATCATCCATACAGCCAGTCAGTTTTGTGAGTTGGAGATTCACTCGTAAAATCGGAAAAAAGGCAGTTTGATTCGAGGCTGGATGGATGGATGAAGGGTTTGAGGTGTAAGAGTATATACTGTATATATATAACTTGACACTGTAGGTTTATACACTCGCTATCCTATACCTTTCATATTGCTTGTTGACATATCCCTGCTCTGCTCTTTAAGTTCTCTCTCATTCCACTTCCTTCCCTCCCTCTCCCCCCTCTCTTGCACACACCTCTGATGACCATTCCAAGCAAGCAAGCAAGCAAACAAGTGACCCCATCTCTCATGTTATCCACACACACACACACACACACACACACACACGTTACAGCCTTACGTATGCAGCCCGCTCCCATACATGCAGCGGGTCTCCATCGAATACTGTATATACTCAAATTCCTGCCCATGAATAAAAATGGATGGATGGATCACACGAATAGGTATTAGTCACATATTAGCTTATTGACACACGAAAACTTTAATATTAACACACGGTAACGTTACTATCGCCAACATTTTTAAATATATAATATTGAGGAAGATGAAAAAAATATTAAATGTGTGATAAGAATTGTGAGAAAAATCCATGAAAAGTCATTTACAATAAAACGAAAGATTGGTGCCTTAATTCATGCATTTCATTTGAAGGAGCAGACGTCGTAGCAAACCTATTATACAGTAAACCCAGAACATGCATAGTAAACCATCATAAACATGTATAGAAATAATGAAAAACTTAAAAAATATTCGTGTGTGAGTTTTTTTTTTTTTTTTTTTTTTTTTTTTTTTTTTTTTTTTTAGCGCTGGTCATTTCGGGGTAATCACAGTTGGTTGATCTGATTGTTCTTTCTATGTATCCCACCAACTGTACGTCCTGATTTAATTAATGGGGTTGATTGTATTTACGTTCATGTGACATCACCTTGTATCAGCAGGCATCAACCATCAAGGCCTCCCAAAAAATAATCACAAATAATTATCTTTATTATCCTCACTCCTCACATTCACATACTAGACCTAATAATATACAATAAGGAAAACACAAATATCTTCTTTTATAACTGTTAAAATAAATATAACTACAAATATTATCAAATATTACAAATATTACAAATAGAATATGCCTTGTTCCTTCTTTTCACCGAGCACTCTTGCCCTTATTTCTCCCCCTAAACCGTATCTCTTCATCTATCCTGTGTTATTGTGCCTGCCTGCCTGCCTGCCTGCCTGCCTGCCTGCCTGCCTGCCTGCCTGCCTGCCTGCCTGCCTGTCTGCCTGCCTGCCTGCCTGCACTGCTTCACCTCCCACACACACACACTACTCCACCCCTTCCCATGCACCCTGCCAGAGAAAATAAAGACCTCACGTGAAGCTGGTTTGTTGACAGAGTGACGGCACTTGAGAGGGACTATACGTAGGGATTAGGCTTGTAACCCTTGCCTCCTGTGACGCAATCCTTGACAACACCTTCCCTTTTGATGATTCTGCTTTGGTGAATAATAAGACCTACGGTAGGCAGTGGAAACATTTATTTTGTCTTTATTTTTGGAGTTCGTAGTGGCTCTATTTTCGGGAGATAACGTTATGGTAGGTACATTTGGACACAGGAATTCGTGATACATACAACCCATGCAGGTGGAAGATGCTTGTCACTTTCTTATAGTTTCTGCCCCTGGTAAATATTGTTGGTCGTTAAGGAATTTCATACAGGGAGGAGTTAAGCATTTACCACCACAGCTGTACCACGAATTTCTGTGTCCAACTGTACGTTTCTGTGTGACCAAAAATCACATTGGAGTAAAACGAAGATCTTACAGAAAAATAGAAGGGCGTTTTCTCGTACAATATGTATAGAATTCCAAAGTAATCACTCTTCTTTTAATTTTGAAACATTTTAAAATCGAGTCAGTCCATCACTTTATAATGTTGGGAAAGTTAGGAACAACAAGCAATACTTTACAATGATTAATACTTCACTTGAGCCCCTCTCTGTTTTATTGTTTTTATTGTATTCTTACATAATTATATTTGTGTTCTATGATTGTAATATTTGTAAAGAAATTTTTGTCAATAAAATAATAATAATGTTCCACCAAACTTTACCCACATCTTAACACCAGATATTACCCACTACCATAAAGGGACTCTTAATATAGTACTATGTATGTATGTACTGTATATGAAGGTGACCACTGCAACCTTTTTGAGATCGTTCTGTACTCCCATCCCTCATCCTCCCCATCCCATCCCATCCTACCTTGTCCAGCCCAATATATCTTCATCCATAGCCTCCTTTAATTAACCTTACTTATACCTGTGCACGTTCTCCTCAGTCCTCCCTCCCTTCCTCTTCCACATGCACCACACATTCACACATTTCCCCAACTCATCCTATAGCCACTTCGACCCCCTTTTCACCCCACATGTATGTTCCCTGACCCGTCCTGCCTTGCCTTGTCTCATCCCCTCCCCACCACCACTCCTCCTCGGCTGTGTGTGACTGTGTGTGTGAGTGTGTGTATCAGAGGGTGTGGGCGAAAACAGTGTTAGCTGAAATAGTCACAGCTGTTGGGTTGGCGGGAGATTGAAACGTGTTAAGAGGGTGAGCATGGTTGTGTTGTGTTCAATGTGTTGTTCTATATATCTCCCCCTTCCTCCTGACTCTCCCCCTCTCTGTTGTCACCATGCACCACCAATATAGTTCACATGTGACTCAGGATTCGGTTGATTTATATTCGTTTTGGTTATGATATCTTAATAACAATGTCATCATCACCAATGCTTAGTAACTACATGTCGTCACTTCAGTCTCACCGCATACTGTCACCATATACATTAATTACGTAAGTCACTCTTCTCACCATCATCATCATCATCATCATCTCACACTGTCACACCTCATTCATTTTCACCATCAACTGACGTCAACACTCGCTCGTTTCACTGTCTTCACTCCTCCTCCTCCTCCCCCTCTCCCTGGTCACATGTACTCATATATACAAATTCGCGTTCAAGTCCCAAAACATTCTTAGCCCAACACCACAGGTTCTTGAAATCCACGACGAAAACCTCTTTACTTTATGATGATAATGATGGTTATAAAAAATGAAAAAGAGGATGATGAAAAGGAACTACCATAGGTAAACGTAACCTGGAAGTCTATGATGTATGTATGTACAGTCATGCACGAACACTATTAAAATGGGTAGTACAGTGTTGGTATATTTGGAGCAATTGATTCCTCCAAACAATTCCAAGCAATAGTCCACCAGTATTTTTGCTACTCTGGTTCTGTTTCCTGGCAAACTTTGGAGGAATCACGACACTCCAATGTACCAAAAGTATACTCTCCCCTTAACTTAAAGTATCCAGGTGTGCTTCGAATACGTATATAGAGACGGTAAATAAATGCATAATAAGATATCCATTGGAATTACAGTACTTCATTTGGTAGATTGGACTGTTCAAAGCTTCAACTAAAGCTGTATAACTTATTAGTGCTCATGACTGTACAGTATTATTGGTTAAACATAAATAAATCGTACACACGCTGTTGTTTTCGAGGCTTTATTACAATATATAAAAAATGTAAGACTGTAGACGTAATTTCAATATAATAATTATGTTTGTTGTTTTGTAATCACAGACTTACTTTGGTAGACTTTTCATTGCAATACTTCAACAATAATGACCTCTCTTTCCATATAGGCTGTGTAAGAATTCTTTTGGCAAACCGTACATTAGTTCTTTCCATCAGCCAACCACACTATGACTTCTCTTTCCATATAGTTCCATTTAGTCCTTTCCATCAGCCAACCACACAATCACTGAATCACTTCCGCTTCGAAGGACTAAAACAACAGAGGAAAAATGGTGAACTGTATTCTGTCTAACCAAAGATAATTCAATCCTAATGTGGCTGGCTGAGGAAAGGAATGTTTGTACAGCATACATAGCATGTGTAAACAAAATGTAAACTGTACTCCACAACAGTGTCAATAATAATAATAATAATAATAATGATAATAATAATAATAATAATAATGATAATGATAATAATAATAATAATAATAATAATAATAATAATAATAATAATAAAAATAACAATAATGACAATAATGACAATAATAATAATAATAATAATAATAATAATAATAATGATAATAAAAATAATAATAATAATAAAAATAATAATAATAATAATAAAAATAACAATAATGACAATAATGACAATAATAATAATAATAATAATAATAATAATAATAATAATAATAATAATAATAATGATAATAATAATGATAATATTAATAATAATAATAATAATAATAATAATAATAATAATAATAATAATAATAATAATAATAATAATAATAACAATAATAATAATAATAATAATAATAATAATAATAATAATAATAATAATAATAATAATAATAATAATAATAATGATAGCACCCATAACAAAAATAATAATTATAAAGGTGAATATTTGTAAGGCAGATGATAATGAAGACAAGACTGCATGACTGTACAACCATGAAACCTATACACCGTCAATATGTATACGTTGGTTAGGTGTGTAATGAACACGTTATTGTATTGGTGCAAAAGTCATCTTAATTAAGGACTCGTGTGATGAGAGTTAGTGGCTTCTGATTCCTCATGACTAGGCCACCAAAAAAGCTCCTTCAATATAGGTGGTGTTTTCTTGGCAGTGTTTGAAGGACTCGCTAATCTCCAATTTTCTGACTACATGTACAGTAGTCCCTTAAAACGCAGACATTACCGAGAAATGACACATCTGGCCTGTGAGTCTTTATCTATCACCTACCAAGTAGGGGAAGTGGTTAGAGTTCTGGACTCTTAACCTATAGTTCGGGGGATCGATTCCTCTCAGGTGAAAATATTCCCTCTTCCGAAATGAGTTTCAGGCACTAACTGGAAGGCCATCGAACGTTGTAAATGATTCTCGCTGGTACCATAACAGCTGCAGTATTTGGCCATTACCCTCACTTGCCTTCCTCTATGGCTGGGTACCAGTTCGGAAGTCGTGACGTGTGTGTGTTAGTAACAGTTGACCTGGGCCATGGTAACGGCTTGATGAAGCCTTCATGACGTTTCAACCACATCTGTCACCTCTACAGTACTTCATACAGTATTTTCAGATCAATTTATTTTATCTATTAGGCATTTAAACCATATCTGTCAACACTAACTCATACAGTGTTCCTAGATCAAAAATATAGGCGTGTATCACAGACGCTGAGAGACGAACTAATACTTAACTTAACCTATTTACCAGCCAACGAACAGAGGGAAGGTGTCAAACGTTTACACGAATCATCCTAATGTGTATTATTATTATTATTATTATTGTCTACGACTGTACGCTACTGAGTCATAGTGTAGTGAATGGATCTAATGACTGTGTGTACGGGTGATAAAATAACTTCACTTTACTTCAATAGCGACTATAAATACGATCTTAATATTATTTATAGGCTACACAATTAAGGTATATTATATTGAGGAGGTAATGACAAAGAGAACAAGAATAGCCTATACAGTACCAAGTATCCTCTGTACACACACACACACACACAGAGAGAGAGAGAGAGAGAGAGAGAGAGAGAGAGAGAGAGAGAGAGAGAGAGAGAGAGAGAGAGAGAGAGAGAGAGAGAGAGAGAGATGAAGGTCACAGAAGGAAATGACATCAAAATATCTAGATTCGTTTAAAATATGCCGAGAAACAGGAACTGGTGAAAAATAATCATGATGGTGTGTTGCTTGGAATAATTTGGGGGAATCACTTGCACCTGATTCACCAACACTATACTCTACGTCTAATTGTACAGATTGGATACTTTAAGGACCCTGTGATGTAGTCAGCAAATTGCTCTTCTGAACTCTCTTAATGTACCGTATGCTTCCTCCCCTCAGCAGTCGAGTATGTAACACTCACCAAACTATACTCCATCTCGCCCCTTTTCTGTCCAACTCCCAAATGTAAGAGTTGACCGGTAGTCTCAACTCTTGTCAACCCAGTAACACTCTACCTCCATCCATCTTTCCTCATTACTACGATTTATACTCCTTCAAAAGGGGGGTATTGCCTGCATTAGTGATGTGGGCAATACTTTAAGGGTTTTGGCGCCCCTTCGGTCCCAGCTACTAGCTTTTAGTTCTTCAACTGTCCCTCTTTTCTTTCTGTTTCCTTTCTGCTAGCTGTCTCACCTATCTATCACCGTTTTCTGGCGCTATATGACCTCGCTGTTGCGGCGCCTAACATCAATCAATCACTCAATCCTTCAAACGCAATGTATCGAGGCATCAAGAATGAAACTGGATGTAATTTTGAGTTTGTCTCACTCACTCGTCTTACTTTATAGGTGAGTACAACAATAAACGTGCTGGCTGCCTCTAGTACGATACCCATCTTCGTTGATATAGAAAATAAACACACCAACACACACACAACGATAGAAAAGAAGTACCCGCCGACGCACACATACACACAGCTATAGAAAATAAAGTACCCACTCTCGTATACATATATATGCCATAACATTTTCAGTGAAGGTATACGGGACAGGAGGTAATGCTGTGAGGTGTGTGTGTGTGTGTGTGTGTCAGGGAGGAGGGGAATGAAAAAGCTATGATAGGAGAGTTGAGAGTGAGGAGGTGGTGAAAGGATGGGAGAGGGTGCATGGGTGAGGGAGGGAGACAGGGTGGAGGATGACAGGGGGTGAGAAAAGAGTGACAGGGTAGTGATTTGGAAAAGTTTACATTGGTGGTAAGGGAGGGAAGAATAAGGGAGTGAAATAGGGGGTTGAGGGAGGGAGGATGACAGGGTGGTGAGTGAGGGAGGGAGGATGACAGGGTGGTGAGTGAGGGAGGGAGGGAGGATGACGAGTGAATGAGTCAAGGTGGTAAGGGAGAGAGACAGTGATGGTGATTATTGAGGGAGGGTGGAGCGGATATGGTGGTCTGATCTGGGTTGACAGGTGCATGTAAGTACAGTACAGGTGGTTAGTTATCTTAATGTCACTCAGGCTTGGCACTCAGGATTCACATATTTACCCCCGTATAGGTGGGTATTGCCTGTCGTGATGTGGGCAATACCTTAGGGGTTTGTCTTGGCGCCCCTTTGGCCTCAGACACTCCCTTTTCAGTTCTTCATCTATTCCTCTTTTCCTTCTATTTCCTTCCTGCTTGCTGTCTCACCTCTTTATCACCTTCTTCTGGCGCTGTATGACCTCGCTGTTGCGGTGCCTAATATCAATCAATCATGTGGACGAAAACTTTGCAGCAGTATCAGTCCTTCCCAGACAGACAGTGAGCCAGTGAGGTGTGACAGATTAGTGTTGACCTGTACAGTACCGGCAGACTTCCCTTTACACCCTGGTCAAGGACTATATGCCGCGACTGTACTTCTTTAATGTCACATAATGTTATTTTTTGTTAACCATATCGTTTTCAATGAATGTTACGCTGATAGTAAGTAGGAGCTAAGGATGAATATGGAAATGGTAGTGTATCTACATCAGCTGTATTAATTTTTGTAATGTGTCACAAGTATCAATTGAACTGTTCAAAGACACAACGTATTTATTAATTATTAACAGTAAACATTATGCAGAGTACCGGTAGTATGGACAGTATGTGGATATAACAAGTGGCTAACTGGGAGGAGTGTTGAGGCATCAGTGTTCGTACTGGTAGTCAGGACAGGGCCACGCCTCCATCCACTGTTTTCAATTCATGTCCTGTATAGCCTAATCTTAAGTGGCTCTTTTTTTTTCGCAGAATTCTATAGAATAACGCTGATTGGAATATCAATTTAGAATTTATTTCAAATTTGGACGGTGTAGTTTAGGAACAGCGAGTATAATAGTGGGTATTGAGTGTAACAGGACATTCTGTATAGAGAGAATGGCAACGTTGTGTGTGGATGAATGAAGCCTTTCCACACATACAGCCTCAATGCAACCTCGTCCTCGTGGTGCAATATCAATAATACTATCATTCAGTACCATGTGCAGTCAATCAATTCCCTACGTATCATTGTTTATATGTCATTGCCCCAACCTTACACAACATTATGTGGCGGTATACGGTAGCCTATTTCGTCCATACAAAGAAAGACGGGTTTGTATGTGTTTCGTTCATACAGAGAAAGGCGGGATTTTGTGTGTGTGTGTGTGTGTGTATTGAATAAGGCCAGAGGGATGTACAGTCGGCTAAAAAAAAGGAATGGAACTATCCTGACCTACAGTACTATAATAACTATATAAGTAATAGCACACACTGTCAGTACTGCCCTTTTATCTCTTCTACTTCCCTCCCTTCTCTTTCTCCCTTCCTAGCCTACCCCTCCCTATTACCTCCCTCACTTCCCTGTCCTCCCTTCTCTCTCTCTCTCTCTCTCTCTCTCTCTCTTTTCCCCTTCTCTCTCTCTCCCTTCCCTCCCTTCTCTCTCTCAGTACAAAATAATGGTGTGATACAAGTTAGTAGTGATAGTAGTCGTACCTAGCCTAATCGTGGTTGTAGTAGTAGTAGTGTTTCTATGAATGGTGTCTCTGTAAGTAAGCTAAAGTCTGTTCAAAACTTGTGTTCCATTTTCCTCTATCTAGCCTATCTGTCTCTATTTCTATCTATATCTTTATATCTATATCTATTTCTATCTATATCTTTCTATCTATCTCTATCTGTCTCTATTTATATCTATCTCTTATCTGTCTATCTATCTATCTATCTATTTCTATCTATCTAAGCATAAGGGGCCAGCGGAACACAAGTTTTGAACAGACTTTAGTAGTAGTAAATGATATACACTAAATCATGAATGGAATTACTGAGCAGGAATACCAACCCTACTGTACATATCAATATCCATAGGGGGTTTCAATACTTTTTTGTCGACTGTACAATTGGCCATACATATAGAGAGACAGAGGATCATCCACGATCTGTACAACCACAAACACATCAATATATATGTTACTTTAACCACCATGCATATCGGTACAACATTTTCACATTTATGACAATTATTTATTTATTTATTATACATAATTGCTTTCCTGTATATTGGAGGGTACGTCAGGCTACTGAGTTTTCCAAATTACGGTAATATGTGGTTAGTTAGGTTTGGTTTGGTTTGGTTTGGTAAGGTTAGGTTAGGTTAGGCTAGGTTAGGTTAGGTACTAACCAAGGAAAAGACAACCCAACGAAGGCAAATCAATACTTAGATCATGGTATTAAACCTTAATACTACAAACAGGTGCTGATTTAGATTTCGTGCCGGAAATGGCTAATGAAATTGTGTTTATGTAGTACGGGTAGTTTTCAATTATCAAAAAAAATCTTTATTGTTCTCTCTCCTACGTTTTTTTTATTCCGCACACTAATTTCAGCAGTATAATTTGACCCCTTACTATGATAGGTTAAAACTAAGACATCTCTCTGCTAAATTCTTTGTTTGGATCAAGGAACCGAGACTTAGACCATGACAAACCGAGTAGAATTACTCTCATCATCTGGTTTCTGGGATAATGTCTATACTCCTATAGGCTTGTAGGACTTGCTTGGTCGCACACAATCGAGAGAACCACTTCTTGCAGATATTATTACTTCTTTTTATTGTACAGTCACGATCCATAGTATAAATATCCAGATCTGCTTCGATCAGCCTGATGTGTGTATACTCAACAATTACCTTCAGCAAGTATGCGACAAGACAAGCGTTATGATTGGTTCACTGGTATGTCAGATGATTCGAAACTTCAACAAGACTTGAACACATATTATGCTTCGTGACTGTACCTTCGGCCATGCAGGCACCCACCCTTCCCTCCCAACTAACCTAACTGAAGACATGTATCATTAGCTTGTAACAGTTATGTTTTTCACTGGTCTCCTTAATTTACCCATAACAGTTCAGATATTAAATATGTAGGTGTGTTGTTATCTGGGCTTATTGGGATATTTTTATTGAGTGATAGTGTGTGTGTGTATGTGAACAAATATACGTGTGTTGTGAGTGTCCTTGTTTGTATGTAGCCTAGAGTCCACCTCGGGAAAATGAGTCGAATAGCCAAACTATATAGCCAGTATATATATCCACAGCCGAGGTTGGCGTCAAGCTTGGTGAGAAACTGGGCTAAACAGGAAACGTACGACTACCGGTACTATGTTTCTCAAAATATTGATCTTCAAGTGTTTTATCCTTCCAAAGCCATATTGGTTCAGCCTGCTACTAACGTTAGCACTAGCGTAATGGTAAAGTGTGGGATTAACTTAGGGCTAGGCCAAGGGGACAGTTTAGCAGTGGTGTTCTAAGTTACATATACAGCAGACCAGTGCCATTATATTGATAAGGCCAGGAAGCAAGACCAGATTAGCGCAAAGAATGGTGTTCCGTTGCTTAAAATAGTTTAGTAGAATGTGTTGTTCCAGATTTACCAACATTGTACAATACCCTTATCTCTTGGAACCCAAGTGTTACCCATAGTATTCATAGACAAGACCACCTTGACAGTCACCCCCCGACGATACAATACTAACTTGTAGCCTCAGGGCTAAAAAATAAATGGGGGTCTAGACAGTCTGTAAAATGAATGTGGGAGCTTTGGGGGGTCCGGAGGCATGCCCCCCAGAATTTTTTTTTATTTTTAGGTGTAAAATAAAGCATTTTGTGCCATTTCAGGGTACTCAAAAAAAGGTACCGTATGATTTCATAGTAAGAATGTTTCAATTTTTTTTATTCAGACAATGTTGAGTTATAAAACATTTTGCCAGTTTGATCCATCAACCTAAAATTAATGAATAATGAGGCATGTACAGTATGCTTAATGATGGAGTTGGTGATTTACAGATTAATTAAAATTTCTACCAAGCTGAAATTTCACCTCAAACGGTGGTCAAAGTTTATTTGTAAATATTTCCACTGTACAGTGTTATTGCACTGAGTTGCATACCACATGACAGTAGGTTAGACATATACTGAAACACAATTTTGCAATTTGTCTGAAAAAAAATAAACAAAAGTCTTTTTCTTGATGGATATATATATATATATATATATATATATATATATATATATATATATATATATATATATATATATATGTATATATATATATATATATATATATAACTTCAAAACACCATGAAAATCTAAGATGCAAATCAACCACAGGAGAAGAGAAACAGCAGCTGTGATTACTTTGTCTGAAAATGTAATATAATTAACGCTGTCTAGTTTTGTAGAATGAATATTTAGACCCATTAGGCCTACGTAGTTTAGTCTCTCGTGGATCATTGTGCTCCTCAAGTAAGTATCTATTCGTCACTTAGTAGTAAAAGCACGATTACTTACTGCGTTTGATGCAGGCATAACCAAACACAACCGAACGATCTGTAACACCTGGCTCATCAGACTACACTGCCCATCACTGAGACTGCCAAGATGGTTGACAACATCACTAAGACACTTGATATAAAACAGCAAAATTGCAAAGTTGAGCCTTGAGCTGTATGGAGTCGAGAAAATTGTCATTTCCTCTAATTTGTTCATGTGCTCATCTCAACATTGTCCAACAGCTCCCTTCATCAAAGTTTGCTCAAGGTTCAAGTATACATGGTAGTCTTCTGGTTGATCAATTTTATCTTCAATAGTTGAAACGATATTGTCAATTGGTGGTCCTAGCCGCCTAGAGCCCCACCAGGAATTATGGCCTGAGTTCCTTCCAGCACGCGGTAGTTAAATACAAGTCCTAATTTGAGTAGGTTAGGTAAGGTTTGGATAATTCAGAAGCATATATTATATTTTATCTAAATATGTACATTCTTTATGTGTGATATAAACAAGTGGTCTTGTACTCGATAATATTATTATTATCATCCATCAATATTTTTCCGAGATAGAGGTAAGTCGGACTTATAGGTTTGATTCAGTTGCCTTGCCAGAATTCAAAACCAGAACATCAACTATGATCTGATCAAAGTCTCGTAGTCACCAACACTAATCACTCTCCCAATACTATGGTTTGACGCACATGTGGCGTCTGTCAATGTTGGAGCTACGATCTGTTTTCAAAATCGTAACACTCACGAATTACAAGTAATAATTATCTAGTTTATATGAGAATTATTAGTGTGTATGTGTGTGTGATAACTTTTATGTTACAAAATAAACTCAGTTCATTTCAGAATGTTACTGTAGCTTGCTTATTTATTATATAGATTGTGCAGCAATAGTTTCTACTGTTTTAAACACCTTCCTAAAGTATATTTTAACACAGATATAACATACATACTTCGTTATGAAACATATTTAGATAATTATGTATATGTGTGATATGTCTGGTGCCAGACTACACCTACCTACAGACGGTGCTGCTGCTGCTTGGGCCACGGTTGCTGTTGATGGAGTTGACTCAGTTAACGCTATTGAATCTAAGATGAAAATTGTGTCACATGGCCCTAGTGGCGGGCCGGCAGCCACACACAACACTTACACGTCCTTCCCACACAATTGCCAGACACACACTGACTGACCCTCCCTCACCCCGTTCCTCGCACCTTCCACACCCACACCAAGAAACTTGCCTTCCCTTGTTATGAATGAGTAATAGTGTTATTGCATGCATTGATGTGTCCAGTCACCGACACTTTACCACTCTAACAAGCACTGGCATGGATAAGAATGAAGTAAATGAGAGAAATGTGAAACTACGTGCCAACATGTTGAGCGTGCGCGGTGTGGTGAGGCTCAGGAGTGGCAAAGGACTCACACTGCACCTCCCACACCTCGCTCGATATCTCCTACACTGTCATCCCTTATATCTCTTGTACCTCTACGAATGTGTATGTATAGCAGTATTTAAAATATTTGTATCTCTATATTAACTATGATTGTAATGTGTGGTAAGCGCAGACACACAATTTTTGCTTGTAATTTTGAAGCGTGTCAGATTGACCACATTTGCACATTTACTCTCCTCTAAATCGATTAAAATAAGAATATTGTGAATTTTCAAGTTGGGTATACTTACACTCCGAATCCCTAAAAGAGCAACCTCTCCCTACAAGTTATTTTAAAAATATTTACAACTAAGGACATTCAACAAGCGTGTGGTCGGCGGTGTGCCAACCTCGCCCCACCCATAACGTAGTCATGACAACCTCTCTCTACCCTGGATGTTCACCGGCCACTTAGCAGCAGAGGTACACAGTCTAACAGTGCTCAGAGATTTATTCACGATAAACAAAATTATGATACTACTACAATTAAACCAAAAACACACACACACACATACATACACACATACACATAAAATTACACTCCTGCTGCTGCTGAGGATACGAGCTAGCTAGGATTTACGATACGCCAAGAAGAGGCAAGAGACAGACTAAGTAGGAATTGGGTCATGTGTGACGTCAGAGAGAGTGGCAAGAGGGAGGGGTTACGAGTCCGGAAGTGTTTGTTATATTATGTTATGTCGCTTAACCCCCCCCCCACCCCCACCCCTACAAAACAATATACAAATACAAAATAAGTACACTATGGCAGAACATAAATAATTAACCCATTACATACAACACTGACACGTAAGGGAACGTACAGTTGGACACAGGAATTGTGCTACAGCCCAGTCTGGTGAAATATACTTGTCCCTTTTGAGTAACCAGTGTCTATTATCAGGTACTTGCTTTTTATTAACATCCTTAATACTGACTTCTGCCCCTGATGTCTCTTATTTGGCATTAAGGAACTTGATATTGGGAGAAATTGACCATCTTTCACTTGGGCTATACCTCGATTTCCTGTGTCCAACTGTACATACAACACTGATAAAAACTGAAAGGTAAGGAAAAATAATTTATATAAGTGATGTGGATATATGTGTACGTGGAGGAGAACACAGGAGACATTTTCACACCATAATAATACTGTACAACGCTTATATCGTCCTATATAGTTATTACCGGATCAAGATCATAGGATGGAAATTAGCCACAAATAGCCTCATCCAGATTCAGGAGTAAAAGTTTGAGTGCCTGATTTACTCCTGTGGATGCCGATGGCCAGTTTGTATGTGCAGGCTCCAATCATTATAATTTTTAGCAAATGGTTGGGGTGGCAATTAGGCGAAGCGAGTACGTGGCGTTGTGACGTTGTCAGCCCCACTGGCGGCTGGCCCCTGAGAACATTTGAACGACATAATAACATAAGCATCGCATAGTTGTAGAACTCTTCATACAACCAGATGCTCATCCCTTCCCTTGTATTCATGAATTGGTATACACTCGGATACCATAATCTCCGTATGCCTTAATTTAGATATAATGGTTGCAGACGTTTTCCCATGGCCCCCTCCGTGGATGTTACCGATGCCTTATGAGAGCTACACATCTACTTTCAAGTCGGAACTGCCTTCTCTACAGCTGCAGTTGGCTCTAGAACATGTGGAAACAGTGACGTCCTCTATCACAACTTCTTACTTCCTCTACACTGACATCTCATTGCAAGCGGATGGTGCAGCTGGAAGTGTCGTTTTCTCACCTGACTTGGAGTCACCTCCAGGGGGCTGGGTTGGCCGTCGTCTCCGTGACCACTCCAGCTTATGAGAAAACAAAAACTAAAATAGTCTACAAACATCTGATCATGCCTCGAAATACAGTATAGTAATTTTGTTCCATTCAACATTCTTCAGTAGGCAGACCCCCCTGCTGGCAGTTGCATTAATTTTTGTATGATCGATCCATAAAAAGACTGACTACAGTATATATATTTTTTTATCATGAGCAGGCTTTACAAACAATTATAAAATACTGTACGGTATTATACTGTACCTTTTATTTGTACAAGAAATCTATACAAATGCCTTGGTATCCTACATTAGCTAGAATTGACTACAAACATAATTCTGACACTCGCTCTCAGGATCATCCATCATTGAAGTGGCCGAGGTAGAAGCCACATGGAACTTATGATTTTATTGTGGGGGAAGGCGAATTATTCCTCCTCTTCCCCATCCCATTGGTCTATATTTGTGTTGTGGTGTGGAAACTCTAAGGTATGGCAAATTGGCAATGAAAGTTTGTATTTGTATGGTACGGTATGTCTTTTCATTCCTAACAGGCTGTCAAATTCTATGGACACCACATGCTCATGTTCATCAACAAGGTAACACACGGGGAGAACCCAGAGGACAGAAATGTAATATCAATGAGGGTTTTGAAAATAGAGGGAATCCAGGTAAGCATTTGAGTCTGCCAACATAAAGGTAAAAGGAAAAGTAAGGTAGTTTCACATCGAAGGGGGGTGAAGCGAAAATGTGTCTGCTCTGCGCATGACGTCACAGATTATCCAGACTGTAGGTTCAGGGTTGATGGGGAGCTCAGTCAACACCACCGAGATATCTCGGTGGTGTTGGCTCAAGTCTCACACTCACGTGAACCACTAGTGTACTGAGCTCCGTTTTCGTTGATATTATCACTGACATCACAGGACCTGCGTGTGGGGGTAAAGGTGAGGGTACCTCTCTTTCTTTTTACCTTGGGTAATACTGTACTGTACAGTCGGCAAAAAAAGTTGTTACCACTCCTATATTAATTTTAACATCGGTAAGCCAGGTAGGGTTGGTAGTCCACCGACTGGGCAGCTGGGTCTTGTGACATCCGGGTCGGGTATTGCCTTTGCCGTCGCAGTGATAACTTTTTGGTATCAAACGTTTAGCTGATTGTAAATTACATTTTGAGTGTTCAAGAACTCTATTTAACTATTCATTATTAAACATAAGAAAATGAGTTTGAATATCTTACAAGAATAACTGTGAAATACCCAGAAAAAATAGGGTTAAATAGCACTGGGTGAAAGAACGTCATCCCTACTTACCTGCCAATGAAACACTGAGGGAGGGGCAAGAAGGTATAACACCTGCTGACTCACTAGTCAGGCATACCAACAGTACTTCGTACTGTTAAAGGGATGGTAACGAACCTTTTTTGCTAACTGTACTGTACCTCCCTGGGTAGGGTTATCTACCCCGTTACTTTCGACCACAAACACCATACATTTAATTTGTAATAATATTCTCTCAAGAGTATGCTTCAATCACTATTCTCGTAGCTGTACGATTATAGCCTAAATGGATGCAATGTGTTATTGTACAGTTTACATACAATTTTTGTAAGTTACTATAAGTTAATCAAAGTACTCTTCTTCTTCTTGTTGATGTTCTCCCGAGGCAGAATGGCCTCCTGCCCCACAGTCCCCCTTTACCTCTGGTCGCAGTAAAAAAAAATAAAGGATAGGCTGCCCCTATATGTCTGGGCTACCAAGGCAAATCCCAGGAGGATGGGACCAAAGTGTGTGGGCCTCCGACTGCCAGGGAGATTGGAGAGAAGGTCTTTGATCCTACAGCCAGTGCTGTGGGCCCAAGTCCATATTAACACGAGCTACAAGTGGGGCTGCACCTTCCAATAGACCAGCCCTGAAGGGACCATAAGAGGGAGGGAGTGTACACTGCTGCATGCAAAGGGATAATGCACACCCATGTGCTGGCGGTCCACACAGCAGCGAAAAAAAAAATCTCTAGTTGCAGTACACCTCACTTGGATTTTTTATCCATGTGGGCAGATCTCATCAAATCCACTGGAAAGTGACCAGATCATACAACAATCTTTATTTTAGCCCTGTGGGGGATGGCTAGTATTCACAGAGAATAGAGTCAGCCCTCCTGGGTAAGAAAGTACTCTTGTAATATACACCACTAAAATTACACACTGTACAGTATATATACATGTAATGAGCCATTTCACAACTTTATACATTATTCTGTAAAGAAACATAAATTTTGTTAAGTAGAAGTTTAAATACCAAATGGCAATTGAAAAATTGTCAAGTTTGAACCATAACTTACACTGTGTGAATGTACAAACTGTATTGATTACATCACTCCATGGTCTTCTTAATCACCTCCTCTTTAGAAACTAGTGACATTGTTCAACAGCTGATGAAGTTAAAGTAGCTATACTGTATAGACTCACTCAAGAGATAACAACAGTACAAAAGGGTCACTGCTACCCAACCTAACAACTGACCTCCACATAGCCAGTATAAAGCTCAGCTCAATGATCAAGCAGCTTACACCTAAACAACATGTACAGTCGGCAGCATAAGTTCGCTTCATTTCCACCTACGTATGTATTAGCTATATGGATGTTCTAGTACAATTTTAATGCAGAGATGAGATATACTGTACTTCCCATATGGTAATTTACGTACAGTATGTTGTTGGAATAAAAACTGGTCATATTAGCAATTTTAAGTACTGTACATGAGATGGACGCAAATTTATGCTGCCAACTGTACATACAGCAAAAAAAACTATGGTTACACCTTCTGCGCGATACAGAATGAACCACGAACGAAGGATTTTGATAACAGCTTCGTTTCATTGGTATAGTCACCCTACCAAGACAACCGGATTGTTCAGTATATGAAATCCATCGTACCCTCCTGTAACCATAGTCTTTTTGGTGTGTACAACACGGGCTAAACATCTCCTGCTAACACACACTGTACTGGTGTACATCCCCTGCCAACACTCACACTACTGGTACACATCCCTTGCAGTATCACTAGACATCCCAACATTCCCTGCCAACACATAGTACTGGTGCACATCCCCTGCCAACACACAGTACTGGTAGACATCACCTGCCAACACTCACACAGTATTGCTAGACATCCCTTGCCAACACACACACACATATATATTTCTTTCTGTTCCTATAGAAGATTGTTATTATGATTAAGTTGTAACCATTAAGAAATTGTATGGCTGTGTAAACCCTGGCTGGTGAGATCTCTTATACTCCATCACTCTTTCAATTTTGTCTGCTTTTTCCAGCTACTGTAAAACCACCTGAATGTAATGGTCATAGTGAATGTTTAAGGTCCATGAAGCACCAATGTGGCACAAATACGGACTGGTCAGTTGTCATGCAAGTTTTAATGAATAAAAACTCTTGAAATGAAATTAATACTGACAAGAGGATGTCACCGTCTTGATCCAGCAATTAGTTGACCTCCGATTAGCCAAAATGAGGTACAGTACTCCCCTTAAGCCTCAGGTCTTATCTACCATGGCAGCTGTCTCCCACACTCACGGTCACAACACATTAGACGGCTAATAGCTTGTAAACCACTCACACTACATAAATAAATTATACGGGATATTGAAGTACTGTACTGTATAAACCTTTAGCTGTCTCCTGATGTACAGTCGGCGACAAAAGTCCTGTCACCTCACTTGCTTCACCGAGGTAAGTGATGATCATAGACTCAAGATTATTGTGTAGAAAATGTGCGTATTTCTCGAGTCCATGAACAGGACTTCTGCGGCCAACTGTACTTGTGAAGACTAAATGGACACCTATAAGATGGGTAACCAGCTCAGAATGACAACTAAAATTTACTTTTACACTCTACTTACATATTTAAGTACGTTTTCACACTTTAATTTAGTTATAAAACATGTAAGAATCACATTTTTCAACACATTATGAAATATAATGTCAGTCGATTTTACGTACATATATGGTAATTACAGGAAAAACAGAGCTTTGGAAATATGTCCTTCCACTCTCACTGCTAGTTTAACACTGGCTGGAGGTGGGTGGTTGGACTATAGCTTCTCCCTACCAGCCCAAAATCAGTGTTGCCACCCGAGACAACCATGTTATGGGGCACACAATTTTAAAAACTACTTTGACAAGAAATTTCGTCACCCTCAGTTCTCCACACTTGTTACCTCATTCAACAGCCAGTAAAGAAAGTAAGCACAGAGAATTATTTTAATCAAACAAAAAATTTCAGAGCAGGTTCAAAATATATTTTCCTTAAGCAACCAAAAGATAAGGCAAGTACTATAACATTTAATTATCCAATTCTCAAGGACAACAGAGAAAGTGTGTCTCATTATTCCTGAATTAGTGAACCTAAAACCAAAGACAGCACCTCCAATTGAGAATACTGTAAACACAATGTCCAATATTGTACCACCAGTGGGGAAATACATGGGGTAAGAAAATTAAATATTAATTAAAATACATTGATTGCTACGAATCCTACGGTGGTTCTCAATTGGTGATTGAAATTTCACAAATGCTGGTGCAAAATTAAGGGGAGAATCTATTTTTGGTAAATTGGAAGGCTACCGAATCAATCCTCAATAATGTCATGAAACTTAGAAGATGTTTTCTGGTATAGTTTGAAGGAATCAGTTGCCATTCAAGTTACCAAAAAGAGGTTATCCCCTTAAGAAAATGCCAGTCAAGGATTCATGCCCTGACTGACCAACCTGTCTTTCCTATCAACTAAATGACATGATCAGCAGAGAAAAAAAGCCAAGTTAATGGTCGGAAAGCCTGTGACAAAAAATTGTCTACCAGGTTTCACACTACGGTGAAGATTACTAAATTTCTGAGCAAAGATCTTGTACATAACAATAAAACTTATTTTATTCCTCAACAAGGAGAATACATATACATATATTCTTTTTTATTACTTATTATTGTATTATACCAAATCAACCTAAAGATATAATAGGCTGAAACTTCTAATACAAAAACAAACCAGACTCTGATTACTTACATATACATTAGTTACAGAATTATGAACCTCCACATGAGAGACAATGGTTCACCATATAATACCTCCCTACAAAGAAAGACATGGTGAGTGCCTGTCATTATCTGGTGAAGGTTTCAATTACATTTGCTACTGCATCACTGACAACAAATTAACATGCTAAAATACCTGTACACCAAAAAGGCCTTGTATAAAACAGATGCTTACTCAGAGGAGCAGATTCAGTTGATTGAGTGGCAGGGCAAATCATAATTGGAATAACTGTCATTGATGATGGTAGTGATGTAAATTTTTTACACTACTTCTTATCAGTCCATGTTCTGATCCCCCATTCCCTCCAGCAGTTCAACTCAAGGGGGTGGCCATGGCAGAAGTCTCCAGTTCTCCTTGTTCCAGCACTCCCTCCTCACTCAGTCAAGCCCTCCCCTTTCACTCATTTTCTCTTCCACCCTGTTCATGCATCTGACTGGTGGTCTGCTTCAATATCAGAGCACACAAATTCACTCCCATAATACCTCCATCTTGCATTCCCTTAAGTGTCCAAGCCACCTCAATGAATTATGCTTCACCCTCTCAACCACCCTACACTCAACATTATTTGCCTTCTAATCCAGCCCATGCCTTTCATACACATTCTTATTACTTATCTCATCCCACCTTGTCAGGCCACAAGTTACTCTCAGGTAACTCGCTTCCACCACACCTGATGTACCCTATTCCATGTCCATGTCTCTGATGCGTATGTCAACATACTACTACTCAGTTTCCATTTCACTTCATGCTCGCACTCCTACCCATCATGATTCTCCTCAACGATCCTATGACCTGCCTACCACACACTGTTGTTTTTCTAATCTCCCCTTCCGTGCTCCCATGCTTACTTACCACTGTTCTCTGATACTTGAACTCCTTTACTTTTTCCATCTTCTCACATTCCAACATGATATTAAGTCATCCCATTCAGTACTCTTACCCTGTAGGGTGTTGCAAAGTCGACTGCTTCCAATTCAGCTCGCTCATCTTTTCATCTTTTGCAAACCCTCTGAAACTCATCTACCAATCTATCACCCTCTGCAGTCCCCTTCACTCTCAGTCAGCAGTAGTGTCATCCACAAATAGGCTGGCTACCAGGGACCATTCTACTCGGTTCAGCTTCATTTTCGCACCCAAGCCCGGGGTGCTTTTGCCTTCATCTCTCTTATGCAGTCATCCATGTATACACTGAACAGCCGTGGTGACATGACACCTTTGTCTCAACCCTACACTATAGTAATTACACTACTATATTTGATATACATAAATGATAGTGGTACAGTACTAAGCCTGAAGGTGACAGTGGTTGTAGCAACAATATGTGGTACATCACGCTGCACTTCACTAATCAGTCCCTCTTCCTCCTTTTATCACGGTCATCCCTGCTAACACCTCCACGCTCCTCTGTATCTGCGTTCCTTTTACTGGCCTTTTTAGCTTCAGACAGCAAACCAATAACGCCGAACAGATCGTCTTCATCTTTCTCATCAGCCGCACCAGACCGCTGGAATTCAACTGGGCCAGATCTGCTAGCACTGGTGTCTGCTCCAGAGAAACTTCGATCAGGCACAAAGCGGTTGGTGGACATGAGCTGGTCCAACCCAGCCCCATATTCATTTTCTGAAGAGCGAGTCGGTCTGTATATTCCTGAGCCCAGGTTCCCAGTGTCACGCCATGGAGCATCATAAACATTGTATGCCTCGTCATCACCAAAACCAGTGTCCATACCATGGGACTGGTTGAAGAGCCGCTGGTCAAACTGTGCTTCACTACCTCCTGCACCAGCATTCTGAGGCAGACCCAAAGCAATCTGCTCTGTCACATCACGCTCACGAGCAGCCAGTTTACCACGCTTGTCAGCAGAAGAATTGGTAATGGCTGTCTCCCGTTTACGTTCCCTGAAAGTTGTGAAAAAGTGTTAAGAAAAATTAATGAACCAAATTCAAACCGAATGACATTCTCATAAGGCTGGAAGTGATTCAAATAAAAATAATAATAATACCAAAGATAACAACCAGTACCACATATAATAATAACTATAATCTTCATTTTAATAATCACAGTGCTCCCCCAAGTAGGCAGTTCTTAACTAGATGATTTCCAAGTAGGCAGATAATTTAATTGAGACCAAAATACCAAAAATAGACGTTTTTAGCTCCGGCCTAAGCTGAGAGCTCTAGGTCTTATCGTAATTATTGTTCTTGTTGTTCTTCTTCTTGGGGCGACAACTTCTTAAAAGAGGTTCAACTGACTCACTCACTCACTCACTCACTCACTCATTCTTCTTGGGGCAACCATTTCTTAAAAGGGGTTCAACTCACTCACTCACTCACTCACTCATTTCACTTGAATCATTAAGAGCCAGAGCTTTTGAAGGGTTTTCCTTCATGTTCTTGTTTCAAATGTAGGCATTTTTTTTTTTTTTTTTTTTCTATATTAACGAAGATGAGGACAAAGGCCACAGGCCCGCTTACCGTCCTCATCTACATAGTACAGTGAGAGAGTGGTCCAAAATCATGTCCAATTTCGTTCGAGATGCCCTGACACATTGCGTTTGAAGGTACATAAGTCGTAGTAAGGTGGAAAGATGGATGAAGGTAGAGTGTTCCAGAGTTGACCAGTTGTGTATATGAAAGACTGAGAGTACCGGTTAACTCTTGCATGAGGGAGTTGGACAGAAAAGGGGTGAGAACGAGAGGCTTGACGAGTGTTGCATGTTCTCCTGAGGGGAGGAAGCATACATTGAGAGAGTTCAGAAGAGCAATGTCCAGTGTAATAGCGATAGAAGAGAGAAAGTGATGCAACACTGCGGCGAAGAGAGAGAGGTTGTAGTGAATCAGTAAGAGGAGGAGAGTTGATGAGACGAAAGGCCTTTGATTCCACCTTGTCCAGTAGTGTTGTGAAGGTGGATCCCCCCCACACATGAGAGCCATACTCCATACAGGGGCGGATGAGACCCCTGTACAGAGACAGTAACTGTGTGGGGGTGAAGTATTCACGGAATCTGCGCAGCACACCTAACTTCTTTGAGGCGATTTTAGTCAGAGAGGTAATGTGATCTCTCCAGGAGAGATTATGAGAGAAAGAGACTCCAAGAATATTAAGAGAAGAGGAAAGGTCAAGTTGTGTATCGTTAAAGGAGAGGGGATAGACATCAGGAAGATTAGTACGAGTTGATAGATGAAGGAACTGTGTTTTTGAGGCATTGAAAACAACAAGGTTCTCTTTGCCCCAGTTAGAGATGAGGGAAAGATCAGAAGTCAGGCGTGCTACTGCATCATCACGTGATGTGGAGAGGAGCTGCTGGGATGGACGGTTGTCAAAATGAGTGGAGTAGTGTAGGGTGGAATCATCAGCATAGGAGTGGATAGGGGAAGAGGTACAGTTAAGAAGGTCATTAATGAACAAAAGAAAGAGGGTGGGTGATAGAACAGAACCCTGAGGAACACCACTATTGATAGTCTTGGAAGAAGAACAGTGACCGTCTACAACAGCAGCTATAGAACGGTCAGAAAGGAAATCAGAGATAAAGGTGCAGAGAGAGGGATAGAAACCGAATGAGGGCAGTTTGGAGATTAAAGCTTTGTGCCAGACTCTATCAAAAGCTTTGGATATGTCGAGGGCAACAGTAAAAGTTTCACCAAAGTTCCGAAAGGAGGATGACCATGAATCAGAGAGGAGGGATAGAAGATCGCCAGTAGATCGTCCCTGACGGAAACCATACTGGCGATCGGAAAGAAGGTCATGACAAATAAGGTGCTTATGAATTTTGAGGTTAAGAATAGATTCGAAGACTTTAGATAGACATGAGGTCAGAGCAATAGGGCGATAGTTGGAGGGCTGGGAACGGTCTCCTTTTTTCGGAACAGGTTGGATCAGAGCAAACTTCCAGCAAGAAGGAAAAGTGTTAAATGATAGACATAGACGGAACAGTTTGCCTAGGCAGGGTGTCAGCACGGAAGCACAGTTCTTGAGAACAATAGGAGGAATTCCATCAGGTCCGTACGCCTTCCGAGTGTTAAGGCCAGAGAGGACAGAAAATACTTCCTTTGAAGAGATTCTAATGGCAGGCATAAGTAAGTCAGAGGGGGGTAGAGTTGGAGGAACAGAGCCGGCATACCTATGCGCCAGTCAATTTCAGCCCTCTAATCTATCAAATAGAGGCTCCCCTTAAGGAGAATATATATATATACCAGACCTTCATTTCCACACTGGAGGTCACCCTTTGCTAGGGAAATCTTCCAGAGGATGGGTTAGGGGAGCAGAAGGATATGTCTGGAGAGGATGGTTGGAAGAGAGCTTGGTATGGGATATGAGTGTGCTGTTGTGGGTTGTTTAATGAGATGAGGTTGTCAGTTTGTGAAAGGATTTCAAGCCCTCTGTCTGTGTCAGGGTTGTTGACATACCAGGCCGACGTTTTGGCATAGTGAAGATACAGTTAAACCTCGTTATAACGGACTAATAGGGGGAAGAGGGTGTCCGTTTTTGCAGTTTGACCGTTATAGCGACGAATTTTTACGAGGGGTACAAAAAAAAAAAAGTGTATGTACAAAAATTACAACAAAATATAGATACAGTTGACTCTCGAATAACGCAATTTTGAGTAATGACTGAAATGAGTCTGGGACATCCGTGGTGGTGGAGGTGGTAGGGTGGGAGAGTAGGGGGAAGAGGGGAGATAGTGTGTGTGGTAGTGGAGGTGGTAGTGGGGGAGAGTAGGGGGAAGAGGGGAGATAGTGTGTGATGTCGTTTGTTTACTTTTATCAACCACACACTCTGGTGTTTCCTTCTCCTTTCTCTGTTCGAGAAAAACATTCCTTCTTGATATGGAAGGATATGACCTTCCGTTTTGTAAATACACCACCTGACATGAAGCTGGTGGTTAACTCGTAAATTACTAAAAATGAGCGAGTCAAACACAAGGTGACAACGCATGTTAGGCCTATATTCCCTTGACCTTGAGCTAGGGTGAATGGAGACTGAGGGTAGGGGGGGGAAGTAGTGAGGGAGAAGTGGTGGCAACACACACACACACACACACACCCACGCTTCGCAGACGACAGTGATATCATTTCGTGATGATTTCACTCATTTTGTATAAGAACTCCTCGGATTTATTCGAGAGTCAACTGTATATATACATAAATAGGTATGTAATGATGTGTAAATAATATACCTACTGTATAATGTAAACAATATAATAAAAAAAAATAGAGAAACCAAAATTCAGAAAAAAAAATCCAGCAGTTTATGTCCGTTATAACCGAAATCCGTTATAACGGGGTCCGAAATAACGAGGTTTAACTGTATGTCACACCGTAACAGTAGGTATAGGATTGCTTTCTATGTCTCCGGCTAGAAGGAAAAGCCGAGAAATGACAGCCGGAGAATCATTCCTCGGTGATGAAAAAATGTTTAGTTTTGTGTGTTGTGTGAGGGTGTGGTATTGCCCAGATGACCGAAGTCATTCCCAGGGACTCAAGCCCCCTGGTGATGGGTGGGGGGATGTTGTGACGGTTTGGCCCCATAATGGCAGCTTTGGGGGGTGATCCCACAATGTATTGTAGTGTTATCATCCATCTCATACTGCTGGAATTCTAATCTGCCAATGATAATGCAAAACCCAAAATCCGTAATACAATATACCCTGCTGGTGTTTACCTGGCACGCTCTTGGCGCAGCTTGTCTCGGTCCCGCTCAGCATCCTCTGTGGGACCTGTAGCAGCAGCAGTGACAGGGCGGAGACCAGCGTGTTCCTCTCGCGCCTTCTTAGCCAGGCCCTTAAGCAGCTCCTCCTTGCGGGTTTTCTCCTTCTGGGCCATCTTTTTCTCCAGCTGGGCACGCATCTCGACCTGGGAAGGGAAGGCATTATGAAGTACCATAAAAAGTATGGTCAGTAATGAAGAGTAACAGAAAATATAATATTAAATAGTACAGATTAAGACATTTGCAAACTACAGTACTGAAACAGTACCAAACCCAAATATGGCAACACAGGTACACTGACAAGTCAAATGTCAGAGATTCATTCCTTAAACTCAAAATCCCAATAGCAGTAATGAGCTTTTGTCTTCAATCATACAAAAAATGTATAAGATGATGGAAAATGTGAAATTAAGAACAATCAACAGAATATCAGGATAAAAAGGGGATTTATCTAATTGATAACATGAACAATTTGTATGGCAGACAGTGGGCAAACTTCATACATACATACATATACCAGGCCTTCATCTTCAAGCTAGAGGTACCGTACTCCCATCACGTTGTACACCCTCCGAAACACAAATACCCAAATGTAGAACTTCCTCCCCCCCAACACACACTCCACATCTCAACCCCCCAATCCCTGTTGGAAGAGGGAGCAACCCCTCACAACTAAACTGCATCCCCTTGTGGAACTACAAGGGGCACAGCTATGTTTGCATCCATAGCAAGGCCCGACAGCCACACTCAATGCAGGTCCCTCCCCCAAGGACCGTGAAGCCGTGTCCACTCTTCAAACATTCACCACCCTCCTCCACTCGTTTCTGTCACGTGCAATCACTCTACCTTGCTCCACAGATATATATATATACCTCTTCCACTCAGAGCTCCTTTCACAGTGTCCATCCATCTCCTCTGTGGACTTCCTCTCCTCCTTACACGTTACATCTTCCACTTCTGAGCCCCCTATCCTCTTTACCATTCTATTTTTCTCCATTCTCTCCACATGTCCAAACCATCTTAACACACACTGTTCTGCATGGCCTGCTAACTCTCTCACAATATCTGTCCTTGTCTTCTCTTCCTCGTTCCTGACTCTGTCCATTCAAGTCACACCACACATGCTCCTCAGACATCTCATCTCTACAACATGTAACCTTCTCTTCTCACTTTCTCCCATATTCCATGTTTCTGCTCCATACAGTGTAGTAAGAACTGCTATCCCATCATACAACTTCCTCTTTATATCCATTCTGAGTGACTTACAGCCAAATATCCTATTCATTCCTCCTAGCACCTTTCCTTTTTCATTTACATTAGATATTACCTCCGTCTATTTTGCTATCCACCGTCACCTTTGACCCCAAATACTTAAAGCACTCCACCTCCTTCAATATTTCACTATTTAGCATTATATTCATCCTTCTACCCTCTGCTCCCCTCCTACATCTCATTACTTTGCTCTTTGCCAGGTTCACTCTGTTTCCTCCTCCTGCACACCCGTCCAAACTCCTGCACTAACATACTCGGTTCCTTTTCTGACTCAGTCACTAACGCCTTATCATCAGCAAACAGTAATTGGTTTAGGCCCATCTCTCTACCTCTGCTGTCCACCAAACTCAGTCCTCTCTCTATCACCCTATTAGCATTTACCTCTCTTACCACACCGTCTATATAAATATTAAACAACCATGATGACATCACACAGCCTTGACAAAGTTCCACCTCTACTGGGAAATTCATACTACAATAGTACTGTATATAAATAATGCAGTTAATACAAACTCAGTATACCTAAGTGAAAAACAGGAAAGTTTATCACATTCATGACAGCAATCCTATAGTTCATTAAAAATAAGTTTAGATTTGAGACAAAGTAATCTACAGTAAAAGTCCTGTAATCCGAATTGCAGGGGACTGAAGGTCATTCGGACTATTGATTTTTTCGGACTATTGGTTGGACCTCCAAATACAGCTATGGAAAAATAAACACACAAATTATTGGATTACAGTAAACCCTGGTTATTTGGGATTAATTGAGGGGAGACACTTGACGAGTTATCAGAAGATCTGAGATATCCGAGGGCTTAAATCTGATGCGTATGACTGATTGTCTGTCTGTACACCCACTCTCAAAATTACGTGTGCTTTCACTCGTATCTCTGGTTCCCATACACAGCTAGTAACTAAAAATAATTCTAAACTTGAGGCCAAAGTATGGAAAATGAATGTTTATAAAGGTTATTAATTCTAAAAGGTTAGGCCTAATAGCGTGTGTGTAGTGCGTGACGAGTTGACAAGTTCAGTTAACACCAATAATTCATGAGTTTCTACTCATACAATCACATTTCCTTAGTTTATATTAATTATTCTTTGTAATTTTCTCATACAATCACTTGCACTTTAAACCATATCAAATATCTGTACCGGGATATGTGTTTAAAGTATGAAAAATAGTCGTATTGAGAAGTTGTTCACTATAAAGGGGTTAGGCTTATGGCGAGTGTATCAAGCCAGCGTGAGTGGCAGTGAGGTGGAAATTTCACTCATCACTAAAACTCATTGAATTTTCATTCGTGCACAAACATTCCTTAGTTTGTATATATTAATTAATTTTGGTAATTTTCTTTGAAAAATCACTTCCACTTAATATTAATTTGCGCATAGATATGCCTAATAGATGAGAGAGTGTGGATGGCCCAGCTGTACGCGAATCACGTAGGCATATGTGACAATACACCCGAAAAATCCCCTCATAGGCCACCAAAATTGAAATTTTTATTACCACTTTAAAAAATTCGGACTATTGGGATTTTCGGAGTATCCGTGGTTGGATTAACAGACTTTTACTGTAGTTAAATATGTCCAAATTATCTTGACTACTAATTTTACCTGCTCCCTGGCCTTTCTGTCAGCTATGTACAGAGCCTCAGCCAGCTTGGCAAACTTCTCATTGATGTGAACAGACTGAAGTCCTCGGCCATCTGCAGCCAATCGCTTGTCAAGTGGGATGGTGTAGCCCTTGGCATTCTTCCAGTTGCTGACACAAGGTGGGATTCTCCATTCCTGTTGCTCCTTCACTGTCACCTGTGCAAAAACATTTACTTAATCATATATATAGAGGATACTACCTAAACTGTAATAAAATGAAAGATATCAATGAATATTTACCATCATAATGCTCAATACACTACCATAGTTATCAATTGTTTAACAAAATTCACAAAAGGAAAGGGTGAGACTGGATAACAGCAAGATAGTAATTTATACATTTGTTTAAGGAACCTTTTATAAACTACACTTCCAATTTCTATCTATCTATCAAAAGCTCTGATGCCTCATTCCATCCGCGAACTCTAGCCCAAGGGGGTGGCCACAGCAGAAGTATTTCCAACTTTCAATGTTCCAACATTCCCTCCTTACTTGGTCAAGCCTTCCTCTGCCCCTCACGTTTCTCTCCCTCATGTACTCTTCATTTTTCCCACCTTGGTCTATGTATTTACTGGTGCATATGCACAGACCCATGCATACTTCACTATACCAATCTTCCCAGTCCTCTACAATATCCTTGTTACCTTCCGTCCATGCCCATCCACTCCCTTACACACTCTCTTTGACATCAACAATGCACACCATTTCCTTTCTCTCCCTTTACATTTTTCATCTATACCTGGCCATATCACACATCCTTCCATTCCTTCCCACAACGCATTATTCCCACACTCTTCCACCCCCCATCCTTTCATATGTGTTTCAGACACCCCACACACATCTATTTTACTCCTTCAAACACATTCCACAATCTCTCTCCTTTCCACCTCATTCATCATTCCATTCACATTTATCGGCGGCCTGTCAAGTCAAATATTTGGATGGGATGGTACAAAAATATCCAAAAGTACTTCATTCCATCCAAACATTATGACACCAATCACCAAATTCAACACTACAGATGTCCATTTCATCTTCACAAGTACGGTACATCAGGAGACACACAAACACTTGCTGCAGCCTCCACAAACCCACAATATCCACTACACTACATGGCATAACACCAACACAATGCCAAGGAACATCAAAACTTTCTTCAGTCAGTATTATTTCATCTGCTTTCACAGACACTCCTCCTTTCTCCTTTTTCTCCTCATGATATTTACTTCCTTCCAGAACATATTTTCATTGACCTTAAATTTCTCTGACAACTGTTCCCTTCATCTTTCATCTGCTCTCCTCTATGGTTCATTTACCTTTTATTTAACATCTCTGTCCTTCCTTATATAAACTCTTCTTGTCTTATTACACCAAACCTGATGGTACTACTCATAATGCCTCCTCATGTCTAACACTAGCACTTTCCCTTCATTAATCCACTACACTGCACTCTTCATTTTCCTCCCTCCCAGCTCTTTCACACTGCACACCTCCTTGGCCTTTACTATTCTCTAAAATTTTCTTCAATCTAGTTTTACACTTCTTACTTCCTTTGACATCCTTTCATCTCAAACATTCTTAATCTTCTCCTGCTAGTCTCTCACCATTTCTCCCTAGTTAAGTTTATTTGTTTTTATTACTTCTGGCCGAGCAGCCCCGAGCTCCTGAGGAAGGCCATGGCCTGAACCGGGCTTTCCCACAGTGGCCTCAAAGAGTGTATGTTGTGTTGTTAGCATGTGTGGTTGTGTGTATTGCAGTCTTCAATAATGTGTTTAATTGTATGGGGTGCTGTGTTGCATCCTGGACAGGCATCCGCAATGGCTCCATCCAGCCTCTTCTGGTATGACAGAAGGGCCGGGTGGTGGTCACATCGCAGCGTGGCCAGATGGACTCTGTCCTCACGGGGAAAGGAGGATTCAGATGGATGGATGTCAGGAGGTCGTGCGTGCAGCTGTGTGTTGTTTTTGAGTGTTTGGATGGACTGATGAGTGATTTGAGTATGAATATGTTTCTGGAGATTGGTTTGGGGTGGGCATGGTGTAAGAGATGATAGTATTTGTGTGTGGTATCGTGTGCTAAGTGTTGTTTTAATGTTCCTTGGCATGTGTGGGTGTTGTGCCATATAGTGTAGTGGATGTTGTGGGTTTGTGGAGGCTGCAGCAAGTGTTTGTCTGCCTCTCATGTCAAGATGATCCTATATAATATGATATGGTAATATATATATAATACTAAAATCAGTAATAAATCTGACTCACCTTCCTTGTCGGTGAATGCATGACTGGGGCCGGGGGAGATGGAGGACCCCGGGGAACCTTCTTGTTAATTCTGCAATTGAAGATGATACCGTACTTTATTTAACTGCAATACTTATAAATATGAATTCTGAGTAATACTCAAAGAACTAAGACTGTTGTTGAAAACTATTGCACTCCATTTTAGCCCATGTAAAGTAATAAGAAACATATATTGTATGGGAATTCTGATTAAGTTTGTGTGGATTCAACCCTGGAACAGTTTGACTAGGAGTACAGCTTATACACATAATTTACAGTAATAATGTAGAGTAATGTATTGATATTTTGATAGTTCAACATTCAATTCATTACAACCTCATACGCTGTAAAGGCTACTCTTATATAAACAAGTTACCCCGTATTCAAAGTGAGGTAATTTGCTCATAATTATATGCAAGAGTTTGTGTAATTATATGGGTCTACATTTACATAATTCCTAAAATATAATTTGTATTAATGCAGCTTTTAATAAATAATTGCACACTCAATTCAGTGAGTGTAGCCAGCGTGATGTCATCATTTTTTTTAAACAATATGAGTCAATAATGAGTGGTATAAATGTTTTTTAAAATACCATACTGCGAATAAATATATTGAATAAATAATCAGTAAATAAATTATATGCCAGTTTGATTGGATTTTTTTTTTGCAGAAATAAATTATTTCTCAGATTATTATCTTTGTGATATTTAAATATATTCAGTACAAAACAATATAAATTACCTGAAACAAAACTTTTTAGTACTATAGTAAAAAAACAATAAAAAACTGATCAATATGGCATCAAAGAAAAGGTTAAATCTCAACTTTACTTGAGAAAGAGAAGAATATATGAATCTGACAGGTGTAAAAGGTCCCTGTGATGAAGTGAAGACAAGTCTGATGATCGAGAATATGAGTTAGATGATGACAGTAAAGATATAGAAACAAGTGAAGATGACAACATACTGAATGAGATCAAGATCCATGTCCACACCAAAGGTGATTGACAGATATCCATGACACCACACCACTCTAGGCACTGATGCTTTGTCTCACAGTTGTAAAGTATACGAAAATGCTATGAGGTGAAACACCAAGACAATTAGTCTCACTTTGGTGTGTGTTATCATCAATCTTACTTGAACTTAGGGGGTTCCATGGGGTCTTTTGGCTGCTCCACCATACGGATGACTCTCTGTGTGGCTCCAGAGTTGAAAGAGACTCCTTGATGTGATGGCGTGTACCGGATGTAATGAGCTGGGGCCTGCTTTTCTGCACACCTCACTGGCATGGCTGATGAGATTTTACCCTGTTCAAGTGAAAGGTTGAGTTAGGAGGGAGACTGGGCTACATAAAAGGGCTTCATTTTGCATATGAAGGTACAAGAGTTTACCATCCAATGGCCAATTTCATCCTACTAAGGAAACGCTACCTTAACCCAAATAGTTATGGGTGCCAACCACACAAAGTCATCCATAGGACGGCTTGAATCAATGCTTCTCAGCTAACTCACTAGGGCACAAACTAATGCAATTTTGAACTGCATGCATCATGTCAAGGTTTATGAATTGTACATCAATGTCATTCAAATAAAATATCACATCAAAATACAAATTCACGCCAAGTCTTAACGCCCTCAAATTAGGCTACTGTACTACCATAATCTTTGAGTAGACTACCATATTTACTCGATTATAAGCCGTCCTTGAATGTAAGTCACACGGTAAAGTTCTTATGTTGTTGCTATCAGTAATATTGAAATCCTCTGTTTTTAGGCATTTTTTTTAGGAAATACTGGCCCTCCAATTCAAGTACACGATAGTCTCCCTATAAGGGCTTGCTTGGGAAATTAGGATTGACTTTTAACTTACAATTTAACTTAAATGGTGAATTCATTACTCTCAAACTTGAATTTATAAAAGGCAAGGAATATTAAATAATTTATGAGTGTTTATTTCTATTATTTGATTCTTACTGTTGGAATTGTTTGTGTAAGGAAATGGACCTTGACAAAGCAATACTGATATTGTTCAGATTAGTCCAGCCTGTTTTATAAAGAAATAAAGTCTGTTAATGCTATTATTTTAATTTGTTATCTACAATACACAGTACTGTACAGTACTTCATTATACCAATACTGGAGCTGCTAGACAAAATCTGCAATAAAACAGAATGACAGGGACATATGTTACTGAAATAAGTGGAAGGAAAGTAAGTGGTGGTGGTGGTTTTGTTGGTGAAGGAGGAAGAGGTAGTAATGTGTAGTGAAGTGGAAAAGTTGGAGGTGTAAGTAATGTTAGTGGTGAAGGAGGAAGAAATGGGAGATGAAGGTTGTGGTAGTGTTAGAGAAGTGGAGGTGAAAGGTAAAAGTGATGGAAGAAATGGGAGATGAAGGTTGTGGTAGTGTTAGAGAAGTGGAGGTGAAAGGTAAAAGTGATGGTACAAGAAAGGACATTTGGTGGTTGGAGTACATTCAATGCACCAGAAGCTCTCCTCCATACTCGCTAATATGCACATGCACACACATATAATGGCTACTGTCATATTCCATTTTCATTCATAAATACATACTCCATTAAGACAATTGATTTACCTTACAATATAATATTTGAACTGTTTATTATGCAGTGTCTAGTAAAGATTAAATTCACGATAATTTTGCTCATTAATATACAGTACAGTAAAAGTCCATTAATCCAACCACGGTTACTCCGAAAATCCCAATAGTCCAAATTTTTTAAAGTGGTAATAAAAATTTCAATTTTGGTGTCCGAGTGGCCTATGAGGGGATTTTCCGGGTGTATCGTCACATATTATGCCTACGTGATTCACATACAGCTGGGCCATCCACACTCTCTCATCTATTAGGCGTACCTATGCGCAAATTAATATTAAGTGGAAGTGATTTTTCAAAGAAAATTACCAAAATTAATTAATACAAACTAAGGAATGTTTGTGCACAAATGAAAATTCAATGAGTTTTAGTGATAACTGAAATTTCCACCCCACTGTCACTCACGCTGGCTTGATACACGCGTGATAAGCCTAACCCCTTTATAGTGAACAACTTCTCAATACGGACATTTTTCATACTTTTAACACATACAGTGGACTCTCGAATAACGTCGAGTTATTCAAAAACGCGTTATTTAAACTTAATTTCCCTATAAGAAACAATGGTAATAGTTGGGGTTGCATTCCTGGACAATGCAAAAGTCTACCTTTTTTGGGATTTTGTTACTCTAATGTATGAATAGTTGAGGCAATATAAAGAATGTGTGGCAAAAATAAGTGAAGCAAATCCTAGGAGTTCTTATACAATAAGAGCGAAATCATAATGAATATGTCACGGAATATCCACGGAATATCACTGTCGTCTGTGAAGTGTGTGTGTGTTCCCACCACTTCTCCCACGGTCCTTACCCCTACCCTCAGTCTCCATTCACTCTAGCCCAAGGTCAAGGGAATATAGGCCTAGCATGCCTTGTCACCTTGTGTGTGTGTGTCACGAGTCACAATTGACTCGTGACATACTGTATTTGTCAATGTGTAGCAGAGATAAGTATTAACATCTTCACTATTAAGTGGAAGATGATTATCTCGTGAACACATCTTTACTATTAGGTAGAAGATGTCTAATTATATTTTATCCTATTTCTGTAATTCCAGGCTAGCTCAAAATGAGTTAAAGTCTAGGGAAATGTAACCGGAAAAAAAAGGACAGTTTTTTTAAAACGGTAGTTAAAGAAAAAAAATAATCTAGCTAGCTTTGTGAGTGAAGGTAAGTATGTGGGTAATTATAAATTGCACATGTTGGTATCACTGGAATTTTAATAAACATAGTAAAGCGACTTTGATTGGCTGTTTTCATACACCATATCCCTTCATTCAATAATTATAAAGCACAAGCACTCGTGAGCAGAAGTGGGAGCTACATCAACATATACATCGGAGAGTCCACATAAAACAAAAATCGTTGCCACCTCCCCAAAAGAGTTGTTATACTGGAGCCCAACGTGGGGATTCAGTGTAAACTCTTTTGGGGAGTTGGCAACGATTTTTGTTTTATGTGGACTCTCCGATGTATATGTTGATGTAGCTCCCACTTCTGCTCACGAGTTAGTTTTGTTTTTTTAGTTAAGTTTCTTCCTTTCCTTCGTAACCTAAGTCACGAGCTTCCTGTATGATTTCACTTACAGTAGCCATTTAATTAGTCTCCTTTGTTCTATGCCTTAATTCCTGGGCAATTATGGTTAAACTAACTCGTGAGAGTGTGTGCGCATTGGTTGGGATTCGATGCAAAAATCAGACCCACGTTGGGCTCCAGTGTAACAAACCCTTTTGGGGTATGCCAACAATTAGTTGTTTTAGGTGGGGCCTCTTGATATGTATGCTACCGTAGTGTTAGTGGTTCCCGAAACAAAGGGAATCCACTCCACATACGACCAAAGATGTCTATGTAAATTTAGGACAGGAGTCCTCGTGTCTCGATGTCTGAGACAGTGCAAATTGCGCAATATAATAATTACTCCACAGACGACTGAAGCTCGTCAAGGTGAAACGGTGACGGATGTCTCTGTGTCGGAGAATTTAAGTCCAGACCAGCGTGCAAGAGTCAACGCGGTGCTGGCGAAATATTCATGTGTGTTTTCTGACAGGCCTGTGGTTGCAAACGTAGCCTTTCCTTTCTTTACTCCCTTTTCTTCAAGGTAAATTTTTTTTTAACCAAATTGAAATACTGTAGTTCGGATAAAGATGCCTGATGATTGTTTGCATCAGAAAGGTTTGTACTGACTACTACTGACCTGAGTAAGCTTCTCTAATGCTTGTCTAGTTTTTTCTGTAGTGTCCTCAATCTCTTCCACTGAAGGTCGCTGCAGTTCAGGGTCATCTTCCGAAGTAACAGCTGATGGCAGTAAGTCTGTTAACCTGGAGTATACAATCTGCAGGGGGGAGGAGGAGAAGTTATTCAAGTTTTGTTCAAGCAAATGTTTTCATTGTCTATATATCTATCTAAAGCGCTGATGCCTCATCTTCAATGTAAATAAATATATCGAAGAAAAGGAGAAACTACATCAAAACTAAATTCATACTGTACTGTACTTAAAAACAAAGAGAGTTCTGATATTCCAAACCTCCACCAAGACTGAGCATTCCCAAAAGTAGTCCCTTCTCCCCAAAAAATTGTGTTTGGACACGAAGAGTCCACTCAGAGATACCCATGTTTTGCTTTATTCTTCACAAACAAGTAAAAGTTTATATAAAATAATACATAGTCACATCTGGATCAGGATATTTCCCATCTTTAATATACATTAAATATCCACACATAGCTTTTATTATTACAATTTTACACTAACAGTTAAAACAGGCAATCATCAACCTAATAAAACATTTAATATAACCTCATTGGTGGTAACAAAATATTATTTGAATGTAAAGCTGCAAGTTACTCTATCAAATTAGTTTAATATAAATGAGTCATAGCCATCATTAAAGTAATTGCAATTGTTTAGCATGTCAGTTATAACACAGTAATTACCTCTTGAGTGACTGTATTTAGCCATGACATTGGTAATACTAGCAAGATCTGGACTTGAGCTAGCAGTGTAAGGATAGTAACACTGATTGATTGATTGATATTAGGCGCCAAAGAAGCGAGGTCATATAGCATCAGAAGAAGGTGACAGAGAGGTGAGATAGCAAGCAGGAATGAAATAGAAAGAAAAGAGGGACAGTTGTAGAACTGAAAGGGAGTAGCTGGGGTCAAAAGGGAACCAAAACCCTTACAGTTTTGCCCATATCATTACAGGCTATACCCCCCCCCCCAAGGGGTAGTAACACTGACTCCAGCCTTTGTGCAGTGGTACATTGCCCATTTTAGCTCAGGCTCTACCCACTACTAAAGCTGTTCCCTCTCATATCTGAATGAAAGGGTGCCTGTAAATATCATTCAGACTATTAACCCAAGGACAAATGATGGGGCAAGGTAAATACTGACTTGTATGGAGACTGCAACAAGGTAGCTGGAAGCTGTAACCTTAAGGTGATACCATTGCTGTTGCAGAAGGCATGGTTGAAATTTTCTATCGAGTTGGTGGATAACTGTAAAGACACAGATCCCGACATAAATGGTGGGATCTGTGTATTTTTACAGTTATCCACAACATGTGTACACAGCACCTCATTCTATTAAACACATTATGGAATACACACAACCACACTCGCCAACAACACAACATGCACTCTCTAATAGGCATACTGTTTTTTTGTTTTCTAAAGATTACAGCATTATTACAATGGCTCATCTAGCTAATACACAGCTCCAATAATAGTGGCCATCTTAGGGTTCACTAATATGTTAGGTATTATGGCCTCAAATGTCCTTTAGAAGGCAGTTTCCATCTTATCTCCCCTACCAGATAATGCCAGAAAAGAAGCATCTAGCAATTCTTCTAGGGAATCTGGAACCTTGAACAACGATGTGTGGATCTATATATGTTTATTATATGAGAATGTGCAAGGTAGAAAAAGTCTATGGTGGATAGTAAAGATGTCACGAGCTCGTATCACTACAGATGTCATCAAAGCACCACTAAAATTTCATAATCCATAGACATGGACTCAATAGTCACAGAGAACTATACACCTCTACCCATTTCTCAAAAAATAAAATCTGTTCAGGTTATGGTGATGAATTACTGATTGGCTTAGTCGTGGACATGTGAATAAGATTATGGTGTAAAATGTTCTTACTGTACTGCATTGTGGGCAGAAAGGGTATTGTGTCACGGGTGTTTTTTAATACTGTAATGTCATAATTTGGGTTAAGTTTCCAATCAACTCATCAGGGTCCTCTTTGTGGAAGACCATCACCTGTGTGTTGTAGTTTGCATGAATGAACGCTGAAAGCGTAATTTTTGCTTCAATTAATATTATGTGGCTGTAAACTTATTTGTTTTTTTATTGTGTAATATCCTTGAAAATCAGTAACTACTTTCCTCTATAGTCAAGAGGAATTTTTTTCCCAATTAAATCTTTAATTATTTTCCTTTCAAGCAAAAAGATGAAAAACAAGACCTTCGACTGTACCTTCAATCCTTACCAAGAGTAATTTGTCCAAGCAGCCCCACCACCTCCCCCTCCTCCCATCACTAGAATAATTTATTGCTTATTGCTTAATTCTATAATAATACATTGCCATACTAAGTAATTTACACAACATACATGTAAATAACAAAATTATGCATGCAAATATCTTTTTACTTTTACAGTAGTTAATTATCATTAAACCTAAAACTAGAATAACATTAAGACAGAAATTTACCTTATCCTTTGCGTGTCCCTGCCTTGCCAACACATCATACTTCACTTTGCCCTTCTCATCTAATTGGACAGCCAGTGCATTTGAAGTTGACCCTCCCCCTCCTCCTCCCTCTCCATTCCCACTCTTGCCCATTCCCAGAGGATACTGGGCAATATGGCACTCGGGAAAGGCACCACCATCCCCAAAGTCCTGGAAAGGAAGTCAAAACAAAATCTCCATTATGCACACACATACAAAGAATATACTGCATTTACAGTATATAATAAAAACATTAGCCATGCTGGCCTGTAGCTGTATAGGCTACAGCACAACAACTGTGACAATGATAAAAAAGATAATTGGTTAACTTGCTTTTAATACACTCAACTCTCCATTTCCCGGACACCATCATAATGCACCTGACTTTTCCTGCCACCATGAGTCAGATGAAAAATTGCCTGCATGTACCGGTTAATCTACATATGTATACCACAAATATATCACTTTAGCACACATATACCGGTAATCATTTATGTAAAATGCACATATTCACAGAGGATATGATTCAGGCCAAAGGCAAGCATATACGTGTGTGCTGAACTATACTCTGTCCAGCCTAAGGTGGTGGAGAAGCCCTGCCTCTCTGGGACATTCCTGGATGTATCTGATTGGCAGATGATGAGAAGGGGACGTTTAGAGTCCTTTTGGTCACACATACACACATGTCGCATAGCGGTGCGTTAATCTCATTGACCTGCAGCTTACGCCTCCCTCCTTCTTCCCTCTACTTCTCTCTCTCTCTCGTGTTCACAATTCATCCACAACCTTTCCTTTTCTATATTCTATAATCTAATGATATTTTATCCCACATATCATATACGTACATAGATATATTTAGATTAATGGCATTATATTATTTTTTTTTTTATTCCAGTAGCATGCATCATAAGTTATTTCACTTTCCTTTTTCCTCATTTGTTACCTTCATCTAAGATTCTCTCTCTTTCTAATCTGGTCCCTATAGGCGCCTGTCAACTTGCTGTGTCGGTTTGTTAAGCTATTCACACACACACCACACACACATAAACACCAATCCCTGCCCAGAGACATGCTGCTTTGCTTGGCCATGGTTTTGAAAGATATTAACTCTTTTGTGTAAGTAGTTAATTTATGTGGATTTTTTTCTATATTTTTGTTGCATAAAAACCCACTCTTTCGTGCTTCCGAAAGATAAGTGAAATCAAATGTATAAAAAATGGTACTAAATGGATGAAAAAGCCTTGAAGTCTGCTTTCGAACACGGGAAGTCACAAGGGTTACTCAAAGATCCTCCAGTTGACCTCTCACTGTTGCTCACTTTTTACTACACGCTATATGTTCTAATCAAGATATTATGAGCTCCAAGTAAATTATCACTGTGAATTTTGACTGTAAGGCTCACACATATCATTTAAGATAATGAGTGAGTAATAACAGGCATGAATAATGCTTAATTAGTAAAAACAAGCACTGGCTTCGCCACCCACGGCTACGCCGTGGGTGCTTTTGCCTGCGGCGCTGCTCGCTTCGCTCACCCCCCCCTACCCCCCCCCACTCCCCCCCTACACCTCACGCCCCAACCCCCCCCACTCCCACACCCCCAACGGCCCCACCACCACCCCCCCCCCCCAACACAACCACCACCACACACACCCCAATGACATGTCACACCAGGTAGTGAAGATGTCAAGTAGTCAAGATGTGTTGAAGTGTCACAATTACCACTACCTCCCACCCACCCACCTACATCTTAACAACCACCCATCCACCCACATATCTCTTCCAATTAATAGTGAAGATGTTCGTGTATGGTGAGTAGTGAAGATGTCTTGTGGCCGCCCCAGTATACATTGGCGTCCTCGCTACCTACCACCCACCCATATATTTATTGACATCTTCACTACCTACCTACCCCCCACATCTTACCTACCTACCTACCACCCACCCATATATTTATTGACATCTTCACTACCTACCTACCTACCTACCACCCACATCTTACCTACCTACCTACCTACCTACCACCCACATCTTAACTACCACCCACCCATATAATTATTGACATCTTCACTACCTACCTACCTACCTACCACCCACATCTTACCTACCTACCTCTCTGCCAAATATAAAGGGCAATGTCTCTTGTATCTCTAGGGAGTAGTGAAGATGAAACATTTTATAGTAAAATCGTTAAAAAAAGTTATTTTTGAAAGTTTTGAAAAGTTGCAATTTTTAATATACATTGATATTGATATTCATGAAAAAAGGAAGCTCTCCTATTTTTCTCAGTGTGCTGAACACCTCTAGCCAATCAGGGAAGCAAAAAATGTTTTGACCTGCCTACCGCACCTGTAGGTTAGGTTAGGTTAGGTTAGGTTAGGTTAGGTTAGGTTAGGTTAGGTTAGGTTAGGTTAGGTTAGGTTAGGTTAGGTTAGGTTAGGTTAGGTTAGGTTAGGTTAGGTTAGGTTAGGTTCTCCAACATCTTAAAGACGGCTGAGTACCGTAGGATATAGCCTACACATCCAATTTGGGTAATACCGCCAACCAACTCTATGCTACTAGTCTCAATGACCATTATATTCTAGACAAAACCACCAAACCACACAGAAGAGCATAGCTCATTCAGATGTACACTTGTGATACTTTAAATTTTTCATATACATAACTGTCAATTTTTAACACTACGTTCATCTATATTTCCCCCTTGCTAGTACTTGTGCAAATTCAAATACAATGTGTCTATGCATCTCAAAACCAGTTTGGAAGTTGTGACTGTGCTTGTGTGTTGACTTGGACCTCAGTAACAAGCCTCATGAAACTTATATCCAGTGTTGGAATACATTTAAGAAAATAATAAATAATAAATAATAAATAAAAATATAAATGCATGCAAACTGACCTCTTGTGAGCGAGGCAACCATCCCTTCCTGTGTCCATACGGTGGTGCAGCCCTGGAAGCTGTGACCAGAGCCTGCTGTTGTTGTTGCTGTGCCTGTTGTCTCCTCCGTCGGTCATCACTTTCTCGGTCCCACACTGCCGCACTCACCGGAGGCATAATACTATTCACCGCCATAGAGAAAAAAGGAATGAAGGTATAAAATAATGAGTGAATAAATCTTTCTATATACTGTACGATACTCTGCTATTACAATACTCTTCTAGACCAAGTATCACATTTGTAGTCAACCTTTCAAAACTTTCAAAAATTAACGATTTTATGGTAAAATGTTTCATCTTCACTACTCCCCAGAGATACAAGAGACATTGCCCTTTATGTGGGTGGTAGGTATAGGTAGTGAAGATGTCAATAATTATATGGGTGGGTGGGAGTTAAGATGTGGGTGGTAGGTATGGGTGGTAGGTAGGTAGTGAAGATGTCAATAAATATATGGGTGGGTGGTAGTTAAGATGTGGGTGGTAGGTAGGTAGGTAGGTAGTGAAGATGTCAATAAATATATGGGTGGGTGGTAGTTAAGATGTGGGTGGTAGGTAGCGAGGACGCCAATGTATACTGTGGCGGCCACAAGACATCTTCACTACTCATCATACACGAACATCTTCACTATTATTTGGAAGAGATATGTGAGCGAAGCGAGCAGCGCCGCAGGCAAAAGCACCCACGGCGTAGCCGGGGCTGGCAAAGCCAGTGCTTGTATAACAAAATACAACTTCACATCTTCTACCCAATAGTAAAGATGTTTCTCTCTGCTAAGACGCGAACACGATGATGAAATACAGTATTCACATCTTCATCTAATAGTGAAGACGTGACGGTAAAACATAAAGGATGATGTGACATAATATGGGTAGTGAAAATGTCACACCGGGTAGTGAAGATGTTAATACTTATCTCTGCCAAACATAAAGGATGATATGACATAATGTGGGTAGTGAAGATGTCACACTGTCACACCATATCCAATAATTTCACTTCCATACACTTTTACGAACTCCTCACCTTGCATTCTCTCCACATGTACAAACCGCCTTGTAAGTGATTTCGAGATAGTTTATCTCTTTCCAGGATTCAGTTCCTTCTTTTCAAGATATGAGTTTATTGGGTTCATTCTTTCTGTGTAAGGGGTCGATCCTGTACCGTAATTTACCTAAAGGTTAAGGAGTGTGAAATAGTCAGTCTACACTCGCCACTCTCTCGAGGGGACTCTGATTTTGCCAAGGGCCGGGCATAGAGGCGTCCCAGCAACCTACCCAACTACAGACCTTACTTGAAACACCCCAGATAACAAGATACAAGGGCCGGGCATAGAGGCGTCCCAGCAACCTACCCAACTACAGACCTTACTTGAAACACCCCAGATAACAAGATACCACAGCTGTTACCAATGCAGCTTGGGCCCCTCTCCTATAACCTCTTCGAGCGTCGGCTTACTCGGCTATTGAAAAGAGGATATTAATTGGGGGTTGGTGCAGTGGGATATTGGGGTTAAAGTAGGGTACTGCTGTCTGACTAGGAAAGTCGATTCCAGGCTGATTTCGTGACAATGTATTTTATGTTACAAATGTCGGTTAAATATGAGTTAACATCTTCACTATTAACTGGAAGAGACTTTGCCCTTTATATTTAGCAGAGATAGGTATTATCATCTTCACTACCTGGTGTGACATCATGATAAATGTTAACATCTTCACTATTAAGTGGAAGAGACATTGCCCTTTATATTTAGCAGAGATAAGTATTAACATCTTCACTACCTGGTGTGACATCATGATAAATGTTAACATCTTCACTATTAAGTGGAAGAGACATTGCCCTTTATATTTAGCAGAGATAAGTATTAACATCTTCACTACCTGGTGTGACATCATGATAAATGTTAACATCTTCACTATTAAGTGGAAGAGACATTGCCCTTTATATTTAGCAGAGATAAGTATTAACATCTTCACTACCTGGTGTGACATCATGATAAATGTTAACATCTTCACTATTAAGTGGAAGAGACATTGCCCTTTATATTTAGCAGAGATAAGTATTAACATCTTCACTACCTGGTGTGACATCATGATAAATGTTAACATCTTCACTATTAAGTGGAAGAGACATTGCCCTTTATATTTAGCAGAGATAAGTATTAACATCTTCACTACCTGGTGTGACATCATGATAAATGTTAACATCTTCACTATTAAGTGGAAGAGACATTGCCCTTTATATTTAGCAGAGATAAGTATTAACATCTTCACTACCTGGTGTGACATCATGATAAATGTTAACATCTTCACTATTAAGTGGAAGAGACATTGCCCTTTATATTTAGCAGAGATAAGTATTAACATCTTCACTACCCGGTGTGACATCATGATAAATGTTAACATCTTCACTATTAAGTGGAAGAGACATTGCCCTTTATATTTAGCAGAGATAAGTATTAACATCTTCACTACCTGGTGTGACATCATGATAAATGTTAACATCTTCACTATTAAGTGGAAGAGACATTGCCCTTTATATTTAGCAGAGATAGGTATTAACATCTTCACTACCTGGTGTGACATCATGATAAATGTTAACATCTTCACTATTAAGTGGAAGAGACATTGCCCTTTATATTTAGCAGAGATAAGTATTAACATCTTCACTACCCGGTGTGACATCATGATAAATGTTAACATCTTCACTATTAACTGGAAGAGACATTGCCCTTTATATTTAGCAGAGATAGGTATTATCATCTTCACTACCCGGTGTGACATCATGATAAATGTTAACATCTTCACTATTAAGTGGAAGAGACATTGCCCTTTATATTTAGCAGAGATAAGTATTAACATCTTCACTACCCGGTGTGACATCTGATTGAGGGGTGGGAGTGGGTGGAAGGGTGAGCGAAGCGAGCTGCGAGTGGGGGGGAGGCGAGTGCAGCGAGTTCTCTCGGAAATGCCCCGTTTATGTTTACAAACATAATTTGGAAACTAGTCTGATCTGACCTAACCTAGACCACAGCAGACTACTGGGACCTAATCTGGGCAAACTACCGGACCTAACCTGGGCAAACTACCGGGTATACCGTAACCAGTGTAAACTATCATAAAATGACTGGGGCAAATTTCCAGGATCTAGCCTAATGTGGTAATACTGCTCAAGCCTAGCCAAAAACCCAGTTATTCTGTAATAATACCCAACAAAAATATCAAGGAAATTGGTACCGGTAAGTATTTTTCTTTTCTATGACTCTTCTCAGCTATTACTAAATATTCTCAGGCTATACATCATTGTAGTACAGGACATTTAAAACAAGTGTACATTTAGCAAGTGGAGGCCCACCTTAGCCGCGCCATTACCAGGCAAAATCTTCAAAAAATAAAAAAAAGTCAAAGCAATGTAATAACTTTGGTATGGCAATTCTCGTTCAAACTATCTCTAATTTTAACCAAAGGATGGGTTAAGCAGATGTTAAACTCAAAGAAATCTACCACATTTTCTTTCATAAGACCATAAGAATTTAGGAAACTGCAGAAGGCCTGTTGGCCCAGTTGTTGGCAGCTCCTGATTTAGCCATGTAGCTATCCAACCTATTTATAAAGCCATTCAGTGTTTTTTAAATTATTACCTCTCTTGGAAGCTTGTTCCACTCGTCCACTACTCTATTCTCAAACCAAGGTTTTTCTATTTTGTGTTTAAATGGTATTTTTTTAGTTTGAATCCATTTGAGCATGTTCTATCTTGGCTAACTAGCCTACTTACAATCTTAGTACCTTGCCAAGTCGGACGGATCCATGATGAACCCCATTGTAGTTATTATTGCTATCTACTGACTTGTATACTTCAGAGAAAAATGTCAACCGATTTGTGAGGCGAAAATTACCTTTCATGAACCCTTGCTGTCTAACTATAATTATATATGTTTTTCTAAGTGCTCTCTAATCCTGTTCGCTATTATGGATTATAAATTATTGAGGAAAGAATAAAATTAAACAGGATCCAGCACATATAAAGTAACTATATAATGGTGTGTCTATTCTAATACCATAAAACATAAAAAATGTAAACCTCCCCTAACGAGTCAACAAATTACAAAAGTCCATAGTATTGCACAATGGACCGTATGCAAGAATATTCGTGGTGTATACGATGGTGTGGTACTTGTACGACGGCTCTGTTATTTGTCCCTGGAGTCATCGTACCGGTACCAAACCATTATTATTTGTTATACACCATGCATGTTCTTGAATACGGCCAAGTAAATGATGCAGTAGTTATCTCAACAACACTTAAAACAGGTATTTGTGTTGTTATTGTACCAGTTTGTCATCATATTTTAATACATTATTGTTCATTGAGCATTACTATTCATGGGATTATAATTTTGAAGGGTAATACAAAGGTACAAATGATAAAATATAACTCACTCTGCTAACGACACCATCTTTGTTGATATCCTAACTGCGTCCGAACACCGTCATAAGGAGGCAACATTGATCCATTAATATATTTTATGTTGTATTCTCAAATAAAAATCTCCCAAAAGTACTCAAATATATTTGTATTATTCAAATTTAATACGAATATAGGTATGTGAAAGAAATATGATTATTTTTGTTAATTCTGTTTTTTTATTGATGCAACTCTTTACATTCGTATACAATTCAAGGTGATGGTTCTTAATTATTATACTTTCATAAGATTTTAAGATTTTTCTCGCAATAGTCTCTAATTATTATTGGATTTATATTGTTATTCAAATTTTTTATCAAAATAAGATATTTGCAAATATTAGTAAGTAAAGTTTTTTTTAGCAATGTTTTGTGCCATATTTCTACAAAGAATGCAATATGTGGTACATTTTTTTTTCTAATATAGGCTATATCATGAATGTCTGAAAACAAGAATACTTGGGCAAAATAAATAATAAAATGTTGTCACTGTTTTTCCACAACTCATGTCAATAGGCCGTTGTCACACTATGCGGCTCCACCGCTACGGCGCCGCCGCAGAATGGCGGGATGCGACGCCGCACCACCACATCGACTATAAATTTGGGACGTCCTAACTTCCCCAGGCGAGTTAGGTCCACATACTCAAAACATTAAGACCTTATACTCAAAAAAAATTCGAGATTCGACTAAAAATCAGGAGATATACGATTTATTACAACAACAACAAAAAACATTAATATTATAATCGGGTGAGGTTAGTAGGTGAAGTGTAATAAGGTGCTTGTTGGTGTCTACTACATAATAATTAATTAATTATGAAAAAATAGCAATAATAATAATAATGGTGAAAAATAATAATAATGATAATAAAATAACCTTTTGTATATTATGATAGTTTAGGCTTTGGCCGCTAGGTAGACAGACACCTTAACTCTCTCTCTCTCTCTCTCTCTCCAAGGGGGTGCTAGAGTAGGGGACAGGCCTGGGGGGGTTTCAGGGGGTGCGGGAATAAGGGGACATGCTTGGGGATTTAATTAAGGATGTGCGGGCGTAGGGGGGACATATAAATAATAATAATAATAATAATAATAATAATAATAATAACAATAATAATAATAGTTACTTGGCAACTCCACCACTGTCAACCCCACCACTCATTGACGCCTCGCTCGGGCCAAAACATAAATTACATATGTGTATTCCTCACATGATATCTTCGTAGCCAGTAGTCCTAGGCAGCTGTGGATAGTCTCATTGGAAAGAGGAAGAGTTGTTGCTTAAAATGAAACTAAATATAAGTTTCTAGGCATTGTAGTTTAGAGAGAAAGAGTGAATGTAATAGACCGACAGGGAGAGAGAGAGAAATGTGTGTGTACGCGTATGTAAGAGAGAGGAAAAAAAATTACATATGTGTATTCCTCACATGATATCTTTGTAACCAGTAGTCCTAGACAGCTGGGGATAGTCTCATTGGAAAGAGGAAGAGTTGCTGCTTAGAATGAAACTAAGTATACGTTTCTAGGCATTGTAGTTTACACGTAGGTAGTGATTGAAGTAGAGAGGTTGGTGGGAGGAATGTGTGTACGGTAGGATTGTGTGCGTGTGTGTGTGTACGGTAGGTTTGTGTGTGTGTACGGGGTGTGTGTGTGTACGGTGTCTGTGTGTATGTGTACGGTAGGATTGTGTGCGTGTGCGGTGTGTGTGTGTACGGTGTCTGTGTGTGTGTGTGTACGGTAGGATTGTGTGCGTGTGTATGTGTGTGTGTGTGCGTATGTGCGTGTGTATGTATGTGTGTGTATGTGTATGTATGTATGTGTGTATGTGTGTATGTGTATGTGTGTGTAAGTGTGTTTATGTATGTATGTGTATGTATATATGTGTATGTGTGTCGGTGTGTGTGTCTGTGTGTATGTATGTGTGTATGTATGTGTGTATGTGCGTGTGTATGTGTGTATGTATGTGTGTATGTATGTATGTGTGCATGTGTATGTGTGTGTATGTGTGTGTGTGCGTGTGTGCGTGTGTATGTATGTGTGTATGTGTGCGTGTATGTATGTGTGTAAGTGTGCGTGTGTGTATGTTTGTGTGTGTTTGTATGTATGTGTGTATGTATGTATATGTGTGTATGTGTTCATGTGTATGTGTGTGCGTGTGTATGTATGTGTGCGTATGTGCGTGTAATACGTCGTGTATGTGTGTGTGCATGTGTATGTTTGCGTATGTTTATGTGTGTGTGAGTGCGTGTATGTGTATGTGTGTATGTGTATGTGTGCGTATGTTCGTATGTATGTGTGTATGTGTATGTGTGCATATGTGCGTATGTATGTGAGCGCGCGTCTGTGCGTGACAGCGAGAGAGAGAGAGAGAAAATGTGTGTGCGTATGTATGTGTGTGTAGGAAAGAGTGACGTCATAATCCCACTATCCAACTCTCTCTCTCTATCTCTCTCTCTCTCTCTCTCTCTCTCTATCTCCATCACTCTCTCTCTATCTCCCTCTCTTTCTCTCTATCTCCCTCTCTTTCTCTCTATCTCCTTCTCTTTCTCTCTATCTCCTTCTCTTTCTCTCTATCTCACTCTCTCTCTCTCTATCTCACTCTATCTCCTTCTCTTTCTCTCTATCTCCTTCTCTTTCTCTCTATCTCCTTCTCTTTCTCTCTATCTCCTTCTCTCTCTCTATCTCCATCACTCTCTCTCTATCTCACTCTCTCTCTCTATCTCATTCTCTTTCTCTCTATCTCCTTCTCTTTCTCTCTATCTCCTTCTCTCTCTCTATCTCCATCACTCTCTCTCTATCTCCTTCTCTCTCTCTATCTCCATCACTCTCTCTATCTCACTCTCTCTCTCTATCTCACTCTCTCTCTCCGCCTCGAGTCAACTGTAAACTGAACAGAAAACGAAGATTTCAAATATAATTGGATTTTAAAATAGTCATCCATTAAAAACAATCATAAAAAACGGGAAGATTTTCTAGAAAATGGGACGGGGTTAGAAAATGTTAGAAAAAAAGAATAAACCTCACGCTACGATTCCTCAAACTCGGTTGACTTAGGTTTAAATAACGACATTAAAACATTACTTAATCGTTATTTTTTTGTGATGGGAAACGTGCCTAGAAATATATTTACTTTATCAAATTATAATTATTGGCGTACGAGTAATATTGAGTGAGTAATTTAAATAAATGTTTGAACGAAGTCATTATCTACACTTTCGAATGAAACAACCTCATTATAACTTTTCATTACCAGATCAAAATCAGAATTGGTTATGATATGATGTGGTTAGGATGTGGTTAGGATGTTGAATATCTCGATAAATAACGAGTTAAATGCAGTTTTTAGTGTCTGGGAAATTGTAGTTTAGTAAATAACCGTTTATTTAAGACTATCCCAGTGAATAAACATCGTAATTTTTATATTAAAGGGGAAAAACTGATGTTTATTTATAGGGTTCATTTGCCAAGGGGATCTGGCAATGTTGCAGCAGGTCCGTTATTGCCATTCTACTTACGTAATGGCTACCTGTGGTCTTAACCCTTTGACAAGGCGTTCATTACGGCCTCGTTATTCAATAATTACACCCTTAGGTAAGTTCATTATAATTTTCATGGGTAGATAATAGATTAATCTGGCCACGTGACCCACCGTGGCCACTGATAGATAACAAATAGACGAGAAAATAGATAGATAAACAAGGCCATTTTGGACCAACTTTAAATATGGCGTCTGTGTGTTTAACCCTTCTCCTACCTTCACTATATATCGTAATAATTTAAATATTAGAAGCTCAGGTAAGTCTATACAGCTATGAGGTATTGTTTATATCAAGGTCTATATATATATCTATCGCTATATCACCCTTTGGGAACCAAGCAAATAATAATATAGCAGAAAATAGATAGATAATATATATTTTTTTCGTCCGTGTGCAATTTTAGGATTAATCTCGTAAGAATTTATATTATTATTATTTAATTATAAGCTCAGGTAAGCCTGTATTATTCTGAGATTATAGTTTATTTATATATCTATCGTTATATCATACTGTGGAAAGTCATAGAATAATAATATAGCAGGAAATAAATAAATAAACAATATATATTTTTTGGCCCCGTTTGAAATTATCGGCGGATTAAATTCGTAATCATTTCAATATTTATTATTAATTAGCTCATTTAAGTCTATATTATTCTGAGATTATAGTTTATTTATATATCTATCGTTATATCACATTGTGGGTAGTGTGGGAATAATAATATAGGCGATAAAATCGATATATAAAAAAAAAATTGTCGTCAGCTGATTTAAATTATGGAGGCGGCATGACGACTCAGCGTTGCCAGATGTGCGATAATCAGCTAACGCTAAAGAAATCGTCGCAACCTTACAAGCTAATTAATTAATGCAACAAAAAACACCTATTAGGTAACTTTTGGTTTCATTTTATATGGTTGAGTTTTAATTTGTGTTATTAGTAAGAGTTAAAGTGAGGCCTATACAGTGAGGGTGCTTGGGGATAGGCCTACTCCCCACTCCCACTCCCGATATTAATTGGCCAATTTTACTCCGTAGGCATTTTTTTTTATTATTACGCTTCAAAATGTGTCTTATTAAACTGACCATAGAGGAAAAGTATCAAAACGTATCAAAGCTGTGTTCAAAGTTTATGGAAAAATGACTAAATACTAATAATAATCCTTCATGCCATAAAAAAAAAAGATTTGTTTCATTCATTTTAATACGATAATATATTATTCTCGGTGTGATATACGATAGCAGGCATGAAATAAATCAGATAATTATAGAAAATGTGTGATAATTATATCGGCAAAAAAATAGGATAATGTTTAATAAATTGGTTATTAGGGTGATAAGGAATTTGCTGATATATACATGGAAAAAAAAAAAAAAAAAAAAAAAAAAAATGGAGGAACGATAAAATGATCATTCAATTCGTAATTATTATTGTACCTACTCAAATTTATTGGTATATAATTATTATATAATGTACTCTGTAGGTAGGCCTATACTATAGTATTATAATAAATGGTATGTTACGACCGTCCTGTTTACAGTATATTAATTATTAAGTGTTTTCTGATCTGAAAAAATGGATTACAAAATTATAATATATTACGATAAATAATAATAATAATAAAAAATTATAATAAATTACAATTAACGTTTTTTTAATAACTTCTGTACTTTATAATGTTAATTAATCTCTCAACACAGATACGTATATTATCATTTCTGATAAAATTATAGATTTGTGTGAAAAAAAATACGAGGGTTGAAATACGATAACTTTTAACCTCCAGGTACGATAATATGAGTTTGTAAATCTGGCAACAATGCTGATGACGTCACAAGACACAAGGATCTCTTACAGTGTTGCCAGGTGCAGGGAAATTTCTCTGTTTTAGGGAATTTCAAAGTCTACATAGGGAAATAATTTACAGCTCGTTCAAGAGTAAACAGGGAAATTTCTACAAGACCTAATACCTAAAAGACAATCAATGTTCAAGAGTAAACAGGGAATTATTGAGGAAAAAGGGAAATTCTGATATTGAATTAAGGGTAATGTGGCCAAATAGACATGGCAACACTGTCACCTATCAACTCACCTCAACTGTAATGGCGGCTGATATCCGAGATTACCGTAATTCATCAATATTTATTGGTGTTTTTTGTTAATTAAATCGATTTATTTAACATATTGGTGTACCCAGAGAGACGGGAGATCTTCTACTATATATCATAGGTATGTTAAGAGAGAGAGAGAGAGAGAGAGAGAGAGGAAGAGAGGAAGAGAGAGTGAGTGTGAGAGAGAGGAAGACAGATAGTGATTATTATTATTATTTTTTTTTTATTTAATTAATTTATACAGATAGTGAGAGTGAGAGAGAGAGAGGAAGAGGGAGAGAAAGAGAGAAAAAGAGAGAGAGAAAGTCATATAGAAAATATATACCACAGAAATGAACAAATTATTGAAATTAATGAAGTGATATTTACACGTAAATATTGTCTACCTCACACAGTTTAT
>JAWZYT010001103.1:312500-322500 GCA_034508575.1 Petrolisthes manimaculis
AGGATAGTGTATGTGTATGTATGTATGTTTGAAGGATAGTGTATGTGTATGTATGTATGTTTGAAGGATAGTGTATGTGTATGTATGTATGTTTGAAGGATAGTGTATGTGTATGTATGTATGTTTGAAGGATAGTGTATGTGTATGTATGTATGTTTGAAGGATAGTGTATGTGTATGTATGTATGTTTGAAGGATAGTGTATGTGTATGTATGTATGTTTGAAGGATAGTGTATGTGTATGTATGTATGTTTGAAGGATAGTGTATGTGTATGTATGTATGTTTGAAGGATAGTGTATGTGTATGTATGTATGTTTGAAGGATAGTGTATGTGTATGTATGTATGTTTGAAGGATAGTGTATGTGTATGTATGTATGTTTGAAGGATAGTGTATGTGTATGTATGTATGTTTGAAGGATAGTGTATGTGTATGTATGTATGTTTGAAGGATAGTGTATGTGTATGTATGTATGTTTGAAGGATAGTGTATGTGTATGTATGTATGTTTGAAGGATAGTGTATGTGTATGTATGTATGTTTGAAGGATAGTGTATGTGTATGTATGTATGTTTGAAGGATAGTGTATGTGTATGTATGTATGTTTGAAGGATAGTGTATGTGTATGTATGTATGTTTGAAGGATAGTGTATGTGTATGTATGTATGTTTGAAGGATAGTGTATGTGTATGTATGTATGTTTGAAGGATAGTGTATGTGTATGTATGTATGTTTGAAGGATAGTGTATGTGTATGTATGTATGTTTGAAGGATAGTGTATGTGTATGTATGTATGTTTGAAGGATAGTGTATGTGTATGTATGTATGTTTGAAGGATAGTGTATGTGTATGTATGTATGTTTGAAGGATAGTGTATGTGTATGTATGTATGTTTGAAGGATAGTGTATGTGTATGTATGTATGTTTGAAGGATAGTGTATGTGTATGTATGTATGTTTGAAGGATAGTGTATGTGTATGTATGTATGTTTGAAGGATAGTGTATGTGTATGTATGTATGTTTGAAGGATAGTGTATGTGTATGTATGTATGTTTGAAGGATAGTGTATGTGTATGTATGTATGTTTGAAGGATAGTGTATGTGTATGTATGTATGTTTGAAGGATAGTGTATGTGTATGTATGTATGTTTGAAGGATAGTGTATGTGTATGTATGTATGTTTGAAGGATAGTGTATGTGTATGTATGTATGTTTGAAGGATAGTGTATGTGTATGTATGTATGTTTGAAGGATAGTGTATGTGTATGTATGTATGTTTGAAGGATAGTGTATGTGTATGTATGTATGTTTGAAGGATAGTGTATGTGTATGTATGTATGTTTGAAGGATAGTGTATGTGTATGTATGTATGTTTGAAGGATAGTGTATGTGTATGTATGTATGTTTGAAGGATAGTGTATGTGTATGTATGTATGTTTGAAGGATAGTGTATGTGTATGTATGTATGTTTGAAGGATAGTGTATGTGTATGTATGTATGTTTGAAGGATAGTGTATGTGTATGTATGTATGTTTGAAGGATAGTGTATGTGTATGTATGTATGTTTGAAGGATAGTGTATGTGTATGTATGTATGTTTGAAGGATAGTGTATGTGTATGTATGTATGTTTGAAGGATAGTGTATGTGTATGTATGTATGTTTGAAGGATAGTGTATGTGTATGTATGTATGTTTGAAGGATAGTGTATGTGTATGTATGTATGTTTGAAGGATAGTGTATGTGTATGTATGTATGTTTGAAGGATAGTGTATGTGTATGTATGTATGTTTGAAGGATAGTGTATGTGTATGTATGTATGTTTGAAGGATAGTGTATGTGTATGTATGTATGTTTGAAGGATAGTGTATGTGTATGTATGTATGTTTGAAGGATAGTGTATGTGTATGTATGTATGTTTGAAGGATAGTGTATGTGTATGTATGTATGTTTGAAGGATAGTGTATGTGTATGTATGTATGTTTGAAGGATAGTGTATGTGTATGTATGTATGTTTGAAGGATAGTGTATGTGTATGTATGTATGTTTGAAGGATAGTGTATGTGTATGTATGTATGTTTGAAGGATAGTGTATGTGTATGTATGTATGTTTGAAGAATAGTGTATGTGTATGTATGTATGTTTGAAGGATAGTGTATGTGTATGTATGTATGTTTGAAGGATAGTGTATGTGTATGTATGTATGTTTGAAGGATAGTGTATGTGTATGTATGTATGTTTGAAGGATAGTGTATGTGTATGTATGTATGTTTGAAGGATAGTGTATGCGTATGTATGTATGTTTGAAGGATAGTGTATGTGTATGTATGTATGTTTGAAGGATAGTGTATGTGTATGTATGTATGTTTGAAGGATAGTGTGTGTGTATGTATGTATGTTTGAAGGATAGTGTATGTGTATGTATGTATGTTTGAAGGATAGTGTATGTGTATGTATGTATGTTTGAAGGATAGTGTATGTGTATGTATGTATGTTTGAAGGATAGTGTATGTGTATGTATGTATGTTTGAAGGATAGTGTATGTGTATGTATGTATGTTTGAAGGATAGTGTATGTGTATGTATGTATGTTTGAAGGATAGTGTATGTGTATGTATGTATGTTTGAAGGATAGTGTGTGTGTATGTATGTATGTTTGAAGGATAGTGTATGTGTATGTATGTATGTTTGAAGGATAGTGTATGTGTATGTATGTATGTTTGAAGGATAGTGTATGCGTATGTATGTATGTTTGAAGGATAGTGTATGTGTATGTATGTATGTTTGAAGGATAGTGTATGTGTATGTATGTATGTTTGAAGGATAGTGTGTGTGTATGTATGTATGTTTGAAGGATAGTGTATGTGTATGTATGTATGTGTGCGTGTATGTATGTGTGTAAGTGTGCATGTGTATGTGTGCGTGTGTGTATGTTTGTGTATGTGTGTATGTGTGTGTGTATGTATGTGTATGTGTGTGTGTGTATGTGTATGTGTGTATGTGTATGTGTGCGTATGTTCGTATGTATGTGTGTATGTGTATGTGTGCATATGTGCGTATGTATGTGAGCGCGCGTCTGTGCGTGACAGCGAGAGAGAGAGAGAGAGAAAATGTGTGTGCGTATGTATGTGTGTGTAGGAAAGAGTGACGTCATAATCCCACTATCCAACTCTCTCTCTCTCTCTCTCTCTCTCTCTCTCTCACTCTCTCTCTCTATCTCACTCTCTCTCTCTCTATCTCACTCTCTCTCTCAATCTCACTCTCTCTCTCTATCTCACTCTCTTTCTCTCTATCTCACTCTCTCTCTCTATCTCCTTCTCTTTCTCTCTATCTCCTTCTCTTTCTCTCTATCTCACTCTCTCTCTCTCTATCTCACTCTCTCTCTCTCTATCTCCTTCTCTTTCTCTCTATCTCCTTCTCTTTCTCTCTATCTCATTCTCTTTCTCTCTATCTCCTTCTCTTTCTCTCTATCTCCTTCTCTCTCTCTATCTCCATCACTCTCTCTCTATCTCCTTCTCTCTCTCTATCTCCATCACTCTCTCTCTATCTCACTCTCTCTCTCTCTCTCTATCTCACTCTCTCTCTCCGCCTCGAGTCAACTGTAAACTGAACAGAAAACGAAGATTTCAAATATAATTGGATTTTAAAATAGTCATCCATTAAAAACAATCATAAAAAACGGGAAGATTTTCTAGAAAATGGGACGGGGTTAGAAAATGTTAGAAAAAAAGAATAAACCTCACGCTACGATTCCTCAAACTCGGTTGACGTAGGTTTAAATAATGACACTAAAACATTACTTAATCGTTATTTTTTTGTGATGGGAAACGTGCCTAGAAATATATTTACTTTATCAAATTATAATATCTGGCGTACGAGTAATATTGAGTGAGTAATTTAAATAAATGTTTGAACGAAGTCATTATCTACACTTTCGAATGAAACAACCTCATTATAACTTTTCATTACCAGATCAAAATCAGAATTGGTTATGATATGATGTGGTTAGGATGTGGTTAGGATGTTGAATATCTCGATAAATAACGAGTTAAATGCAGTTTTTAGTGTCTGGGAAATTGTAGTTTAGTAAATAACAGTTCATTTAAGACTATCCCAGTGAATTAACATCGTAATTTTTATATTAAAGGGGAAAAACTGATGTTACTTTATAGGGTTCATTTGCCAAGGTGATCTGGCAATGTTGCAGGTCCGTTAGTCAGTAAGCAACATTACGTAATGGCTACCTGTGGTCTTAACCCTTTGACAAGGCGTTCATTACGGCCTCGTTATTCAATAATTACACCCTTAGGTAAGTTCATTATCATTTTCATGGGTAGATAATAGATTAATCTGGCCACGTGACCCACCGTGGCCACTGATAGATAACAAATAGACGAGAAAATAGATAGATAAACAAGGCCATTTTGGACCAACTTTAAATATGGCGTCAGTGTGTTTAACCCTTCTCCTACCTTCACTATATATCGTAATAATTTAAATATTAGAAGCTCAGGTAAGTCGATACAGCTATGAGGTATTGTTTATATCAAGGTCTATATATATATCTATCGCTATATCACCCTTTGGGAACCAAGCAAATAATAATATATCAGCATATTGATAGATAAGCTATTTTTTTTTTCGCCTGTGTGAAATTTTAGGATTAATCTCGTAAGAAATTTATATTATTATTATTTATTTAGAAGCTCAGGTAAGCCTACATTTCTCTGAGATTATAGTTTATTTATATATATATCGTTATATCATACTGTGGAAAGTCATAGAATAATAATATAGCAGGAAATAAATAGATAAACAATATAAATTTTTTGGCCCCGTTTGAAATTATCGGCGGATTAAATTCGTAATCATTTCAATATTTATTATTAATTAGCTCATTTAAGTCTATATTATTCTGAGATTATAGTTTATTTATATATCTATCGTTATATCACATTGTGGGTAGTGTGGGAATAATAATATAGCAGGAAATAAATAGATACATTTTTTTTTTTTTTTTGGTCCCGTTTGAAATTATGGTAATTTATCGTAATAATTTCAATATTTTTTTTTTATTTAGCTCATTTAAGTCTATATTATTCTGAGATTATAGTTTATTTATATATCTATCGTTATATCACATTGTGGATAGTGTGGGAATAATAATATAGGCGATAAAATCGATATATAAAAAAAAATTGTCGTCAGCTGATTTAAATTACATATTATTATGGAGGCGGCATGACGACTCAGCGTTGCCAGATGTGCGATAATCAGCTAACGCTAAAGAAATCGTCGCAACCTTACAAGCTAATTAATTAATGCAACAAAAAACACCTATTAGGTAACTTTTGGTTTCATTTTATATGGTTGAGTTTTAATTTGTGTTATTAGTAAGAGTTAGTGAGGCCTATACAGTGAGGGTGCTTGGGGATAGGCCTACTCCCCACTCCCACTCCCGATATTAATTGGCCAATTTTACTCCGTAGGCATTTTTTTTTTTATTACGCTGCAAAATGTGTCTTATTTATTAAGCTGACCATAGAGGAAAAGTATCAAAACGTATCAAAGCTGTGTTCAAAGTTTATGGAAAAATGACTAAATACTAATAATCCTTCATGCCATAAAAAAAAAAGATTTGTTTCATTCATCTTAAAGAATACGATAATTTAGTTTCGGTGTGATATACGATAGCAGGCATGAAATAAATCAGATAATGCGATAATTATAGAAAATGTGTGATAATTATATCGGCAAAATATACGATAATGTTTAATAAATTGGTTATTAGGGTGAGAAGGAATCTGGTGATAATTTTTATATACATGGAGGAACGATAAAAAAAAAAAAAAGATCATTAAATTCGTAAGTATTATTGTACATACTCATGTTTATTGGTATATAATTATTATATAATGTACTCTGTAGGTAGGTAGGCCTATACTATAATATTATATAGTATTATTAATAAGGGAGAATAAATAAAATCACTAAAGAACTTAATATAATAGTGAATAATAAATATAGAAGTGCTGAACAAAAGGTAGAATTTTCACCATCGTCACGTGTTATTGTTTGTGTGTGTGTGTGTGTGTGTGTGTGTCACGTGTTATTGTTTGTGTGTGTGTGTGTGTCCAGTCGTCGATGCCACATGGGTTTATTTTGGTTGGTAAGCTCACAAACGAAAGAATATTTGTCGTGTAAATGCCTTATGGGTGAATTATATAATGAATTTAGTGAGTAATTAATCTATACAGTGATTATTATTATTATTATTATTATTATTATTATTATTATTATTATTATTATTATTATTATTATTATTATTATTATTATTATTATTATTATTATTATTATTATTATTATTATTATTATTATTATTATTATTATTATTATTATTATTATTATTATTATTGTTATTATTGTTATTATTATTGTTATTATTATTATTATTATTATTATTATTATTGTTATTATTATTAAATACCTTATGGGTGAATTATTTAATGAATTTGTTGAGTAATCTATACAGTGATTATTATTATTATCATTATTATTATTGTTATTATTATTATTATTATTATTAATCTATACAGTGATCATTATTATTATTATTATTATTATTATTATTATTAAATCAAGCCTAAAATAATGAAGCCTTAACATTGTGGTTGGTTGGGGAGCTAACAAACCAAACATTTATTTCCTAGAAGGATTTAGTGTGACTACCTGGACCTAACCTGTACACACTACCGGGACCTAACCTAATTACAACAACCTTCACAAGTTTGGCTAATTTTTTTTTTTAATTCTTGTAATTACTCTGCTGTCCTTCTATGTATCCATTTTCCGTTTGTACCATCTTATTCCCCATAAAATTGTCTATGTATCCATCTATGTATCCTTGTATTAATGTATGTATTTATGTGTACAGATTACAAAACAGAACGAGGAGAATATTACAACAATGACCAACCCAACCCAACCCACTATTACAACTTTGAACCTGATATGTGACCCCTAACCTGAAGTGGCCCGGACCCCTAACCTGAAGTGGCCCGGGTCCCTAACCTGAAGTGGCCCGGGTCCCTAACCTGAAGTGACCCGGACCCCTAACCTGAAGTGGCCCGGACCCCTAACCTGTAGTGGCCCAGGCCCCTAACCTGAAGTGGCCCAGACCCCTAACCTGTAGTGGCCCGGGCCCCTAACCTGAAGTGGCCCGGGCCCCTAACCTGAAGTGGCCCGGGCCCCTAACCTGAAGTGGCCCGGACCCCTAACCTGAAGTGGCCCGGACCCCTAACCTGAAGTGGCCCGGGCCCCTAACCATATTGTGATACGTGAGTAGCTCCCTAAATGGCCCCTTCAACTCAGTCCTCTCAAGACCGCCCCTCAATTTTACACACCCAACCCCCCTCCATTTCACAGCCTCATATAGACCTCAACTCTACCTCCCTCAATTTCACAGCCTCATGTACGTATGTATGTATGTATGTACGTGTGTATGTATACCTATGTACGTGTGTATGTATATGTATGTACGTGCTCTTAATAATACTGAAAGAAGATGACATCAAACTGGTGAGATAATACAACAACATTCTTTTCTGTCATTATGATGTACACTCTCCTAAGAGAGGAGAGTGTATTATATTTCTACTAATTTTTCTTTTCTCCTTTCATCTTCTTCTTTTAGTTTTTTAATATATTCACTAACTTTTATTTATATTAACTTTATATTTATATTTATATTATATTTATATTATATAATAACTTATATTATGGTATAGAGTTTATTATTTGGCTTTTTCATTTTAATTCTTTAATTTTCTTGTATACTTATGTGTGTATAAGTTTCAATACAAGTGTAATATGTGAATGTGTATGTGTGTATGTATATGTATGTATGTGCGTATATATACGTACAGTATATACGTGTGTATGTATATCTATATACGTGTGTATGTATATGTATACGTGTGTACGTGTGTATGTATTTGTATGTACGTGTGTATGTATACCTATGTACGTGTGTATGTATATCTATGTACGTGTGTATGTATACCTATGTACGTGTGTATGTATTTGTATGTACGTGTGTATGTATACCTATGTACGTGTGTATGTATATCTATGTACGTGTGTATGTATACCTATGTACGTGTGTATGTATATCTATGTACGTGTGTATGTATACCTATGTACGTGTGTATGTATACCTATGTACGTGTGTATGTATACCTATGTACGTGTGTATGTATACCTATGTACGTGTGTATGTATATCTATGTACGTGTGTATGTATACCTATGTACGTGTGTATGTATACCTATGTACGTGTGTATGTATATGTATGTACGTGTGTGTGTATATGTATGTATGTATGTGTAAGTAATAATCTACACTTGAATGAATAATAATAATGGTTTCTTTTTACAGATTAGGTGATGATCTGATAAGCAAAATTTTTATTCGTCTTCATGGAGGTTTATTTGTATAAATTTGTCATACATTCTGCTTTTTTTTTTTTTTTTTTAATTCTTGTAATTACTCTGCTGTCCTTCTATGTATCCATTTTCCGTTTGTACCATCTAATAGCCCATAAAATTGTCTATGTATCCATCTATGTATCCTTGTATTAATGTATGTATTTATGTGTACAGATTATAAAACAAAATGAGGAGAGTTTTAAATTATAGGTTGGTGAAGGGTTGTGTCACATAAAGTAAATTGTACATTTCCATAATAAATAATTTAACTTTAACTTGAAAATGGAGCCTAATGGTTCATGTTATTTTAACAGTTCATGGAAATTGCATTTATTTAATTTTTTTCATGATACGCACTATTTCAAATTCACATAATTTAAACTCACATAAAAAGAGAGCAGAGTGTATATAGATGTGTATGTGTGTATGTATGTATATATGTATGTATTTTGCATGCCCTTTCTTCCCTGTTCTTCCCCTGTACTGTACATGTATTCAATAGTGAATTATTATTTTATTATTCCAGATGTGACCAACCTATACTTGATTGATACCCGTTCCTATACTACTACTACTACTACTACCACTACTACCACTACTACCACTACTACCACTACCACTACTACCACCACCACTACCACTACTACTACTACTACTACCACCACTACCACCACTACTACTACTACTACCACCATACTTGTACTTCATTCTGCTATGTTTTCAAGATGTGTGTTTGTGTGTGTGTGTGTGTGTGTGTGTGTGTGTGTGTGTGTGTGTGTGTGTGTGTGTGTGTGTGTATATTTGCATGCCTCTTGATTGACACTACGGCCCAATTAATTAAAAAAACACAAAAACCCGCCCCACAATGAAATATAAAGCTATAACTGAAGGTGAAAAGGATTGTTATATATGTGTGTGTATGTATTGTTACGTATTCAACTCAACTTTTTGTAGGCCTCTATCACCTAACAGAAAAGGGAAGGGTTTTAAATGGGGAATGAGAAAGTCAGATCAGAACTTAAATTGACGTCTTCATTTAGTTAATTAAATAATACAAGTTAATACATAAGTAATCACAAAATATATAATTGAACATTAACATAACAACCTAACCTAAGTTTAACATCCTAACCTAATACCTAACCATCAACTAACTTGACACGGACAAGATCCACAACAACAAACTTCACACCTGTACTTAATAGTAGTTCCTAACCAAAACTTACATTCCTAAACAGCCTTAAAATTACACAATATAATAAATAGAAAGGTGGAATGGTAAGAAAGGTCTGGACGAAGTAAATGTAAATGTATAACCCAAAATTTATAACACACTTTCCATATATATATCACCCAGGTAAACATGTAACACATAATATATACAAAATAATTTATAACAAATATTCCTCCCTAAACCAATTTACATATCAATTCAATATCAATACATATATAATAGTTAAGAAATAACAAAAAGCTTCTACCTAACAATATATAAATAAATAAATGTTTGTGTGTATG
>JAWZYT010001103.1:327500-332500 GCA_034508575.1 Petrolisthes manimaculis
TGTGTGTGTGTGTGTGTGTGTGTGTGTGTATGTGTGTGTGTGTGTCTTTCCCTCTGTGTGTGTGTGTGTGTGTGTGTGTGTGTCTTTCCCTCTGTGTGTGTGTGTGTGTGTCTTTCTCTCTCTGTGTGTGTGAGAGGGAAAGACACACACACACACACACACACACACAGAAAGAGAGAGAGAGAGAGACAAAAAAAAAAAAATGTATATATAAAATTGTCCGAAAATGTAATATACCTTTGTAATTACTGTTATTCTGTTTATTATTTCTCCTCCTGTGGTTATTTTGTATGTATGGGAGTAGGGGACAGGCTTGGGGGGAGGGGAGGGGGTGCTGGAATAGGGGGACAGGCTTTCTACACACACATATCATTCACTCTGACACACACACATCATTCTTCCCTACACACACACACAGACACCTTCTCTCCACCTCCCTCCATACACACACACCTCTCCACACACACACTTTCCCTCCACCTTCTCTCCCTCCACACACACACACACCTCTCCACCTCCCCTTCTCTCCACACACACCTCTCCACCTCCCTCACCTCACCTTTCCTCCTTCTCTCTCTCCCTCCACACACACACACACCTCCCCTTCTCTCCACACACACACACACACCTTCTCTCCACCTCCCCACACACAGGCCATATTTTTAACAGACATTTAACAGGTGGGATTGAACTCTGATCCTTCACAGCCACAGTCCCTTACACTACCCACTCTGCCACGCCACCCCCAATTATATACACACTATTGACATATTTATCTATCTGGTATAGGAAGAAACTAGTTAATAGAATATAAATAAATGTTTGTATGGGATATAATCATCTAGAGAAATTGACTCTTACATACACACACACTTACATACACACACATGCATTCTCTCACTCACACACGTACATTCATTCTGTCACTCTTTTACACACACACACACACATACATTCTCTCACAACACACCTACACCCATTTCAACACCTTTAAAAATCCTATGTGTTCTGAGGTGGAATCGAACCCTGGTCCCTCACAGCCAAAGTCCAGCACTCTCTCCACTCAGCCACCACCACCCACAACTATATACAGACAATTGTTGTATTTATATACCTGTTTTATGAAACTTTTTTAAAATAATACGAATGTTTGTATATCTTAATGTTTTCTGTGTCTTTCTCTTCATATTATATTAAATAGTTTCATAAAACAGATAGATAAATACATCAATTTATCTATCTGTTTTAGATAAATACATCAATTTATCTATCTGTTTTATGAAACTTTTTAATATAATACAAGTTCACATAGACAATTGATGTATTTATCTATCTGTTTTACGAAACTATTTAATATAATATAAATGTTTGTATATATGTATTTATCTATCTGTTTTATGAAACTAATATAATCTGAATGTTTGTATATATGTTTTTCAATATAATCATGTAGAGAAATAATATTAAATAGTATTAATTTTGTTTTTATTAATATAATAGATAGATATATCTATGTATCTGTAATTATTATTTGTCTATGTATATATATGAAATATAATTAATGTTATATACTGTATATGATATAATTAAGTACAGAAATTATATATATACTATTGATTTAGTTATATCAATAGTTTATCTATGTATCTGAAAATATTAGTCTATAAATATATGTTATAATGAATGTATGTAATATAATGTTATTATAATAGATATATGAATGATTATAATATGTAGCAAAATTATTTATTTAAGTATTTGAAATTATTATTTGTCTATATATCTATCCAATATAATATATATATTTAATTTAATTATATATATAGTATTAATTACCTAGTATATAAATATGAATCTTAAATTGTTATTTGAATCAAATTCTGTATATCTATTATATATTGTATAATAATTATATGATATTGTATAACATTCTTGGCTTATTATTTCATATATTATGAAAAAAAAAAAAAAAAAAAAAAAAAAAAATTATATATATATATAATTTGTGTATTTCAAATATTTATCTATATTAATTATTCTATCTATGATTTTGTTTGTACCTCAAAAATCTATCTCCATTACTTATAATTTTCTCGTACGTTTATAATTCCAGTAGTTTATTTATTTTCAGTTTTTATATGTAGTATAAATTTCAAATTTGTTAATTGTACACCTTGATAATGTGTATCATTAAATATATCAAACTCTTTATTCATTAAATATATTTAATTATTAAATATTATTATTATTATTATTATTATTATTATTATTACTATTACTATTATTACTATTATTAGTATTATTATTATTATTAATATAATTATTATTATTATTATTAAATATTCATTAAATATGTATCTTTGAATAATGTGTTTCTCTATATAAACCTTTACATTTTATTTAGGTTTTTATCAAGTAAAACAACAAACAAACAACTTGTTAAACCAAATATATACAATTAACATACAATTATTACGTATATTCCAATTAAAACAAATACACCTAACAACTTTATTTATTTATTACAAATTATTTATTACAAATTATTTATTAAAAATTTCAAAGACTTTCCAGAAAACAGCCAACATCAATTTATAAACAAAAAAATGAATAAATGTTTATTTTGAAATTCTTATTCAACAAATCCACCAAAATAAATTTAATAAAAAAAAAAAAAAAATAATAATAATAAAATAAAACTTTGAAAATTTAGAAATTCATATTCAAACTAAACCAAAAATTATGTGAATTTAAGAGGGTGTGGGAATAGGGGGACAGGCTTGGGGGACAGGCTTGGGGGGGTTGGGGGACAGGCTTGGGGGACAGGCTTGGGGGGGTTGGGGGACAGGCTTGGGGGGAATAGGGGACAGGCTTGGGGGGACTAGGGGACAGGCTTGGGGGGGGGGGAATAGGGCACAGGGCTTGGGGGGGGGGGGGGAATAGGGCACAGGCTTGAGGGGGGGGTTGGGGGGGGACTGGGGGGTGCGGGAATAGGGGACAGGCTTGGGGGGATTAGAGGAGGTGTGGGAATAGGGGGACAGGCTTTCTACCCACCCCAAGCCTGTCCCCCTATTCCCCCCTCCCCAGTCCCCCCTGAAGCCTCTTAAATTCACATAATTTTTGGTTTAGTTTGAATATGAATTTCTAAATTTTCAAAGTTTTATTTTATTATTATTTTTTTTTTTATTATTTTTTTTTTTTTTGTTATTTTGTTCTTCTGTGATCACTCCACTTCCTGTATCTTGTTGTTCTTTTGTTCTTCGTTGTTCTCCACACACCTGAAATAACATAACGGTACAATAATTATTAGTAATTATTTGTAATAGTATGGCAATCAAACCTTTTCAGGAATAATACACACACACAGAAATAATACATACACACACACACACACACGAGGAATAATACACACACACACACAGGAATAATACACACACACACACACAGGAATAATACATATACACACACAAACACACAAGGAATAATACACACACACACACAAACACACGAGGAATAATACACACACACACACAGGAATAATACATACACACACACAGGAATAATACATATACACACACAGGAATAATACATACACACACACAGGAATAATACATATACACACACAAACACACAAGGAATAATACACACACACACACAGGAATAATACATACATACATACACACATTATTACGGTAAGGTATGTTTTTTTTTAATCTAAAAGTACGGTATGGAATTACAGTAAGGTATGTTTTTTTTTAATCTAAAAGTACGGTATGGAATTACAGTAAGGTATGTTTTTTTTTAATCTAAAAGTACGGTATGTTTTTTTTTTAATCTAAAAGTACGGTATGTTTTTTTTTAATCTAAGGGTGCATTCACACCAAGCGAGTCGCGTCAAGTCAGTGTACGTCACAATACGTCATAATTCGCCACCCGTAGTTAGCATTAAATCATATGGATGTAAGGCAAAGCCGTTCACACCGAATGTGTCACGTCACGTCGTGTCGTGTCGTGTCGAGTCACAGATGGCACCAGACCCATTTCTGTGTGAGTCACAGTGAGTCCACGGTGGTCAATTTCTTGTTTATCAGTTACATTTTCACTTACCAAGATGAGAGCAGAGCAGTCACTTGCCTCCAGAGCAGAGCAAGTCTACAGTGTTCAGTCTACAGTGTTCAGTCTACAGTGTTCAGTCTACAGTGTTCAGTCTACAGTGTTCAGTCTACAGTGTTCAGTCTACAGTGTTCAGTCTACAGTGTTCAGTCTACAGTATTCAGTCTACAGTGTTCAGTCTACAGTGTTCAGTCTACAGTGTTCAGTCTACAGTATTCAGTCTACAGTGTTCAGTCTACAGTATTCAGTCTACAGTGTTCAGTCTACAGTATTCAGTCTACAGTGTTCAGTCTACAGTGTTCAGTCTACAGTGTTCAGTCTACAGTATTCAGTCTACAGTGTTCAGTCTACAGTATTCAGTCTACAGTGTTCAGTCTACAGTGTTCAGTCTACAGTGTTCAGTCTACAGTATTCAGTCTACAGTGTTCAGTCTACAGTATTCAGTCTACAGTATTCAGTCTACAGTATTCAGTCTACAGTGTTCAGTCTACAGTATTCAGTCTACAGTATTCAGTCTACAGTATTCAGTCTACAGTGTTCAGTCTACAGTGTTCAGTCTACAGTGTTCAGTCTACAGTGTTCAGTCTACAGTGTTCAGTCTACAGTGTTCAGTCTACAGTGTTCAGTCTACAGTGTTCAGTCTACAGTATTCAGTCTACAGTATTCAGTCTACAGTGTTCAGTCTACAGTGTTCAGTCTACAGTGTTCAGTCTACAGTGTTCAGTCTACAGTGTTCAGTCTACAGTGTTCAGTCTACAGTGTTCAGTCTACAGTATTCAGTCTACAGTATTCAGTCTACAGTGTTCAGTCTACAGTGTTCAGTCTACAGTGTTCAGTCTACAGTGTTCAGTCTACAGTGTTCAGTCTACAGTGTTCAGTCTACAGTG
>JAWZYT010001103.1:342500-350000 GCA_034508575.1 Petrolisthes manimaculis
AAAGTGAATGGATATGCCACTGGGTCGAAGGTTCGAGGCTCGCCTGAAACCAAGTATAAAAAGATTTTAAATAGGTTAGGTTAGGTTAGGTTAGGTTAGGTTAGGTTAGGTTAGGTTAGGTTAGGTTAGGTTAGGTTAGGTTAGGTTAGGTTAGGTTAGGTTAGGTTAGGTTAGGTTAGGTTAGGTTAGGTTAGGTTAGGTTAGGTTAGGTTAGGTTAGGTTAGGTTAGGTTAGGTTAGGTTAGGTTAGGTTAGGTTAGGTTAGGTTAGGTTAGGTTAGGTTAGGTTAGGTTAGGTTAGGTTAGGTTAGGTTAGGTTAGGTTAGGTTAGGTTAGGTTAGGTTAGGTTAGGTTAGGTTAGGTTAGGTTAGGTTAGGTTAGGTTAGGTTAGGTTAGGTTAGGTTAGGTTAGGTTAGGTTAGGTTAGGTTAGGTTAGGTTAGGTTAGGTTAGGTTAGGTTAGGTTAGGTTAGGTTAGGTTAGGTTAGGTTAGGTTAGGTTAGGTTAGGTTAGGTTAGGTTAGGTTAGGTTAGGTTAGGTTAGGTTAGGTTAGGTTAGGTTAGGTTAGGTTAGGTTAGGTTAGGTTAGGTTAGGTTAGGTTAGGTTAGGTTAGGTTAGGTTAGGTTAGGTTAGGTTAGGTTAGGTTAGGTTAGGTTAGGTTAGGTTAGGTTAGGTTAGGTTAGGTTAGGTTAGGTTAGGTTAGGTTAGGTTAGGTTAGGTTAGGTTAGGTTAGGTTAGGTTAGGTTAGGTTAGGTTAGGTTAGGTTAGGTTAGGTTAGGTTAGGTTAGGTTAGGTTAGGTTAGGTTAGGTTAGGTTAGGTTAGGTTAGGTTAGGTTAGGTTAGGTTAGGTTAGGTTAGGTTAGGTTAGGTTAGGTTAGGTTAGGTTAGGTTAGGTTAGGTTAGGTTAGGTTAGGTTAGGTTAGGTTAGGTTAGGTTAGGTTAGGTTAGGTTAGGTTAGGTTAGGTTAGGTTAGGTTAGGTTAGGTTAGGTTAGGTTAGGTTAGGTTAGGTTAGGTTAGGTTAGGTTAGGTTAGGTTAGGTTAGGTTAGGTTAGGTTAGGTTAGGTTAGGTTAGGTTAGGTTAGGTTAGGTTAGGTTAGGTTAGGTTAGGTTAGGTTAGGTTAGGTTAGGTTAGGTTAGGTTAGGTTAGGTTAGGTTAGGTTAGGTTAGGTTAGGTTAGGTTAGGTTAGGTTAGGTTAGGTTAGGTTAGGTTAGGTTAGGTTAGGTTAGGTTAGGTTAGGTTAGGTTAGGTTAGGTTAGGTTAGGTTAGGTTAGGTTAGGTTAGGTTAGGTTAGGTTAGGTTAGGTTAGGTTAGGTTAGGTTAGGTTAGGTTAGGTTAGGTTAGGTTAGGTTAGGTTAGGTTAGGTTAGGTTAGGTTAGGTTAGGTTAGGTTAGGTTAGGTTAGGTTAGGTTAGGTTAGGTTAGGTTAGGTTAGGTTAGGTTAGGTTAGGTTAGGTTAGGTTAGGTTAGGTTAGGTTAGGTTAGGTTAGGTTAGGTTAGGTTAGGTTAGGTTAGGTTAGGTTAGGTTAGGTTAGGTTAGGTTAGGTTAGGTTAGGTTAGGTTAGGTTAGGTTAGGTTAGGTTAGGTTAGGTTAGGTTAGGTTAGGTTAGGTTAGGTTAGGTTAGGTTAGGTTAGGTTAGGTTAGGTTAGGTTAGGTTAGGTTAGGTTAGGTTAGGTTAGGTTAGGTTAGGTTAGGTTAGGTTAGGTTAGGTTAGGTTAGGTTAGGTTAGGTTAGGTTAGGTTAGGTTAGGTTAGGTTAGGTTAGGTTAGGTTAGGTTAGGTTAGGTTAGGTTAGGTTAGGTTAGGTTAGGTTAGGTTAGGTTAGGTTAGGTTAGGTTAGGTTAGGTTAGGTTAGGTTAGGTTAGGTTAGGTTAGGTTAGGTTAGGTTAGGTTAGGTTAGGTTAGGTTAGGTTAGGTTAGGTTAGGTTAGGTTAGGTTAGGTTAGGTTAGGTTAGGTTAGGTTAGGTTAGGTTAGGTTAGGTTAGGTTAGGTTAGGTTAGGTTAGGTTAGGTTAGGTTAGGTTAGGTTAGGTTAGGTTAGGTTAGGTTAGGTTAGGTTAGGTTAGGTTAGGTTAGGTTAGGTTAGGTTAGGTTAGGTTAGGTTAGGTTAGGTTAGGTTAGGTTAGGTTAGGTTAGGTTAGGTTAGGTTAGGTTAGGTTAGGTTAGGTTAGGTTAGGTTAGGTTAGGTTAGGTTAGGTTAGGTTAGGTTAGGTTAGGTTAGGTTAGGTTAGGTTAGGTTAGGTTAGGTTAGGTTAGGTTAGGTTAGGTTAGGTTAGGTTAGGTTAGGTTAGGTTAGGTTAGGTTAGGTTAGGTTAGGTTAGGTTAGGTTAGGTTAGGTTAGGTTAGGTTAGGTTAGGTTAGGTTAGGTTAGGTTAGGTTAGGTTAGGTTAGGTTAGGTTAGGTTAGGTTAGGTTAGGTTAGGTTAGGTTAGGTTAGGTTAGGTTAGGTTAGGTTAGGTTAGGTTAGGTTAGGTTAGGTTAGGTTAGGTTAGGTTAGGTTAGGTTAGGTTAGGTTAGGTTAGGTTAGGTTAGGTTAGGTTAGGTTAGGTTAGGTTAGGTTAGGTTAGGTTAGGTTAGGTTAGGTTAGGTTAGGTTAGGTTAGGTTAGGTTAGGTTAGGTTAGGTTAGGTTAGGTTAGGTTAGGTTAGGTTAGGTTAGGTTAGGTTAGGTTAGGTTAGGTTAGGTTAGGTTAGGTTAGGTTAGGTTAGGTTAGGTTAGGTTAGGTTAGGTTAGGTTAGGTTAGGTTAGGTTAGGTTAGGTTAGGTTAGGTTAGGTTAGGTTAGGTTAGGTTAGGTTAGGTTAGGTTAGGTTAGGTTAGGTTAGGTTAGGTTAGGTTAGGTTAGGTTAGGTTAGGTTAGGTTAGGTTAGGTTAGGTTAGGTTAGGTTAGGTTAGGTTAGGTTAGGTTAGGTTAGGTTAGGTTAGGTTAGGTTAGGTTAGGTTAGGTTAGGTTAGGTTAGGTTAGGTTAGGTTAGGTTAGGTTAGGTTAGGTTAGGTTAGGTTAGGTTAGGTTAGGTTAGGTTAGGTTAGGTTAGGTTAGGTTAGGTTAGGTTAGGTTAGGTTAGGTTAGGTTAGGTTAGGTTAGGTTAGGTTAGGTTAGGTTAGGTTAGGTTAGGTTAGGTTAGGTTAGGTTAGGTTAGGTTAGGTTAGGTTAGGTTAGGTTAGGTTAGGTTAGGTTAGGTTAGGTTAGGTTAGGTTAGGTTAGGTTAGGTTAGGTTAGGTTAGGTTAGGTTAGGTTAGGTTAGGTTAGGTTAGGTTAGGTTAGGTTAGGTTAGGTTAGGTTAGGTTAGGTTAGGTTAGGTTAGGTTAGGTTAGGTTAGGTTAGGTTAGGTTAGGTTAGGTTAGGTTAGGTTAGGTTAGGTTAGGTTAGGTTAGGTTAGGTTAGGTTAGGTTAGGTTAGGTTAGGTTAGGTTAGGTTAGGTTAGGTTAGGTTAGGTTAGGTTAGGTTAGGTTAGGTTAGGTTAGGTTAGGTTAGGTTAGGTTAGGTTAGGTTAGGTTAGGTTAGGTTAGGTTAGGTTAGGTTAGGTTAGGTTAGGTTAGGTTAGGTTAGGTTAGGTTAGGTTAGGTTAGGTTAGGTTAGGTTAGGTTAGGTTAGGTTAGGTTAGGTTAGGTTAGGTTAGGTTAGGTTAGGTTAGGTTAGGTTAGGTTAGGTTAGGTTAGGTTAGGTTAGGTTAGGTTAGGTTAGGTTAGGTTAGGTTAGGTTAGGTTAGGTTAGGTTAGGTTAGGTTAGGTTAGGTTAGGTTAGGTTAGGTTAGGTTAGGTTAGGTTAGGTTAGGTTAGGTTAGGTTAGGTTAGGTTAGGTTAGGTTAGGTTAGGTTAGGTTAGGTTAGGTTAGGTTAGGTTAGGTTAGGTTAGGTTAGGTTAGGTTAGGTTAGGTTAGGTTAGGTTAGGTTAGGTTAGGTTAGGTTAGGTTAGGTTAGGTTAGGTTAGGTTAGGTTAGGTTAGGTTAGGTTAGGTTAGGTTAGGTTAGGTTAGGTTAGGTTAGGTTAGGTTAGGTTAGGTTAGGTTAGGTTAGGTTAGGTTAGGTTAGGTTAGGTTAGGTTAGGTTAGGTTAGGTTAGGTTAGGTTAGGTTAGGTTAGGTTAGGTTAGGTTAGGTTAGGTTAGGTTAGGTTAGGTTAGGTTAGGTTAGGTTAGGTTAGGTTAGGTTAGGTTAGGTTAGGTTAGGTTAGGTTAGGTTAGGTTAGGTTAGGTTAGGTTAGGTTAGGTTAGGTTAGGTTAGGTTAGGTTAGGTTAGGTTAGGTTAGGTTAGGTTAGGTTAGGTTAGGTTAGGTTAGGTTAGGTTAGGTTAGGTTAGGTTAGGTTAGGTTAGGTTAGGTTAGGTTAGGTTAGGTTAGGTTAGGTTAGGTTAGGTTAGGTTAGGTTAGGTTAGGTTAGGTTAGGTTAGGTTAGGTTAGGTTAGGTTAGGTTAGGTTAGGTTAGGTTAGGTTAGGTTAGGTTAGGTTAGGTTAGGTTAGGTTAGGTTAGGTTAGGTTAGGTTAGGTTAGGTTAGGTTAGGTTAGGTTAGGTTAGGTTAGGTTAGGTTAGGTTAGGTTAGGTTAGGTTAGGTTAGGTTAGGTTAGGTTAGGTTAGGTTAGGTTAGGTTAGGTTAGGTTAGGTTAGGTTAGGTTAGGTTAGGTTAGGTTAGGTTAGGTTAGGTTAGGTTAGGTTAGGTTAGGTTAGGTTAGGTTAGGTTAGGTTAGGTTAGGTTAGGTTAGGTTAGGTTAGGTTAGGTTAGGTTAGGTTAGGTTAGGTTAGGTTAGGTTAGGTTAGGTTAGGTTAGGTTAGGTTAGGTTAGGTTAGGTTAGGTTAGGTTAGGTTAGGTTAGGTTAGGTTAGGTTAGGTTAGGTTAGGTTAGGTTAGGTTAGGTTAGGTTAGGTTAGGTTAGGTTAGGTTAGGTTAGGTTAGGTTAGGTTAGGTTAGGTTAGGTTAGGTTAGGTTAGGTTAGGTTAGGTTAGGTTAGGTTAGGTTAGGTTAGGTTAGGTTAGGTTAGGTTAGGTTAGGTTAGGTTAGGTTAGGTTAGGTTAGGTTAGGTTAGGTTAGGTTAGGTTAGGTTAGGTTAGGTTAGGTTAGGTTAGGTTAGGTTAGGTTAGGTTAGGTTAGGTTAGGTTAGGTTAGGTTAGGTTAGGTTAGGTTAGGTTAGGTTAGGTTAGGTTAGGTTAGGTTAGGTTAGGTTAGGTTAGGTTAGGTTAGGTTAGGTTAGGTTAGGTTAGGTTAGGTTAGGTTAGGTTAGGTTAGGTTAGGTTAGGTTAGGTTAGGTTAGGTTAGGTTAGGTTAGGTTAGGTTAGGTTAGGTTAGGTTAGGTTAGGTTAGGTTAGGTTAGGTTAGGTTAGGTTAGGTTAGGTTAGGTTAGGTTAGGTTAGGTTAGGTTAGGTTAGGTTAGGTTAGGTTAGGTTAGGTTAGGTTAGGTTAGGTTAGGTTAGGTTAGGTTAGGTTAGGTTAGGTTAGGTTAGGTTAGGTTAGGTTAGGTTAGGTTAGGTTAGGTTAGGTTAGGTTAGGTTAGGTTAGGTTAGGTTAGGTTAGGTTAGGTTAGGTTAGGTTAGGTTAGGTTAGGTTAGGTTAGGTTAGGTTAGGTTAGGTTAGGTTAGGTTAGGTTAGGTTAGGTTAGGTTAGGTTAGGTTAGGTTAGGTTAGGTTAGGTTAGGTTAGGTTAGGTTAGGTTAGGTTAGGTTAGGTTAGGTTAGGTTAGGTTAGGTTAGGTTAGGTTAGGTTAGGTTAGGTTAGGTTAGGTTAGGTTAGGTTAGGTTAGGTTAGGTTAGGTTAGGTTAGGTTAGGTTAGGTTAGGTTAGGTTAGGTTAGGTTAGGTTAGGTTAGGTTAGGTTAGGTTAGGTTAGGTTAGGTTAGGTTAGGTTAGGTTAGGTTAGGTTAGGTTAGGTTAGGTTAGGTTAGGTTAGGTTAGGTTAGGTTAGGTTAGGTTAGGTTAGGTTAGGTTAGGTTAGGTTAGGTTAGGTTAGGTTAGGTTAGGTTAGGTTAGGTTAGGTTAGGTTAGGTTAGGTTAGGTTAGGTTAGGTTAGGTTAGGTTAGGTTAGGTTAGGTTAGGTTAGGTTAGGTTAGGTTAGGTTAGGTTAGGTTAGGTTAGGTTAGGTTAGGTTAGGTTAGGTTAGGTTAGGTTAGGTTAGGTTAGGTTAGGTTAGGTTAGGTTAGGTTAGGTTAGGTTAGGTTAGGTTAGGTTAGGTTAGGTTAGGTTAGGTTAGGTTAGGTTAGGTTAGGTTAGGTTAGGTTAGGTTAGGTTAGGTTAGGTTAGGTTAGGTTAGGTTAGGTTAGGTTAGGTTAGGTTAGGTTAGGTTAGGTTAGGTTAGGTTAGGTTAGGTTAGGTTAGGTTAGGTTAGGTTAGGTTAGGTTAGGTTAGGTTAGGTTAGGTTAGGTTAGGTTAGGTTAGGTTAGGTTAGGTTAGGTTAGGTTAGGTTAGGTTAGGTTAGGTTAGGTTAGGTTAGGTTAGGTTAGGTTAGGTTAGGTTAGGTTAGGTTAGGTTAGGTTAGGTTAGGTTAGGTTAGGTTAGGTTAGGTTAGGTTAGGTTAGGTTAGGTTAGGTTAGGTTAGGTTAGGTTAGGTTAGGTTAGGTTAGGTTAGGTTAGGTTAGGTTAGGTTAGGTTAGGTTAGGTTAGGTTAGGTTAGGTTAGGTTAGGTTAGGTTAGGTTAGGTTAGGTTAGGTTAGGTTAGGTTAGGTTAGGTTAGGTTAGGTTAGGTTAGGTTAGGTTAGGTTAGGTTAGGTTAGGTTAGGTTAGGTTAGGTTAGGTTAGGTTAGGTTAGGTTAGGTTAGGTTAGGTTAGGTTAGGTTAGGTTAGGTTAGGTTAGGTTAGGTTAGGTTAGGTTAGGTTAGGTTAGGTTAGGTTAGGTTAGGTTAGGTTAGGTTAGGTTAGGTTAGGTTAGGTTAGGTTAGGTTAGGTTAGGTTAGGTTAGGTTAGGTTAGGTTAGGTTAGGTTAGGTTAGGTTAGGTTAGGTTAGGTTAGGTTAGGTTAGGTTAGGTTAGGTTAGGTTAGGTTAGGTTAGGTTAGGTTAGGTTAGGTTAGGTTAGGTTAGGTTAGGTTAGGTTAGGTTAGGTTAGGTTAGGTTAGGTTAGGTTAGGTTAGGTTAGGTTAGGTTAGGTTAGGTTAGGTTAGGTTAGGTTAGGTTAGGTTAGGTTAGGTTAGGTTAGGTTAGGTTAGGTTAGGTTAGGTTAGGTTAGGTTAGGTTAGGTTAGGTTAGGTTAGGTTAGGTTAGGTTAGGTTAGGTTAGGTTAGGTTAGGTTAGGTTAGGTTAGGTTAGGTTAGGTTAGGTTAGGTTAGGTTAGGTTAGGTTAGGTTAGGTTAGGTTAGGTTAGGTTAGGTTAGGTTAGGTTAGGTTAGGTTAGGTTAGGTTAGGTTAGGTTAGGTTAGGTTAGGTTAGGTTAGGTTAGGTTAGGTTAGGTTAGGTTAGGTTAGGTTAGGTTAGGTTAGGTTAGGTTAGGTTAGGTTAGGTTAGGTTAGGTTAGGTTAGGTTAGGTTAGGTTAGGTTAGGTTAGGTTAGGTTAGGTTAGGTTAGGTTAGGTTAGGTTAGGTTAGGTTAGGTTAGGTTAGG
>JAWZYT010001104.1:2500-5000 GCA_034508575.1 Petrolisthes manimaculis
AAATGTTGAGCACCTATGGAATACATAGAGAGAGAATTTCCAAAAAGGTTTACTAACACACACACACACACACACACACACACACACACATATACGATAATATTCAAATACAAAATACACAAAAATATAAATAAGTAAATCACCTGTAGTGGTCTGCGTCCTCTTGTTTCCTCTTGTTCCTCTTGTTTCCTCTTGTTTCTTCTTGTTTCCTCTTGTTTCCTCTTGTCGTAGTCCATCCATGCTATAAGGGCATATAAGATAATAATCATAATAACAAATCATGCCTCACTCTGCTTAATCTCTCTCTCTCTCTCTCTCTCTCTCCTCTCTCTCTCTCTCTCTCTCTCTCTCTCTCTCTCTGCCTTAATCTCTCTCTCTCTCTCTCTCTCTCTGCCTCACTCTGCCTCTCTCTCTCTCTCTCTCTCTCTCTAATTCTATATTTACTATCTAATTATTATCAGTTATGTATGCAAATTAAATACAGTCACAATCTATAATAAATATACAACCTGTATGATCTGTATATATTAAAGGTTGTAATTATCTGTATTATTATTAATTATTATTATTATTATTATTATTATTATTATTACGTTATAACTATAAGTTTATCTAAGGAGTTTGTATATATGTGTGTATATGTAGTGATATATTTACCAACCGTCCTCTTCTTAGCTGATGCTCAATCTGTAAAGAAGAAAACGAACGTTAATATATTTTGGTTTGTAACTTCGTGAGGTTAAAAAAAAAAAAAAAAAAAAAAAAAATATGTAAAAAAATTATAAAAAAAAAAAAATATATATATATATATATAAAAACAAGCAACATTAATGTGTGTGTGTATGTATAAATAAATGTTGAGCACCTATGGAATACATATAGAGAGAATTTCGAAAAAGGTTTACTAACACACACACACACACACACATACATACATACATATACGATAATATTCAAATACAAAATACACAAAATATAAATAAGTAAATCACCTGTAGTGGTCTGCGTCCTCTTGTTTCCTCTTGTTTCCTCTTGTTTCCTCTTGTTCCTCTTGTCGTAGTCCATCCATGCTATAAGGGCATATAAGATAATAATAATAACAAATCATGCCTCACTCTGCTTAATCTCTCTCTCTCTCTCTCTCTCTCTCTCTCTCTGCCTTAATCCCTCTCTCTCTCTCTCTCTCTCTCTCTCTGCCTTAATCCCTCTCTCTCTCTCTCTAATTCTATATTTACTATCTAATTATTATCAGTTTATGTATGCAAATTAAATACAGTTACAATCTATAATAAATATACAACCTGTATGATCCTGTATATATTTAAATGAGGTCAAGTTATTATTATTTATTAATTATTATTATTATTATTATTATTATTACGTTATAACAATAAGTTTATCTAAGGAGTTTGTATATATGTGTGTATATGTAGTGCATATATTTACCAACCGTCCTCTTCTTAGCTGATGCTCAATCTGTAAAGAAGAAAACGAACGTTAATATATTTTGGTTTTTGACTTTACGAGGTTAAAAAAAAAAAAAAAAAAAAAAAAAAAAAAAAAAAAAAAAAAAAAATATTTATATATATATATATATATATATATATATATATATATATATATATATATATATATATATATATATATATATATATATATATATATATATATATATATATATATATATATATATATATAAACAAGCAACATTAATGTATGTGTGTATAAATAAATGTTGAGCACATATGGAATACATATAAATACATATTATATAAATACATATTATATAAATACATACTATACACCTCACAGAATACATAAAAAGTATACATATATAATAATAATACATAATATATAAAAAAAACACGTATATATATATATATATATATATATATATATATATATATATATATATATATATATATATATATATATATATATATATATATAAAACACGAATCATTAGTTAGAAAAAAAACATGTATATATATATATATATAAAAAAAAAAAAAACGAATCATTAATTAGAAAAAAAAAAACGTATATATAATGAAAAAAAAACAAAAAAAAACACGAATCTATAATGGAAAAAAACACACGAATCATTAGTTAGAAAAAATAACACGAATATATATAAAAAAAAACACGAATCATTAGTTAGAAAAAAAAAAAACTAATATATAATGAAAAAAAAAACACGAATTATTAGTTAGAAAAAAAAACGAATATATATATAAAAAAAAAAACACGAATCATTAGTTAGAAAAAAAACATGAATATATATAAAAAAAAACACGAATCATTAGTTAGAAAAAAACACGTATATATAAAAAAAAAAACACTAATCATTAGTTAGAAAAAAACACACGAATATATAACGAAAAAAAAAACACGAATCATTAGTTAGGGGGGGGGGTTGAGTCAGCTGTCTGAGGTCTTCCTGCTTAGTCAGCCATAGCCGAAGCTGACTCGGGTCTCAGGTGGGTGGAGAGGTCGCTGG
>JAWZYT010001104.1:7500-17500 GCA_034508575.1 Petrolisthes manimaculis
ATACTCACCAACAATAGTTACAGTAGGCCTATACAACAACAACAGCCAGGCCTAGGTGGTGGTAGGCCTATAGGTGAGGTGGTGGTAGGCCTATACAAATAAATTCGAACGAAATAATGCAGTAATAATTATTGTCACATAATATAGAAAATTAATTATAAAGTATATATATAATCAGTCTTATCCTATAAATAATTTCGAAATAATATACAGTATATATTTCTGGAACACACACACACACACACAAACACACACAAGCAATTTACTGTCTAATGTTTTCACGTTCATATATGATGTTATTGTTTTAAGTAGTGTGTGTGTGTGTGTGTGTATTATTGTTTTAAGTAGTGTGTGTGTGTGTGTTATTGTTTTAAGTAGTGTGTGTGTGTGTGTGTGTGTTATTGTTTTAAGTAGTGTGTGTGTGTGTGTGTGTGTTATTGTTTTAAGTAGTGTGTGTGTGTGTGTGTGTGTTATTGTTTTAAGTAGTGTGTGTGTGTGTGTGTTATTGTTTTAAGTAGTGTGTGTGTGTGTGTTATTGTTTTAAGTAGTGTGTGTGTGTGTGTGTTATTGTTTTAAGTAGTGTGTGTGTGTGTGTGTTATTGTTTTAAGTAGTGTGTGTGTGTGTTATTGTTTTAAGTAGTGTGTGTGTGTGTGTTATTGTTTTAAGTAGTGTGTGTGTGTGTGTTATTGTTTTAAGTAGTGTGTGTGTGTGTGTTATTGTTTTAAGTAGTGTGTGTGTGTGTTATTGTTTTAAGTAGTGTGTGTGTGTGTGTTATTGTTTTAAGTAGTGTGTGTGTGTGTGTGTTATTGTTTTAAGTAATGTGTGTGTGTGTGTTATTGTTTTAAGTAGTGTGTGTGTGTGTGTTATTGTTTTAAGTAGTGTGTGTGTGTGTGTGTTATTGTTTTAAGTAGTGTGTGTGTGTGTGTTATTGTTTTAAGTAGTGTGTGTGTGTGTGTTATTGTTTTAAGTAGTGTGTGTGTGTGTGTGTTATTGTTTTAAGTAGTGTGTGTGTGTGTGTTATTGTTTTAAGTAGTGTGTGTGTGTGTGTGTGTTATTGTTTTAAGTAGTGTGTGTGTATTATTGTTTTAAGTAGTGTGTGTGTGTGTGTTATTGTTTTAAGTAGTGTGTGTGTGTGTTATTGTTTTAAGTAGTGTGTGTGTGTATTATTGTTTTAAGTAGTGTGTGTGTGTGTGTGTGAGTGTTATTGTTTTAAGTAGTGTGTGTGTGTGTGTGTGTGTGTGTTATTGTTTTAAGTAGTGTGTGTGTGTGTGTGTGTTATTGTTTTAAGTAGTACGTAGCTGTTTCTAGTAAATTAAAAGATGGTAGTTAACGTGTGTGTGTGTGTGTGTATTATTGTTTAAAGATAAAGATAATAAAGATAAAGATAATAAAGATAAAGATAAATAAAGATAATAAAGATAATAAAGATAATAAAGATAATAAAATAAAGATAATAAAGATAAAGATAATAAAGATAAACTAATAAAGTGTAAGTAATAATCCAGTAGAGATAGAGATAGCTTTTCACTACGAGAGATAAAGAGAGACTGAATGTGAGCAACTGTTTCACTTTATCTCTATTTACTCGTGAAAAAAACTAGTCCCCTAAAAACCTATATATTTAACCATTTCAACAATTTCTTTCTCCCAGCAGGTCTATTCTCTAGTTATATTTAAGGATTAACTACTATATTTAACATTCCTATATATTATCTTTACCCTCAGCCACATAGCATGCAATTATTCCTAATATTAATTTTAACACAATATATTTCCGCCAACGAAAATATCTCGTAATTTTTTTTTTTTTTTTTTTTTTTTATCCTACACCTCACTTAACTAATTTTCTAAGTAATTTACCCGTAAAAATGCTGGTATTTTATGGAGAGTGAAGTTAGTAATTATATATTAATTATATATATATTAGTTAGAGGAAATATTCGTAAACACTTTTAACACGAATTAACCCAAAATTAAATAAATTACGCCATAATTAATTAAATAAATATATCACTTCAATAAATAAATAATCTCTACTTAATCCTGATTGAAGTTTGAACACGAATTAACTCAAAATTAAATTAAATTTATCCACAATTAATTCAATAAATATATCACTTCAATAAACCAAATTAAATAGATTAAGCCGTAATTAATTCAATAAATATATCACTAATAAACCCAAAATTAAATAAATTAGGCCATAATTAATTCACTAAATAATAATAAATAATCCAATACTTAATCCTGGTTGAGGTTCTGTTAACACTGATGGTCGGCGGTGAACTGAACTAACCACCGACTAGATTACTCCCTCACCGACACACACACACACACACACACACCGACACACACACACACCGACACACACACACCGAGACTGATACACCGATACCCCGACGCATGTGTGTGTATGTGTATGTGTGTGTATGCGTATGTATGTATGTGTATGTATGTGTGTATGTGTATGTATGTGTATGTGTATGTATGTATGTATGTGTATGTATGTATGTATGTGTATGTATAATAATAATAATAATAATAATAATAAACGGTTTATTGGAGATAGCAGCAATACAGCTGAAAATTCACAAATTACACTATTGATATAGTTGGTACAAAGAAAAAAAAAAAAAAAAAAAAAAAAAAAACAGAAAAACAAAAACAAAAAAACAACAAGAACAAACACAGACAGTATTCTAAGGGTTATTGATAATATTTACAATGGTGGGTATGGGACTGTTTTGTATGTATGTGTGTATGTATGTATGTATGTGTATGTATGTGTATTTATTAGATGGGATGGAGAAAGTAATGAATGTGTGTATGTATGTATGTGTATGTATGATGTGATGTAGTCAGATAATACACACACACACACACACACACACCGACACACACACACACATACCGACACACACACACGAGAGGAGAGTTGGGAGAGGAGGTTGTCGGTGTGTGTATAAATTATGAGTTAACATTTCTAGTTCTCCTAACCTTAGTTTTATACCTAGATTAATCATTTTTTTACCCTATATGCAGGGATAGGTGATGCATCTATCCTATAAATTTCATCAACGTATCTCTTATAGATTTTGTGTAAAACGGTAATTACCTGTGATGTGATGTAGTGAGATAATTGGAGGTTAGCGAGGGCTTCAAATATAATTATCATTCGGTTTCAGCCAATCACCGATAATGTTAGTGTGTGTGTGTGTGTGTGTTTACGGAGAGAGAGAGAGAGAGAGAGAGAGAGAGAGAGAGAGAGAGAGAGAGAGAGAGAGAGAGAGAGAGAGAGAGAGAGAGAGAGAGAGAGAGAGAGAGAGAGAGAGAGAGAGAGAGAGAAATAAATATCCACCAACACACACACACACGTACACACACACACACACACACACACAGCCAATCACCGATAATGTTAGAGTGTGTGTGTGTGTGTGTGTGTGTTTACAGAGAGAGAGAGAGAGAGAGAGAGAGAGAGAGAGAGAGAGAGAGAGAGAAATAAATATCCACCAACACACACACACGTACACACACACACACACACACGTCTCGTGAAAAAAACTAGTCCCCTAAAAACCTATATATTTAACCATTTCAACAATTTCTTTCTCCCAGGTGTATTCTCTAGTTATATTTAAGGATTAACTACTATATTTAACATTCCTATACATTATCTTTAGCCTCAGCCACATAGAATACAATTATTCCTAATATTAATTTTAACACAAATATTTTTCCGCCAACGAAAATATCTCGTCTTTTTTTTTTTTTTTTTTTTTTTTTTTACCCTACACCTCACTTAATTAACTAATTTTCTAAGTAATTTACCCGTAAAAATGCTGGTATTTTATGGAGAGTGAAGTTAGTAATTGTATATTAATTAATTATATATATATATTAGTTAGAGGAAATATTCGTAAACACTTTTAACACGAATAAACCCAAATTTAAATAAATTAGGCCACAATTAATTCAATAAATATATCACTTCAATTAACCCAAAATTAATTAAATTAGGCCATAATTAATTCACTAAATATATCACTAATAAACCCAAAATTAAATAAATTAGGCCGTAATAAATTCAATAAATATATCACTTCAATAAATAAATAATCCAATAAATATATCACTTCAATAAATAAATAATTCAATAAATATATCACTTCAATAAATAAATAATTCAATAAATATATCCCTTCAATAAATAAATAATTCACTAAATATATCCCTTCAATAAATAAATAATTCACTAAATATATCACTTCAATAAATAAATAATTCAATAAATATATCACTTCAATAAATAAATAATTCAATAAATATATCCCTTCAATAAATAAATAATTCAATAAATATATCACTTCAATAAATAATTAATTCAATAAATATATCCCTTCAATAAATAAATAATTCAATAAATATATCCCTTCAATAAATAAATAATTCAATAAATATATCCCTTCAATAAATAAATAATTCAATAAATATATCCCTTCAATAAATAAATAATTCAATAAATATATCCCTTCAATAAATAAATAATTCAATAAATATATCACTTCAATAAATAAATAATTCAATAAATATATCACTTCAATAAATAAATAATTCACTAAATATATCACTTCAATAAATAAATAATTCACTAAATATATCACTTCAATAAATAAATAATTCACAAAATATATCCCTTCAATAAATAAATAATTCAATAAATATATCACTTCAATAAATAAATAATCCAATACTTAATCCTGGTTGAGGTTCTGTTAACACTGTGATGGTCGGCGGTGAACTGAACTAACCACCGACTAGATTACTCCCTCACCGACACACACACACACACACACACACACACACACACACACACACACAGATACTGATACACCGACGCATGTATGTGTATGTGTATGTATGTATGTATGTGTATGTATGTATGCATGTGTATGTATGTAGTCAGATAATACATACACATACACACACACACACATACACACACACACATACACATACACACATACACACACACACACACACGAGAGGAGAGTTGGGAGAGGTTGTCGGTGTGTGTAAATTATGAGTTAACATTTCTAGTTCTCCTAACCTTAGTTTTATACCTAGATTAATCATTTTTTTACCCTATATGCAGGGATAGGTGATGCATCTATCCTATAAATTTCATCAACGTATCTCTTATAGATTTTGTGTAAAACGGTAATTACCTGTGATGTGATGTAGTGAGATAATTGGAGGTTAGCGAGTGCTTCAAATATAATTATCATTCGGTTTCAGCCAATCACCGATAATGTTAGAGTGTGTGTGTGTGTGTGTGTTTACAGAGAGAGAGAGAGAGAGAGAGAGAAAAATAAATATCCACCAACACACACACACACGTACACGTACACACACACACACACAGCCAATCACCGATAATGTTAGAGTGTGTGTGTGTGTGTGTGTGTGTGTGTGTTTACAGAGAGAGAGAGAGAGAGAGAAATAAATATCCACCAACACACACACACACGTACACACACACACACACACACACACACACGTCTCGTGAAAAAAACTAGTCCCCTAAAAACCTATATATTTAACCATTTCAATAATTTCTTTCTCCCAGGTGTATTCTCTAGTTATATTCAAGGATTAACTACTATATTTAACATTCCTACATATTTTTATCCTCAGCCACATAGAATACAATTATTCCTAATATTAATTTTAACACAAATATTTTTCCGCCAACGAAAATATCTCGTATTTTTTTTTTTTTTTTTTTTTTTTCCTACACCTCAATTAACTAATTTTCTAAGTAAGTTACCCGTAAAAATGCTGGTATTTTATGGAGAGTGAAGTTAGTAATTATATATTAATTATATATATATTAGTTATAGAGGAAATATTCGTAAACACTTTAAACCCAAAATTAAATTAAATTAAGCCGAAATTAATTCAATAAATATATCACTTCAATTAACCCAAAATTAAATTAGATTAAGCCAAAATTAATTCAATAAATATATCACTAATAAACCCAAAATTAAATAGATTAAGCCAAAATTAATTCAATAAATATATCACTAATAAACCCAAAATTAAATCAAATTACGCCACAATTAATTCAATAAATATATCACTTCAATAAACCCAAAATTAAATAAATTACGCCACAATTAATTCAATAAATATAGCACTTCAATAAACCCAAAATTAAATTAGATTAAGCCAAAATTAATTCAATAAATATATCACTTCAATAAATAATCCAATACTTAATCCTGGTTGTGGTTCTGTTAACACTGATGGTCGGCGGTGAACTGAACTAACTGCCGGCTAAATTACTCCCTCACCGACACACACACACACACACACACACCGACACACACACACCGACACACACACACCGACACACACACACCGACACACACACACACACACCGACACACACACACGAGAGGAGAGTTGGGAGAGGTTGTCGGTGTGTGTAAATTATTATGAGTTAACATTTTTAGTTCTCCTAACCTTAGTTTTATACCTAGATTAATCATTTTTTTACCCTATATGCAGGGATAGGTGATGCATCTATCCTATAAATTTCATCATTATAGATTTTGTGTAAAACGGTAATTACCTGTGATGTGATGTAGTGAGATAATTGGAGGTTAGCGAGTGCTTCAAATATAATTATCATTCGGTTTCAGCCAATCACCGATAATGTTAAGAGTGTGTGTGTGTGTGTGTGTGTTTAGAGAGAGAGAGAGAGAGAGAGAGAGAGAGAGAGAGAAAAATAAATATCCACCAACACACACACACACGTACACGTACACACACACACAGCCAATCACCGATAATGTTAGTGTGTGTGTGTGTGTGTTTACAGAGAGAGAGAGAGAGAGAAATAAATATCCACCAACACACACACACACACACACACACACACACACACGTCTCGTGAAAAAAACTAGTACCCTAAAAACCTATATATTTAACCATTTCAATAATTTCTTTCTCCCAGGTGGTGTATTCTCTAGTTATATTTAATGTTTAACTACTATATTTAATATTCCTATACATTATCTTTATCCTCAGCCACATAGAATACAATTATTCCTAATATTAATTTTAACAAATATTTTTCCGCCAACGAAAATATCTCGTAATTTTTTTTTTTTTTTTTTTTTTTTTTTTTTTTTTACCCTACACCTCACTTAATTAACTAATTTTCTAAGTAAGTTACCCGTAAAAATGCTGGTATTTTATGGAGAGTGAGGTTAGTAATTATATATTAATTATATATATATATTAGTTATAGAGGAAATATTCGTATACATTTTGAACACGAATAAACCCAAAATTAAATAAATTACGCCACAATTAATTCAATAAATATATCACTAATAAACCCAAAATTAAATAAATTAGGCCATAACTAATTCAATAAATATATCACTTCAATAAACCCAAAATTAGATTAAGCCAAAATTAATTCAATAAATATATCACTTCAATAAATAAATAATCTCTACTTAATCCTGATTGAAGTTTGAATACGAATAAACCCAAAATTAAATTAGATTAAGCCGTAATTAATTCAATAAATATATCACTTCAACAAACCCAAAATTAAATAAATTAGGCCATAATTAATTCAATAAATATATCACTAATAAACCCAAAATTAAATAAATTAGGCCATAATTCAATAAATATATCACTAATTAACCCAAAATTAAATTAGATTAAGCCAAAATTAATTCACTAAATAATAAATAATAAATAATCCAATACTTAATCCTGGTTGAGGTTCTGTTAACACTGTGATGGTCGGCGGTGAACTGAACTAACCGCCGACTAGATTACTCCCTCACCGACACACACACACACCGACACACACACACCGACACACGCACACACACACACGAGAGGAGAGTAGGTTGTCGGTGTGTGTAAATTATGAGTTAACATTTCTAGTTCTCCTAACCTTAGTTTTATACCTAGATTAATCATTTTTTTACCCTATATGCAGGGATAGGTGATGCATCTATCCTATAAATTTCATCAACGTATCTCTTATAGATTTTGTGTAAAATCGTAATTAGTGAGATAATTGGAGGTTAGCGAGTGCTTCAAATAGTACCACGAAAACACAACTTATATAGAAGGAGCTTGTTTGGGGGGGACTGGGGGGTGCGGCAATAAGGGGACAGGCTTTGGGGGGGACTGGGGGGTGCAGCAATAAGGGGACAGACTTGGGGGGGACTGGGGGGTGCGGCAATAAAGGGACACCACTTGTTTGGTGGCGTAGTGAGGAGGAATCAGAAGCCACGAAAAGGTTCATATTATATACACACACACACACACACAGACACACATACACACACACACATACACACACACACATACAGACACACACACACATACACACACACACATACAGACATTATATACACGATCACGGGGTTGTGTGTGTATGTGTGTGTGTGTGTTTAATTAAGTGGTGGTTGTGACTCGTTAAGGGAAGGGTAAACATTAGTCATTTTAGGAGATAATTATTCCTCCAACCTATTTTGGGGAAATGCGGGAATAGGGGACAGGCTTGGGGTGGGCAGAAAGCCTGTCCCCCTATTCCTGCACCCCTCTAACACCCACAACCCCCCCCCCCCCAAGCCTGTCCCCCTATTCCCACACACCCCACTGAGTATCAGTGTGTGAACTAGACTATACTATACACTATACACTATACACTATACACTACACTATACACTATACACTATACACTATACTATACACTATACACTATACACTATACACTATACACTATACACTATACACTAGACTATACACTCGTGATACATAATTTCTGACCAGAGTGTGAGGAACAGAAAGCTTCGAATCACCTGCTGTTGTTCATTCCCCCATGTTCGTATATGGTGTGTGTGTGTGTGTGTGTGTGTGTGTGAATATCCACTCTCCAGCCACATACTAAAACTCTCTCTCTCTCTCTCTCTCTCTGTTTGTGTGTGTGTGTGTGTATTCTCCAGCCACATACACCCACACACGTACACACACACACACACACACACACACTTTCTCAGTACTTTTCGAGAAACCAAAATTTTGACCAACTAAAAAATTTCAAAAATCCATATATGTTAATTTTGAGTAATGGATATGAGATGGGGGATAATTTTGAGGGGGGGTGTGGCTCCAAGGGGGGGGGGGGAAATTTGCCCCGTTTTGCTCTCAGATTCACCGTTTTCGAGATATATGCAAATTTGTATCCAAAATTTTGAGTTAAATTTTGAGTGGGTAAATATATATGGATTTTGATGAAATTTGGTGAGAAGGGAGAATATAACATTAGGTAAAACAAACTTTTTCAGATTTATTCTATTGTTTATATTTTTCGAGTTATAAACGTTTTTTGAGTTGAAAATTTAATCCAAAAAAACGCTCATAAGTCAAAATGTTTTCGTTATAAACCAAAAGTAAAAACGGGATTATGTGAATATTAATAAACTCTACCTTCACACAAAGTTAGAGAAATTAGCCATAATATCAAATATAAAATAATAATAGTTACCCTTTCAATGAGATTATAACAAAATAATTCTTACAAACTATGGAAATTTTCAAAATTTAATTAATCAAATCAAAATCTAATTACGTCATTAAATAGCCAAATAAAGTAGTTAATTTATGTAATAAGGAATTTCAAAAATATTAATAAATAGTTAAGGAAATTGACCATAATATAAATAAAAAATAATAATAGTTACCCATTCAATGAGATTATAATAAAATAACTTTTATAAACTAATCAATCAAAATAAATCAAAATATGCAAGCAAATAGCCAATAAAATTATCTATTTTCTGTAATAAGTAAATTCAAAAATATTAATAAATAGTTAGAGAAATCAACAAAATTAAAAAAGATAATAATACATTTTAGTTACCCTTTCATTGAGATTATAATAATAAAAAAAAG
>JAWZYT010001104.1:25000-37500 GCA_034508575.1 Petrolisthes manimaculis
CACTCTATCTCAAATAAGCCTTCGTGGAAATTACCTTAGATTGTCCAAAACTTTACCTTAAATAATCCCATATGTACCCAATCTAGAGTAATTACCTTAGAATTTAACCAGTGCTGGTTTATAAAGTTAGATCTTGGGTCGAGTCCATTCTTCTCTTAGCGGGGGAGTCCACTATAGAAGCCATCTTGTTTTAAGCATATTTTGAATATAATTATGACTATATATGATGTAATTATAGTTATATATAATTAATTACATATATAAATATATAATAATTACCTAATAATAACTGTAATGCCATTTAAATAAATATAAGGATATGTTTACTCCCCTACCAGTCAGCCATCTTGGATTCGACCAGAATATTATTGGAACGTAATTTATTTTATCATATTTTTCAACATTTAAGTCAAAATTATTTATATATAATAATTTCCCATTAATATTATAGATTTAATTTAATTTCCTACATAATTTAAAATATTAATTAGTGTAAATATATCGTTTATTTACGTATTTATATAATTTATTAAAGATACCCCTGAAGAATATATCATAATAGAAAACCTGGATTAAAAATATTAATCTAGGTTTTCTATGATGATATTTTTAATGGGTGTCTAAGATTTTTTTATATTAATGAATTTATTATAGATAAATTAATATTAATAACCATTATTGAAAAAAGGGAGAGAGAGAGAGAAAGAAATATCCACCAACACACACACACACACACACGTACACACACACACACTTTCTCAGTCCTTTTCGAGAAACCAAAATTTTGACAGACTCAAAATGTCAAAATTCCATATATGTTAATTTTGAGTAATGGATATGAGAGGGGGGATAATTTTGAGGGGGGGTGTAGCTCAAAGGGGGGGGGGAGAAATTTGCCCCGTTTTGCTCTCAGATTCACCGTTTTCGAAATATATGCAAATTTGTATCCAAAATTTTGAGTAAAATTTTGAGTGGGTAAATATATATGGATTTTGATGAAATTTGGTGAGAAGGGAGAATATAACATTAGGCAAAACCAACTTTTTCAGATTTATTCTATTGTTTATATTTTTCGAGTTATAAGCGTTTTTTGAGTTGAAATTTTAATCCAAAAAACGCTCATAAGTCAAAATGTTTTCGTTATAAACCAAAAGTAAAAACGGGATTATGTGTCAATTAATAAACTCTACCTTCACACACAGTTTGGTCAAAATCTATATATATTTAGTGGGTCAAAATTTGATCCAAAATAAAATCAAATTTTTGAATTAGTAAATATATATATTTTTTAACCAAACTTTGTGTGAAGGTAGAGTTTATTAACCCCTCCGCGACGGGAAAACTATGGATAGCCATTTTGTCAGTCCGGGGCTAGTCTTACTTTCCCTACTGTGTGGCCGGGCGCTTTTGGCCGATTTTTCCAAAATCGCTCTATTCCACTTACTCTGTACGTCTAAACTACGATACTGAACAACTTAAATTTGGTCTTGTTAGCACCATCAACTCTTCCTCTTTCCAATAAAACCAACCCCAGCTCTCTACGACTCTCCGTTGCCGAGAAAGTAAGTGAGGAATGAAGGGTACTTTTTCGTGTGAGCGCGGCCGTGTTCGCTTAGGTGGCATGGCTGTGACGACAACTGAACGTGGCCCGCGCGGGTGGCAGTCAGTGTTGTAAGTAAGCGTGGCGCACCACAGAATCGAACACGCACGAGAAATCTAATCCACATCCATCCATGTTTACAGTCAGTAACACACTGACTGACGATGGTGATTTGTAGGGATGGTGGTGAAGTATAGCCAAGTGAAAAAAAACCCGCCAAATTGGGCTCGCAAATGCCGACATTGGCAATAGCGGTGCTTCATCTCGTCCGGTCACCACATGGCACGGGTGTACGACACCACCCGGAGGCTTCCTGGGTCCGTCTATGACCGCGGACCGGACGTTAAGGGTTAAAAATGAACTCATCACTTAAATGAAAAAAGTCTTAGAATGGTGTAAATAAATGGGTAATAAAGGTAGAAACACCATACACAATAACTATAATTCTTTCAATATTTACCGATAATAATAATCATAAAAGTAGTTGAAGTAGTAATAATAATAGTAGTTATAATAATAATAAACATGGTAGTAATAATAATAATGTGAAATGTAATACATTGAGGTGGTTTGGATATGTAGAGAGAATGCAAGGTGAGGAGTTTGTAAATAAGGTGTATGGAAGTGAAGTTGTGGGCTGTGGTGTGAGAGGCAGACCACCAGTAAGATGGCAGAACAGAGTGTAAGAGTATGTAAAGGAGAGTAACATGAGAGGGAGTAGGGAGTAAGGAGGGAGTGTTGGAACAGAGTGGAAGAGTATGTAAAGGAAAGTAACATGAGAGGGAGTAGGGAGTAAGGAGAGAGTGTTGGAACAGAGTGGAAGAGTATGTAAAGGAGAGTAACATGAGAGGGAGTAGGGAGTAAGGAGAGAGTGTTGGAACAGAGTGGAAGAGTATGTAAAGGAGAGTAATGTGAGGGGGAGGGGAGGGCTGGACCAAGTAAGGAGGGAGTGTTGGAACAGGGAAGACTGGAGACTTTTCTGCCGTGGCCACACCCTTGGGGGAGTTCCCGGAGGGAGCGAGGCATCAGAGCTGTAGGTAGGTAGGTAGGTAGGTAGGTAGGTAGGTAGGTAGGTAGGTAGGTAGGTAGGTAGGTAGGTAGGTAGGTAGGTAGGTGGTAGGTAGGTAGGTAGGTAGGTAGGTAGGTAGGTAGGTAGGTAGGTAGGTAGGTAGGTAGGTAGGTAGGTAGGTAGGTAGGTAGGTAGGTAGGTAGGTAGGTAGGTAGGTAGGTAGGTAGGTAGGTAGGTAGGTAGGTAGGTAGGTAGGTAGGTAGGTAGGTAGGTAGGTAGGTAGGTAGGTAGGTAGGTAGGTAGGTAGGTAGGTAGGTAGGTAGGTAGGTAGGTAGGTAGGTAGGTAGGTAGGTAGGTAGGTAGGTAGGTAGGTAGGTAGGTAGGTAGGTAGGTAGGTAGGTAGGTAGGTAGGTAGGTAGGTAGGTAGGTAGGTAGGTAGGTAGGTAGGTAGGTAGGTAGGTAGGTAGGTAGGTAGGTAGGTAGGTAGGTAGGTAGGTAGGTAGGTAGGTAGGTAGGTAGGTAGGTAGGTAGGTAGGTAGGTAGGTAGGTAGGTAGGTAGGTAGGTAGGTAGGTAGATAGACAGACAGACAGACAGACAGACAGACAGACAGACAGACAGACAGACAGACAGACAGACAGACAGACAGACAGACAGACAGACAGACAGACAGACAGACAGACAGACAGACAGACAGACAGACAGACAGACAGACAGACAGACAGACAGACAGACAGACAGACAGACAGACAGATAGATAGATAGATAGATAGATAGATAGATAGATAGATAGATAGATAGATAGATAGATAGATAGATAGATAGATAGATAGATAGATAGATCATAATGTATTATTACAGAATAACTGGGTTTTCGGCTAGGCTTGAGCAGTATCACCAAATTAGGTTAGGTCCTGGAAATTTGCCCAGGTCATTTTATGATAGTTTACACTGGTTATACCCGGTAGTTTGCCCAGGTTAGGTCCCGGTAGTCTGCCCAGGTTAGGTCCTGGTAGTTTGCCCAGGTTAGGTCCGGTAGTTTGCCCAGGTTAGGTCCGGGAGTTTGCCCAGGTTAGGTCCGGTAGTTTGCCCAGGTTAGGTCCCGGTAGTCTGCTCTGGTCTAGGTTAGGTTAGGTTAGGTTAGGTTAGGTTAGGTTAGGTTAGGTCAGGTAAGACTAGTTTCCAAATCATGTTTGTAAACGGGGCATATCTCGAAAACGAGGCATTTCCGAGAGAAACACCATAGATGAAAAGTGTCTTAGAATGGTCCAAAATAGTGGGTAATGATACTAATATATACAATATAGTGAACCCAGGTTTTCTGTAAATTTACCCATAATAATTCTTCTACATAAATACCTTGGTGTAGTCCTTGTAATCCTCCTCCTGTAAATCCTCATATGTAAATCCTTCTTCTGTAATCCCACTTCTGAAATAAATAAATTTAACGTTAATTAATATATTTCTTGTTAATTAAATCCTTTATCAATAAAAATCCCCTTATTTCTCCAATTTGTCCTTATTTATATACCCTTAAAATAACAGTGAACCCTTAAAAATAATAAAACAAAATCATTCTAATATTTATGGTAACATTTTAACACAGCCATTATTATCCACCCTTATTTAAACCCTTCAAAATTCCCTTATTTCACCAACTTACCCTTATTTATGTCCCTTCACCATTAACTGTATACCCTTAACTAACCCTTAATATAGTCTTGAGCCCTTAAAATATCCTTAAATGCCCTTAAAATGCAAATAAATACTAAAATATTCCCCTGCCAGGCTTTGAGCTTCACAGAGGTAAACAAACCCAGGCGTCAGTGTTGCCAGTGATGATCTGAGGCGTCAGTGTTGCCAGTGATGATGATGACTGAGTGTCACCTTTACAACGGTACTCTCTCACTGTCTATCCTTCTTCCTATCACTATCTTCCTATCCTATTCTGTACTACCTCCAGTCTATTCAATGTTGTTCCTATCCTATGTATGTATGTATGTATGTATGTATGTATGTATGTACTTATTAGCTCTACACCTTACCACACTTCCTACCTTTCCATACACCTTGACACTACTTCCTACCTTTCCATACACCTTGTCACACTTCCTACCTTTCCATACACCTTACCACACTTCCTACCTTTCCATACACCTTGTCACACTTCCTACCTTTCCATACACCTTACCACACTTCCTACCTTTCCATACACCTTACCACACTTCCTACCTTTCCATACACCTTACCACACTTCCTACCTTTCCATACACCTTACCACACTTCCTACCTTTCCATACACCTTACCACACTTCCTACCTTTCCATACACCTTACCACACTTCCTACCTTTCCATACACCTTACCACACTTCCTACCTTTCCATACACCTTGTCACACTTCCTACCTTTCCATACACCTTACCACACTTCCTACCTTTCCATACACCTTACCACACTTCCTACCTTTCCATACACCTTACCACACTTCCTACCTTTCCATACACCTTACCACACTTCCTACCTTTCCATACACCTTGACACACTTCCTACCTTTCCATACACCTTACCACACTTCCTACCTTTCCATACACCTTACCACACTTCCTACCTTTCCATACACCTTACCACACTTCCTACCTTTCCATACACCTTGTCACACTTCCTACCTTTCCATACACCTTACCACACTTCCTACCTTTCCATACACCTTGTCACACTTCCTACCTTTCCATACACCTTACCACACTTCCTACCTTTCCATACACCTTACCACACTTCCTACCTTTCCATACACCTTACCACACTTCCTACCTTTCCATACACCTTACCACACTTCCTACCTTTCCATACACCTTACCACACTTCCTACCTTTCCATACACCTTACCACACTTCCTACCTTTCCATACACCTTGTCACACTTCCTACCTTTCCATACACCTTGACACACTTCCTACCTTTCCATACACCTTACCACACTTCCTACCTTTCCATACACCTTACCACACTTCCTACCTTTCCATACACCATACACTACTTCATACTTATTAGCTCTACACCTTGCCACACTTCCTAGTCTTCCTACCCACTGGTTTGCTCTTGATAACCTATCAGTCTTTGTCCTATCACACCCTTTCTCATCCACAATTATTCCTAAGTATCTATATATTGTGTCCTTTCAATCCCATCCTTTCTCATCCACAATTATTCCTATGTATCTATATATTGTGTCCTTTCAATCCCATTTCCACCCAGTCTCCACGTACTACCTATATCCCGGTCATCCCCATCTTATCACTCCCAAACTTGACATTAAAATCATTCCCATACTCTGTAATTACATCAAGTATTCTCTACAGTGTCTCACCTAGCTGTCTCTCTCACCTGTCTCTCTCACCTAGCTGACTCTCTCATAATCACCACATCATCTGCATATAACAAAATATTCACTACATACTCCCCTATTACCTACATTTTTCCTCCGTCTTCTACATTTCCTATTACTCTCTTTCCTCTTCTTCCTCACATTCTCATTATCTTTATTCCACCAACTCTTCATCAAACTTCTTTTATTTCTATTCCTTACCCTTCCTATCCTTTTCTCACCCACCTCTGTCACTTTCCTAACCAGGGAATCATTCAGTTCATCCACTCCTCCATCCATAGTCCATTCCATACTCCTCAAATCACACTTATACAAATCCCATCTTGCTTCTCGTATTCTCCATTTCTGCCCTCCTTTTACTACATTCTTGGCTGCCTTTCTCACACATTCATATTCTAATACTATCATGTTATGGTCAGTTATAAAATCTATCCTTCTCTCTTATGGTTAGTCATCAAATCTATCCTTCTCTCTTATGGTTAGTCATCAAATCTATCCTTCTCTCTTATGGTTAGTCATCAAATCTATCCTTCTCTCTTATGGTTAGTCATCAAATCTATCCTTCTCTCTCTCTCTCTCTCTCTCTCTCTCTCTCTCTCTCTCTCTCCTATAAAATATATTCAAAAGATTTCCTCATGTGTGTATTTTCCAGTGTGTGTATTTTCCCGTGTGTGTATTTTCCCGTGTGTGTATTTTCCAGTGTGTGTATTTTCCAGTGTGTGTATTTTCCCATGTGTGTATTTTCACGTGGATAATTATTTCATTTTCCCATGTGTGTATTTTATTTCCATGTGCATATTCTCATGTGCGTATTTTTATGTGCGTATTCTTTTCACATGTGTATTTTCATGTATTTATTTTATTCATGTGCGTATTCTCATGTGCGTATTCTCATGTACGTATTCTCATGTACGTATTCTCATGTACGTATTCTCATGTACGTATTCTCATGTGCGTATTCTCATGTACGTATTCTCATGTACGTATTCTCATGTACGTATTCTCATGTACGTATTCTCATGTGCGTATTCTCATGTACGTATTCTCATGTGCGTATTCTCATGTACGTATTCTCATGTGCGTATTCTCATGTACGTATTCTCATGTACGTATTCTCATATACGTATTCTCATGTACGTATTCTCATGTACATAATTTCTTGTGCGTATTCTCATGTACGTATTCTCATGTACATATTCTCATGTACGTATGTTCTCTTTCTTGAAATTTAACAAAAGTTCCCCATTTCCATTCACTTTCTCTCCTAAAATTCCTATATGTTCATTCCTATCACCCATGACAATAGTCTCTCTTCGTCTATTTTCCACAATCAACCTATACTTATTTATTATCCTGTATTAGTTTATATTATCCTGTATATATCCTGTATATGTATATTATCTCTGGTCCTGTTTCCTAGCAGACTTTGGAGGAATCCTGGCACTCCAATGTACACAAAAACAACCACCACCTTAACCAACCTGAAAATACATATAGGAAAATAAAATACATGTCATGGAAATAAAATATATACAATGATGACCTGTGTGTGTGTGTGTGTGTATACGTGTGTGTGTATGTGTGTGTGTATGTGTGTGTGTACCTGTATACGTGTGTGTGTGTGTGTGTATATACATGTGTATATGTGTACATATATACACATCAATATACGTACATGAGAATACGTAGGCCTACATGAGAATACGTACATGAGAATACGTACATGAGAATACGTACATGAGAATACGTACATGAGAATACTTACATAAATAATAAAATACCATATATATAAAATACCATAGGCCTACCATACTGTAATTCTGTACTGTAATACTGTACTGTACCCATACACACATTCTCTCTCTCTCTCTCTCTCTCTCTCTCTCTCTCTCTCTCTCATACACATACATGCACACACACACATTCTCTCTCTCTCTCTCTATCTATTTCTCTCATACACATAAATGCATTCTCTCTCTTTCTCTCTCTCTCTCTCTCTCTCTCTCTCTCTCTCTCTCTCTCTCTCTCTCTCTCTCTCTCTCTCTCTCTCTCCTAAAAAATATATTCAAAAGATTTTCCCGTGTGTGTATTTTCCAGTGTGTGTATTTTCCCATGTGTGTATTTTCCAGTGTGTGTATTTTCCCGTGTGTGTATTTTCCCATGTGTGTATTTTCCCATGTGTGTATTTTCCCATGTGTGTATTTTCCAGTGTGTGTATTTTCCCATGTGTGTATTTTCATGTATTAATTTTATTCATGTACGTATTCTCATGTGCGTATTCTCATGTACGTATTCTCATGTACGTATTCTCATGTACGTATTCTCATGTACGTATGTTCTCTTTCATGAAATTTAACAAAAGTTCCCCATTTCCATTCACTTTCTCTCCTAAAATTCCTATATGTTCATTCCTATCACCCATATATATATATACATATAAATATATATACATATATATATACATACATACATGACAATAGTCTCTCTTTGTCTATTTTCCACAATCAACCTATACTTATTAATTATCCTGTATTAGTTTATATTATCCTGTATTAGTTTATATTATCCTGTATTAGTTTATATTATCCTGTATTAGTTTATATTATCCTGTATATATCCTGTATATGTATATTATCTCTGGTCCTGTTTCCTAGCATACGTTGGAGGAATCCTGGCACTCCAATGTACACAAAAACAACCACCACCTTAACCAACCTGAAAACTCCATTACCTTGTCAACAAAATACATACATCAAAATAATATACGTACATGAAAATAAAATACATACATGGAAATAAAATACAGGTCATGGAAATAAAATACAGGTCATGGAAATAAAATACAGGTCATGGAATTAAAATATATACACTGATGACCTGGGGAATAATATACACATCAATATACGTACATGAGAATACGTACATGAGGATACTTACATGAGAATACGTACATGAGAATACGTACATGAGAATACGTACATGAGAATACGTACATGAGAATACTTACATGAGAATACGTACATGAGAATACTTACATGAGAATACGTACATGAGAATACGTACATGAGAATACGTACATAAATAATAAAATACCATATATATAAAATACCATAGGCCTACCATACTGTAATTCTGTACTGTAATACTGTACTGTACCCATACACACATTCTCTCTCTCTCTCTCTCTCTCTCTCTCTCTCATACACATACATGCACACAAACACATTCTCTCTCTCTCTCTCTCTCTCTCTCTCTCTCAATCTCTCTCTCTCATACACATACATGCATTCTCTCTCTTTCTTTCTCTCTCTCTCTCTCTCTCTCTCTCTCTCTCTCTCTCTACTAAAAAAATTATTCAAAAGATTTTCCCATGTTTTTTACACAATACTGTATTACCGTTATTGTTGCTGTTTTTTACACAATACTGTATTACCGTTATTGTTGCTGTTTTTTACACAATACTGTATTACCGTTATTATTACAAACATAATTTGGAAACTAGTCTGACCTGACCTGACCTAGACCAGAGTAGACTACCGGGACCTAACCTGTGCAGACTACCGGGACCTAACCTGGGCAGACTACCGTGACCTGACCTTGTTAAGTCCAGATACCAAAATGCATTTTTTGGCAACTGTACACCAGTATAATGTACGTATTCTCATGTACGTATTCTCTTGTATGTATTCTCATGTACGTATTCTCATGTACGTATTCTCATGTACGTATTCTCATGTACGTATTCTCATGTACGTATTCTCATGTACGTATTCACATGTAAGTATTCTCATGTACGTATTCTCATGTACGTATTCTCATGTACGTATTCTCATGTACGTATTCTCATGTACGTAAGTTTAAATAAATACCCATTATTTGTTTAAAAACAGTGTTCTATGTTTTTAGGTTTTAGGTTGAGGTGAGGTTTGAGGTGAGGATTTTGGTTGAGGTGAGATTTGAGGTGAGGTTTTTGGTTGAGGTGAGATTTGAGGTGAGGTTTTTGGTTGAGGTGAGATTTGAGGTGAGATTTTAGGTTGAGGTGAGGGTTGAGGTGAAGTTGAGGTGAGGTTTGAGGTTGAGAGGAGGTTTAGAAATGCATAGATAATTTTGTGGACTACAAGCAGACATTTTGAGGATGTTAATTGTTTTGTATTTTGTACTTTATTGTTATAAAGAAAGAAAATAAATGTACTTTGTTGTTAGCAATATTCAGATGAAATTGTATAGGTTACTGATTATTCTGTGGTCAATAAACGATCTATCTATCTATCTATCTATCTATGTGTGTGTGTGTGTGTGTGTGTGTGTGTGTGTGTGTGTGTGTGTGTCTATAAACCAACCTGACAATGTTTTTAACACTCACTGGAGGGTTGGTTCCTCGTAGTGATGTTCCAGTGAGGCTTCAACAACCTGGAGCAACTGAATCCTCCACACTATTCCAAGCAACAGAACACCATTAGTTTTGCTCTTCTGGTCCTGTTTCCTAGCAGACTTTGGAGGAATCCTGGCACTCCAATGTACACAAAAACAACCACCACCTTAACCAACCTGAAAAGTCAATTACCTTGTCAACAAAATACATACATCAAAATAATATACGTACATGAAAATAAAATACATACAATGATGACCTGTGTGTGTGTGTGTGTGTGTGTGTGTGTGTGTGTGTGTGTATGTGTGTGTGTACCTGTATACGTGTGTGTGAGTGTGTGTATATACATGTGTGAGTGTATATGTGTACATATATACACATCAATATACGTACATGAGAATACGTACATGAGAATACGTACATGAGAATACGTACATGAGAATACGTACAGTGGACTCTCCAATAACGTGGTAGTTACGTTCCTGGAGACGTCGCGTTATTAAAAAACGCGTTATTTAAACTTAATTTCCGCATAGGAAACAATGGTAATAGTGGGGGTTGCGTTCCTGGACAATGCAAAAGTCTACCTTTTGGGGATTTTGTTACTCTAATGTATGAATAGTAGAGTCAAACTAAAGTATGTAGTTGGTGACTCAACCAACAAAAACCCACATTCTCGTTTTATTTATATTTGTAAAGTAACGGTACACTTTCCTTCACATTTAACACTCGTCACCCCGCTCTCCCTCCCCACCCCGCTCTCCCTCCCCACCCCTCTCTCCCTCCCCACCCCATTCTCCCTCCCCACCCCTCTCTCCCTCCCCACCCCGCTCTCCCTCCCCACCTCTCTCTCCCTCCCCACCCCTCTCTCCCTCCCCACCCCGCTCTCCCTCCCCACCCCATTCTCCCTCCCCACCCCTCTCTCCCTCCCCACCCCGCTCTCCTTCCTCACTCCGCTCTCCCTCCACACCCCACTCTCCCTCCACACCTCCTCGCTCTCCTTCCACACTCGTGTTACCTTCCTCTGACACCACATCCGTCTTCCTTTTAAAGAATTGATCAAGTCGTGTCTGTTTGGTCAGAGAGCGGGCCTGAGCAGCTCACCCTGCTTCCCGCCAAAAGTAGTGTGGGTAAGCGGGTGAGCGTGGCCGCGTTAAATCGAACAAATAATGTTATTTAATCATATCCCCCCGATATATTATACCGCGTTGAATCAAAAACGCGTTATTGGAGAGTCCACTGTACATGAGAATACGTACATGAGAATACGTGCATGAGAATAATTACATAAATAATAAAATACCATATATATAAAATACCATAGGCCTACCATACTGTAATACTGTACTGTACCCATACACACTCTCTCTCTCTCTCTCTCTCTCTCTCTCTCTCTCTCTCTCTCTCTCTCTCTCTCTCATACACATACATGCACACACACACATTTTCTCTCTCTCTCTCTCTATTTCTCTCATACACATACATGCATTCTCTCTCTTTCTCTGTCTCTCTCTGTCTCTCTCTCCTCTCTCTCTCTCTCTCTCTCTCTCTCTCTCTCTCTCTCTCTCTCTCTCCTAAAAAATATATTCAAAAGATTTTCCCGTGTGTGTATTTTCCCGTGTGTGTATTTTCCCGTGTGTGTATTTTCACATGGATAATTATTTCATTTTCCCATGTGTGTATTTTATTTCCATGTGCATATTCTCATGTACGTATGTTTAAATAAATACCCAATATTTGTTTCAAAACAGTGTTCTATGCACCCCAAGCCTGTCCCCCTATTCCCCCACCCCCCAGTCCCCCCCTAAGCCTGTCCCCCCCAAGCCTGTCCCCCTACTCCCCCACCCCCAGTCCCCCCCAAGCCTGTCCCCCTATTCGCCCACCCCCCAGTCCCCCCCAAGCCTGTCCCCTTATTCCCCCACCCCCCAGTCCCCTCCAAGCCTGTCCCCTACTCCTAATCATAATAACACAGCATACATTAGCTAATAAATAATTACAGTATTAATATATAATAACAGTTATTATTATTATAAACAGATATTAGTAATTATGTTATGTAAACAAACCTTGGCTGATACTTCTCTGTTCAAATCCACATTAGCAGTGTTACCATATTGGTTACCAGTGTTACCATAC
>JAWZYT010001104.1:42500-110000 GCA_034508575.1 Petrolisthes manimaculis
ACAGAGCAGACACCAACCACGGCCAGTACTAATGATTCGGTGCAATGTGCCATGCCACTGCAACCTAAAAGTCACCAGCAGTTGGCAACACAGAAACCAGAGGTTCGTCAAGTACCGTGCAACACGGTAACTCTCCAACCACAGCCACAAAATGACGGTGTGTTGGCTTTTTTAATGCAAGAAATGCAACGACTGCAGACAATGCAGCAGCAAATCCTGCAAATGCTAAAAATAAACCCATGGCAGCACAATCCAACTTTGCAGTCGCAGTTCCCGCCACTCCTGCAAGCAAACTACCTGTAATGTGGCAGGTCTTTTACCTTACAAGTTTAAAGGTAAAATAAAGCTACTGGAAGAATATGCGAAACTAGAAAATGCCTTCGCAATTTTGCTTTCAGAAACACACCTAAATGACGACGTCAGAGACGCGGAAGTTAATATACCAAGTTTTACGGCTTTTCGAACCGATCGAACAAGTGGTCGGAAGAAAGGCGGTATTATAACATACCTCAAAGAATTTTTAGCAAGGAAAACGACGGTAATTTTTTCCAGATCCAACTCTTACACAGAAGCACACATGCTCTTTGTAAGTCCCCTCAATACAGTTGTCATTAATATTTATAGACCACCAGCTTGTCCAACCAACAAGTTTATCAATCAGTTGGGGGATATAAGAAGAATCCTAGAAGGACTACCCCCACCTATGCCCACTGTTCTTATTCTTGGTGATCTCAATTTTCCAAGAATAGACTGGGAATCACAGAGTGTTTATGGAGGAACATTGGAAATGAGATCTCAAGCAGAAGCATTATTTATATTTTCGAATGATTTCTGTCTAGAACAAATTATCCGTACACCTACTAGAAACGAAAATATTTTGGATCTGGTTATGGTAAATAATGAAAATTATATTTTCGAGTACCGTGCTGACAAAACTAATTTGTCGGACCACAACATTATCACTTTGACCACCAACATTGACAGGATGAATTCCACAAGAACAGCTGAGGGACCGTGCCAAACCGACGACTTCGGTAGGTTGAATTTTCTTTCAGAAAAGATTGTCTGGTCAGATGTGAGGGAGAATCTCAATCGAGTTGACTGGGTAAATGAAATGAAGAATTTAGACCCAGATCAACAATACGACTATTTGATTACCAAGTGTTTGGAAATTTGTAAGAAACACGTACCACCTAGAAAGCCTATTCCAAAGGATCGGATACCACACGACCCAAAATTATTAATGAGGCAACGAGGAAAGCTCAGAAAAAAACATTGCTCTGCACTTGGTGAACAAACAAGGCAAAAACTGGAATTGTCAATGCTGTTGATTGAAGACGAGCTGAAAAAAATCTGTGAATAACGAGTACTATCGCAAAGAAGAAGCGGCTGTATCCCGCATAAGGAGCAACCCAAAGTATTTCTATAAATATGCAACAAATAAGTTGAAAACCAAAAGTGGCATAGGACCCTTAATCGATTCGAACAACATGATCGTCGACGAGCCTGATGGAATAGTAGAAATACTAAGTAATCAATACATGGAAACATTTAGCCATCCCCCGACGGATAAAGTCGTTCTCAATCCGGAAGAATTGTTTGCCAACAGCCTAGACCATCCAAGCCTGACTGGCATTGATCTTTCTGTTGGGGAAATAATTCAGGCAATCAAACTGCTGCATATGAACGCAGCTGCTGGCCCAGACCAATTCCCAGCGGCCCTTCTGAAGCAGTGAGCAGGTGAGCTGAGTGCACCGTTACTGGTGCTCTACAGAAACTCACTTCAAATAGGAATGGTTCCGCAGGGTCTAAAAATAGCCAGGATTACGCCAATATTCAAAAGTGGTTCCAAAAGTGCTGCGAAAAACTATAGGCCCGTGGCTCTGACCTCACACATAATGAAAATTTTTGAAAAAACGCTGGTGAAGCATATAACAGCATACCTCGAGGAAAAGCACATCCTAAACATAAACCAACATGGTTTCAGATCCGGCCGATCGTGCTTAACGCAGCTACTGGTACATCACGAGCACATGCTGAGTGCACTGGAAACCAATACTGACATGGATGTGATACATCTAGACTTCTCAAAGGCTTTTGATAAAGTTGACCATGGGATGCTCTTCCATAAACTGCGGAAAAGTGGTATAACTGGCAGACTAGGCATGTGGCTACATACAGTGGCGGCGGTAGTAGATGCGACTTGCGCCAATCTAACCTTGGAGGCAGTGGGTACGGATCATAACGGTCACATTCTTTTATCCTCGCGTCTAGCTGTAAATGGCGAACACTGGCAACTACTACGCTCCTCCCTCCTACCCATACACCACACCACACCCAGTGTTTCAAGGCCACAGTGACAGGTGATACACGTTTTCCGCTGTAATTTTTTGTGTGTGTTCTCGCTATTTGCCTCCTTCACTTTATTTGATCCCAATTTTTTTCTTAAGGTAGAAAATGGTCGGGACCACCACAAACATTGGGGAGAGGGCTCGTATCATTGCCCTGAGAGAGGAAGGTGTCCAAATTAATGAGATTGCTGCTCGTGTTGGACATCATAGAGCAATGGTGTTACGCATCCTTGCTGCCAGCAGATGCATTGGTAATAACCAGATTCCTCTGCCAAAACCTCGCCTTGGCAAAAAGAAAAAAACGCCAGAAAGGACTGATACACTCATCAAGCGTTGTGTTATTAAAAATCCTTTTATAACATCGGTAGAAATAAAAAAAGAGTACCCAAAATTACTGAGAAATGTAAGTGAAAGAACTATTCGTGACCGACTGCACCGCGACTTGAAATTACGCGCCCATAGAGCAGCACGGAAACCTTACCTCACAAAATCTATGAAAAGTAAAAGATTAAACTTTTGTAGAAAGTATAAAGATTGGACACCTGACCAGTGGAAAAAGTTAATCTTTTCTGATGAAAGCACTTTCCGGTGTGTAAGACTGAGTGCCAGAACTGTACGACGTCCACCAAAAAGTAACCGATATGACCCGCGGTACACTATTAAGACAGTAAAACATCCACCTTCTTTAATGGTCTGGGGTGCTTTCAGTGGCGAATATGGTGCAGGAGAGTTGTTTTTCTTAAACCCTAAGCAAACAATGTGTGGTGATATTTATTTGGACGTATTAAAAGACCACATGCATTGTTTTTTTGACTTGCACCAACCAGACGGTGTCTTTTTACATGACGGTGCACCTCCACACAAGTGTAAAAATGTAAATCAGTGGCTGAGGGAAAATAATATACCTGAGATTGAGTGGCCCGGCAACTCACCTGACCTTAATCCAATTGAAAATGTCTGGTCACTGATGAAAAATGAATTAAAAGGAAAGGACACGAGTACAGTGATACACCTAAAGGAAACAGTTTTGCAGCTGTGGCGAGGGATTGACAGTAGTTATTTTGAAAAATTAGCTTCTAGTATGCCCAGACGCATCCAAGCTGTCATCAATGCTCATGGAGACAATACCAAGTACTAAATGCTAATAAAGGAAAGTAAGTGCTACATCAATTTAAATTTTCCAGCCTCATTTGTATGCGTGTTATAAATTTTTGTGTTCGGCTGTCCCCACATTGTTGTGAGTCGCATCTACAACCGCCGCCACTGTAGCTTCCTAACAAACAGAACTCAGTTTGTGGCCGCAGACGGTGCCGAGTCGACGCCAACACCAGTCACCAGCGGGGTCCCCCAAGGGACGGTGCTCGGCCCGCTTTTCTTTATCTTATACATTGCCGATATTGACAACAATGTACAATATTCTCACGTCACCTCCTTTGCGGACGACACCCGAATATCGAGGGAGGTATCATCGAACATTGACCGAGAGTTACTCCAAAACGACCTCCATGCACTTTATAAATGGGCTGAACGAAATAACATGCTCTTCAACAACTGCATATTTGAACATATAAACTACACTGTGAGGGGACTAAGAAACTGCACCCCCCAGTACAGTGCCTACGACGGCTCAGACATCGTCGTAAAGACTGACGTCAAAGATCTGGGCGTCACAATCAGTAGTGACTGCAGGTTCGCCAGTCATATCCAGAACATTACTAAAAAGGCACGTTCTCAAATGGGATGGATCTTACGCACATTCCATACACGCGAACTCGAAGCTATGATGACACTCTTTAAGTCTCTGGTCTTACCACTCTTAGAATACTGCTGTGTGCTGTGGGACCCATCCGCAGCTGTACTTAGGCAAACACTAGAAGGAGTACAGAGGACATTTACCACAAAAATACTGGGTGTAAATCATCTTAACTACTGGAAGAGACTGGAAGCTCTCAAACTGTTCTCGCTAGAAAGGCGTCGGGAGAGATATATTATACTGTATGTATATAAGATCCTCTCTGGAAAAATAGCCAACAGTACCCAGGTCAGATTTTACATGCATCGTCGTCTTGGTCGACGCTGTGTCTCGAGAACAGCAATTTCACGGGCAACCACAAGAATAAAGAACTTGATATTCAACACGTTCTCATCAAAAGCTGCAAGATTATATAATGCTCTTCCAATACACTTGAGGAACATGAAGGAACAGAGCCTAGAAGCATATGTATATATGTGTGTGTACGTGTGTGTGTGTACATGTGTGTGTACGCGTGTATGTGTGTGTACGTGTGTGTGTGTGTATGTGTGTGTGTATGTGTGTGTGTACATGTGTGTGTACGTGTGCGTGTACGTGTGTGTGTATATGTGTGTGTACGTGTGTGTGTGTACGTGTGTGTGTACGTGTGTGTGAGTGTGTGTATGTGTGTACGTGTGAGTGTGTGTGTGTGTGTGTGTGTGTGTGTGTGTCGAGACCTCATACAGAGAGGATGTGTTCGTGGAGCTCCTCTGATATTAGTACGGTCTGCCATGGCCGGCACCAATCTAGCCGGAGCCACTAATACCGGTCATTGTGGACAATGTTTAGAAGTGAATGACAGTAGCAAGTCAAATGTGGTTAAGTGTATAAAGTGCAAAGGAGGTTTTCACTCTTCGTGTGTATATATGGGTGGAATAAAAGGCACAAATTTGTCTAGGGTAAACTGGGTGTGTAACGACTGTGCTGAAATATTTTGTGAGACGCCCACTAAGAACAGTGATAAGATTGACGAACTAAAAGCTGAAATGAAAGAATTAAAGGAAATGGTGATGAAAGGCTTTGCTGAAATGCGAGGCGAGGTGAAAAGTGTTGTGAAAAATTCAAGTGATGAAGTGGGTGTTGTGGTGGAGGAGGCCGTGAGGGAGGGAGTAACGTCAGCAGTGACAAGTGAACGTGACAAGATGGTTACGGAGGTGAAGGCAGAACTTCGTTCGTTACCCGCCAAAATTGCTGATACCAAGGATATAAAACTGAAGAAGCAGTACTCAGAAATAGTAAGTAACAAACCAAACACTATCTTGGCCGTAATCATAAAACCTAAACACGATTCTTGTGCACTAGACACTGAAGAAATTACACCAGTTCTCAAAAATATCCCAGTTATATCAATGAAAACAAACAAAGAAAATCTGACTAAATTGATTCTTCCCACCGAAACAGCAAGGAACAAAGCTTTAGAAGCTCTAGAAGGATCAAACACCTTAACGAACACACATGACATACAAAATGAAAAGAGGTTGAAGCCAAAAATAACAATTCCGTACATACCAGATATAATTGAAGATTCGGAAATTGTACAGTCAATATTGGAGAAGAATCCTTACATTACAGAACTAATAGACCAAGAAAACGAAGTGAAGCTTTTGTTCACGAAACCAGGTTCACAAAATAATGACACTAAAACCACTGTACTAGCTATTTCTCCCCAAATAAGGACTGCCATTAAAAAAAACGATGATCGGGTATACCTGCACTTTGTTAGGTGTAAGGTATATGATCATTACAGGGTACTCAGGTGTAGCAAATGTATGGGATACGGTCACAAAAATTGTTACACAGACAAACCTGTTTGTGGAAACTGTGCAGGTAATCACTTGTCTAAAGATTGTATGAATGAACACCAACAAAAATGTCACCACTGTACTATGAATGGAAGAGAAAACACCAACCACGCTGCCTTCAATACCAACTGCCCATCTTTCATCATAGCCAAAAACAATGTGATTCGGCGGACAATGCAATATGCATCGGAAAAAACTACCTCTGAACGAAGACCACAATAAAAAGATTACAAAATGCAATATAAAAGTGAATAAAGAAAACGACCCCAAACTAGAGCTGCTTACAATGATATGCTGCAACATAGAAGGATTACTTCCTTATAAAAATAAATATAAAACAAACATGCTAGGAGAAATATCACAGACTTATAATACTATATTAATCTGCATAACTGAATCCCATCTGAGGAAAGACATACGAGATGCGGAAGTGATGATACCAAATACATAGAGCAGACAGACAAGAAGGGAGAAAAAAAGGAGGAGTAACTATTTATGTTCGAGAAAATATTATACCATACACCGAATTCATAGCATCGGAGTCTAATAGCGAGGTAGAATATATAATATTATACATACACAAATGGAGAACAGTGGTAGTAACCATTTATCATCCACCAGGTTGTCTGACTGAGAACTTTGTGAGTGTGTTAGAAAAAATAAGTGTACAAGTGAAAATGATGGGAAATCCAGAGCCCTCTGTTATCATCAACGGAGATTTCAACCTGCCCAATGCTAACTGGCACGAGCTAAGTATATACTGGGGCTCACTAGTGGACAGACTACAAGCTAATGCCTTGTTTAATATGGTGGACTGCCCAATGCTAACTGGCACGAGCTAAGTATATACTGGGGCTCACTAGCGGACAGACTACAAGCTAATGCCTTGTTTAATATGGTTGAAGACCTTATGATGAGACAAATTGTTGACTTGCCAACCCACGGCCTTAATACCTTGGATCTGTTCTTCACCAATAATGAAGATATTATCATTAGTGGTGTGAGGACGGAGGACACAACCATGTCAGATCACAAGCTCCTAATTATAGAAACCACCTTAGAATACAGGCCCATGATGGAAATTAATGGTAGCGGGTGTTCGTCCTTCTCTACTATGAATTTTTTCAGTGATAATATGGACTGGACAAGCATGAACAATGCAATCAATATTGTCAACTGGAACCAAGATCTAAACGACATGACTACAATAGAAATGTATGACTTTATTATAGAAAAACTCCTCTTCATTTGCTCAAAGTTTGTACCAGAAAGAAAAGTACATAGAAGAATAAATAATATACCCAGGGATAGGAAAATTCTGATGAGGAAAAGAACTAAATTGGCTGAGAAAATTCTACATAGAGAGAACAACAGAATCAAAGAACAATTGAGGAACATAGAAGAAAAGCTGGCCAAATCACATGAAGCGGAACGGATTAAAGAAGAAGAAAAAGCAGTAGAAGCTATATCCCACAACCCTAAATACTTTTATCACTATACAAAAATGAAGTCAAAGGTAAGGAGCAAAATAGGACTTTTAAAACACAATGGTACACTAGTCAGTGACCCACAACAAATGACAGAAACCTTCAATATGCAATATGTATCTGCATTTAGTGTACGAGAAAATAACCAAATAAACAAAGAACTTGACCCGGTGATAACAAGAACTTCAGACGTAGAGTCTAGAGATATTGACTTGAGTGAAATAGATATAGAACAATCAATATCCAGCATTAGACCTCAGGCCTCATTAGGACCAGATGGTGTCCCTGCTATATTACTGAAACAATGTATGAAAACACTATCCACACCTATCTACATCCTCTGGAGAGTATCCCTTCACACACGAGTAATTCCACCAATACTAAAAGAGGGATTTATTATGCCAATTTATAAAGGTGGCAACAGAACAGAGCCCAAAAATTACCCACCAGTCACATTAACATCACACGTAATAAAAGTGTTTGAAAAAATGGTTGTCAGCAAGCTAAATGAATACCTCGATATACACACACTTCACAATGCCAAGCAACATGGATTCAGACATGGTAGATCGTGTCTATCACAACTACTGCAACACCGTATGGACATGTTACATTCACTTGAGAACGATGCCACAGTCGATGTTATTTATCTAGACTTTTCTAAAGCTTTCGACAAAGATGACCACCAAATACTGATACAGAAACTGTCACATATTGGAATCAGAGGAAAACTGCTCAAGTGGATAAAGTGCTTTTTAGAGAACAGAAACCAAGCAGTTGTTGTAGAAGGAGTGTTGAGTGGAGTGGCACAAGGGTCAGTCATTGGCCCTTTGCTATTCTTAATATTCATGAGAGATATAGACACAAATATTTCCCATTGCACTGTATCTTATTTTGCAGATGACACTAGACTTTTGAGTACAGTGAGGAACAACGAAGACCTTAGAATGACACAAATGGATTTAAATATAATATACCAGTGGGCAGCCAATAACAACATGAGTTTCAACAGCTCCAAATTGGAGTTGATGAGATACCGTCATCCCAATATTGATATCCCCAACAATTATTATAGAACACCAGAAGGACAAATAATTGAACAATACAGACACGTCAAGAATCTAGGAGTAACATTAAGTGATGATGGCAACTTTCAACAACAAATAGACAACATAGTTACAAAGGCGAGACAGACAATGGGATGGATACTAAGAACCTTTACAACAAGAGAGCCCACTGTACTGTACTGTACTTCTAACACTATATAAAGCACTTATACTTCCTCTCTTAGAGTACTGCTGTGTTCTCTGGAATCCAAGTACAGTAGGACAAATTAGAAAAGTAGAAGCAATGCAACGAACATTTACAACAAGGATGGCGGGTATGCAGGATAATAACTACTGGGAACGACTAGCTGTCCTCAAATTATATTCACTGGAAAGAACACGAGAACAATACATAATTATATACATTTGGAAAATTATTAATGGACTTGTCCCTAATCTGGAAAATGAAAGCTCAATCCGAACAGCCAACCATGGAAGAAGAGGCCTAATGTGCACCATATAACGAGATGGACAACACTACATGGAAGAAGAGGCCTAATGTACACCATATAACGAGATGGACAACGCTACATGGAAGAAGAGGCCTAATGTACACCATATAACGAGATGGACAACGCTACATGGATGAAGAGGCCTAATATACACCATACCACTGATATTGACGACATGGACAAAAACGTTAAAATATAGGCATTTCTATCTATACTCTCTCTCTCTCTCTCTCTCTCTCTCTCTCTCTCTCTCTCTCTCTCTTTTCTTTTTATGTATGTATCTATCTATCACAAACTATCTATCTATCCATCCATCAATCTATATATACTCTCTCTCACACACACACTCACTCACTCTCTCTCTTTATGTATGTATGTATGTATGTATCTATCACAAACTATCTATCTATCAACTGTCTGTGAACCTGAAATATTAATTAAACAATGTTAGTTCATCAATCAAAGAAGTAGACACAGTAATAATAATAATAATAATAATAACAATAATAATAATAACAATAACAATAATAATAATAATAATAATAATAATAATAATAATAACAATAATAATAATAATAATAATAATAATAATAATAATAATAATAATAATAATAATAATAATAATGATAATTATACTAATAATAATGATGCTGATAATAATAATGATGATAATGAGAGGTGCTGCATTACAGTTTATGGTATTTATTGAGAGAATTACCATTTTGCAGCAGTGTTGACAGATCCGAGTATTTTGCCCCAGTCATTCATTGTACATTATCACGATTATTTCCCGGTAGTTTGTCCAGGTTAAGTCCCGGTAGTCTGCCTAGGTTAAGTCCCGGTAGTTTGCCTATGTTAAGTCCCGGTAGTCTTCCCGGGTTAAGACCCGGTAGTTTGTCCAGGTTAAGTCCTGGTAATCTGCCCAGGTTAAGACCCGGTAGTTTGTCCAGGTTAAGTCCTGGTAGTCTACCCAGGTTAAGTCCTGGTAGTCTGCCCAGGTTAAGTCCCGGTAGTTTGCATATTTTATGTCCTGGTAGTCTGCTCGGGTTAAGACCCGGTAGTTTGTCCAGGTTAAGTCCTGGTAGTCTGCCCGGGTTAAGACCCGGTAGTTTGTCCAGGTTATGACCCGGTAATTTGTCCAGGTTAAGTCCTGGTAGTCTGCCCAGGTTAAGACCTGGTAGTTTGTCCAGGTTAAGTCCTGGTAGTCAGCTGTGGTCTAGTCTAGTCTAGGTAATAGTCAAACCAGCACTATTTGATACTCTGGGTGATGGCCAGAGGTGTCTGTACTACTACCCCGGGCATCAGTCACCAGGCCTATAAACTTATAATCCACCTCTTTACCTTACCCTCCTGTCTGTCTCTCTATCTGTCTGTCTCTCAATATACTTTAGTATTTTCTCATGCTATGACTTTGTTTCCTATAAAATATCCCTTTACTCTCTATATAATATCCTTTGCTTGGCTGTACAAAGCAGGACAGAGGGAGTGTGATGAATATTTCATGGTGATGGTATAGCAAGGAATGAATTACTTGACCTGACCAACAGTAGGTAGGTAGGTGTGACCTGAGTGTGTCATGTACAGTCAAGGACACTGAGACAGCAACACAACACTACACATATGTGTTGCCAAGTATACTGTAAGATATACAAAGTATAGTTGTTCCATCTTCAAATCCAAAGTTATTTATAAAACCAAGCAGTAGCCTAAAACAACTAATTATTACATAGTGATGAAGGCAATCAATGATAGTATGAGTGAGTGAGAGAGATTATACATACATACATACATACATACATACATACATACTGTTACATATATACACATAAACAACTAATTATTTCATAGTGATGAAGGCAATCAATGACAGACCCAAAATAAATAAATAAAATTACCTGTGGATGAAGGAGTGTGCATTGATGTACAATTGATGTTGCAACACCTCTTGGTTCACATCTGTTGCAACACCTCATTAATCAATCCTACCTGGAAATGTAAATAATGTAATAATCATCATAATAATAAAATATGTAACACAACAATATCTATATTTAACTACCAGTACTCTATGTTAAATATGGAAACAATTACTGTTATTATTGTTATTGTGTATATTTTTTGGGTAAATATGGAAAGAATTACCATTAATGCGTACATTTTTTTCAGTAAATATTGAAGGAATTACAGTTATTGTGTATGGTTGTTGTTTTTTGTTAAATTTAAATGGGGCATTTTGAAATTAGCCTGACCTTACCTTACCTAACCTAACCTAACCTAAACCAAGGCAGACTACCAGGACCTAACCTGGACAAATGACTGGGAAATAACCGTGATAAAGTACGGGAAATGACCAGGGCGAAATACTGGGACCTAGCCAGATCTGGCAACACTGCTATAATACGGTAATTCTTTCAATAAATACAGTATTTTGCCCCGGCCATTTCCTGTACTTTACCACGGTTATTTCACGGTAGTTTGCCCAGGTTAGGTTAGGTCCGGTAGTCTGCTGTGGTCTAGGTTAGGTAAGGTCAGGTAAGGTAGATAAGGTAAGGTTAGGTAAGGTAGATAAGGTTAGGTTAGGTAAGGTCAGGTAAGGTAGATAAGGTAAGGTTAGGTAAGGTAGATAAGGTTAGGTTAGGTTAGGTAAGGTAAGGTAAGGTAAGGCGGGGCGAGGTAAGGTAAGGTTAGGTAAGGTAAGGCGGGGCGAGGTGAGGTAAGGTTAGGTTAGGTAAGGTAAGGTAAGGTAAGGTTAGGTAAGGTAAGGCGGGGCGAGGTAAGGTAAGGTTAGGTAAGGTAAGGTAAGGTCAGGTCAGGTTAGGTCAGGTTAGGTTAATTTCAAAATGCTTCCTTTGAATGTCTTTGAAATTTGTGGATGAAATGCCATAGAATAAAATAGTTTTATAATGTTCTAAATAAGTGGGTAATGAAGGTAGAAAAAAACAGTAAATGATAAATGGTAATTCATTCCATATTTACCAAAACACCATAATGAAAAATGTTTTAGAATGGTCTAAATAAATAGTAATTATTAATAAATACTGTAGAATGTCTATATAAGTAGGTAATTATATTAAAATATACAATATAGTTAATGAAGTAATTCTGTAAATTTACCACAACAATTTTAACTCTACTAAATGAATAAATAAATTAATTAAATAGTTTTAACATTCTGTGGGACATATGAGGACTTTTCCCATCTTATTTATCCGTTTATCACCATTTATTTATATCACAGGGATAATTTATTTACTTAACACCTTGAAATAAATAATGGTACTAAAATAATGGTAGTAATAATCTAATAATTATCTGTCATTGCCTTATTTCATCATTTATCATCTTATTTATCCATTTATTATCATTTATTTACTTATCAACATCTTGAAATAAATAATAATTAAAATAAAGGTAGTAATAATTAAATAATTATCTTATCATCTTATTTATCCATTTATCGTCATTAATCTACATCACAGGGATCCTTTATTTACTTATCAACACCTTGGAATAACCAAGTAATAAATAATTAATTAAATAAAGACAACATTTACCCGTAACAAAATCATTATCTATTTTTTCCATTCACCGGTTCGTCTTATTTCGTCATTTATCGACTTATTTATCCATTTATTATCCTTTATCTACATTATAGGCATCATTTATTTACTTATCAACACTTCAGAATTGTCAAGGAATAAATAATTAATTAGATAAAGTTAATATTTACAAGTGATAAATTTTTCCATTCACAGGTTCACAATTTATCGTATTATTCTGTCATTTATCGTCTTATTTATGCATTTATCGTCACTTATCTACATCATAGGGGTCATTTATTTACTTATCAACACCTTGGAATGGTCAGGGATAAATCATTAATTAAATAAAGACAATATTTACCTTCTAGTCTGGGAACCATGATTACCTCTGTCTGTTGGCTGTGTTGATCTCTCGTCAGTGTTACCAGCTCAGATGTTTGTTGATCTCTCATCAGTGTTACCAGCTCAAGTTTAGTAAGTTCAGTTCTGTAACTTTTCAACGGCTCCCCTTTGATTATTTATTGTTTTTTATTTATTGTTATTTATTTATTTGTTATTTATTTATTTATTATTTATTTATTTGTTATTTTTGTTATTTATTTTGTTGTTGTTTTCTACGATACCTGCTGAGTTTTTGTCTGTTTTTTTTTCCACACTTCTACTACTAATATATATTTTACTTTTTCTATATTTTCAAATAATAATTGTTCACATAATTTTGATGTATTCTGTAAATTTGGTAAATAGAGTAAACAATATTCTAAGTGTTCCTTTTCTGCACACACACACACACACACACACACCCTTCACATTTTTCTGATTCTCCTATAAATCACTTTCTATCACTTAATTAAATTTAGGGTGTTGATTTTTAACTTAAATTACAAAACTGATCCATACGTATTATCATATAATATATTTTCTTGGCTTATTTCTTTCTTATATTTCTTATATAATGTTAACCCCTAAAGGACTGGGGGTAGTGATAATACTGTGCCTCCCAGGACCGGGGATTGAGCGAAAAACACGTAAAATAGCCTGTTTTCGCATGCTCTGTACTCTCAACCTACAATGAATGAGTGAATTATTTTAGTGCCATGAGAACGAGCAACTCTTCCTCTTTCTATTGGTACCAACGGGAAGTCTGTAAGTTTAATGGTTACAGAATTACGACGAGTTGAATGAGGTACTGTCGCTGTACGGTGAGCGCTAGTGTTTGGGTCAGGGTTGCCAGATTTTAAATCTATCTCATTACCAAACTCCTCAAATATTATTACCAGACTGCACTTTTCATTACCAAATCCACAAAGCAAAAGTAATATATGTTTATAAATGGTTGTATTAGTGAATATACCGGTACATACCACAATAAATAGTTAGTTTTATATTTAAATTCTGTGTTTATAAATGGTTGTATTAGTGAATATACCGGTACATACCACAATAAATAGTTAGTTTTATATTTAAATTCTGTGTTTATAAATGGTTGTATTAGTGAATATACCGGTACATACCACAATAAATAGTTAGTTTTATATTTAAATTCTGTGTTTATAAAGGGTTGTATTAGTGAATATACCGGTACATACCACAATAAATAGTTAGTTTTATATTTAAATTCTGTGTTTATAAAGGGTTGTATTAGTGAATATACCGGTACATACCACAATAAATAGTTAGTTTTATATTTAAATTCTGTGTTTATAAATGGTTGTATTAGTGAATATACCGGTACATACCACAATAAATAGTTAGTTTTATATTTAAATTCTGTGTTTATAAATGGTTGTATTAGTGAATATACCGGTACATACCACAATAAATAGTTAGTTTTATATTTAAATTCTGTGTTTATAAATGGTTGTATTAGTGAATATACCGGTACATACCACAATAAATAGTTAGTTTTATATTTAAATTCTGTGTTTATAAATGGTTGTATTAGTGAATATACCGGTACATACCACAATAAATAGTTAGTTTTATATTTAAATTCTGTGTTTATAAAGGGTTGTATTAGTGAATATACCGGTACATACCACAATAAATAGTTAGTTTTATATTTAAATTCTGTGTTTATAAATGGTTGTATTAGTGAATATACCGGTACATACCACAATAAATAGTTAGTTTTATATTTAAATTCTGTGTTTATAAAGGGTTGTATTAGTGAATATACCGGTACATACCACAATAAATAGTTAGTTTTATATTTAAATTCTGTGTTTATAAATGGTTGTATTAGTGAATATACCGGTACATACCACAATAAATAGTTAGTTTTATATTTAAATTCTGTGTTTATAAATGGTTGTATTAGTGAATATACCGGTACATACCACAATAAATAGTTAGTTTTATATTTAAATTCTGTGTTTATAAATGGTTGTATTAGTGAATATACCGGTACATACCACAATAAATAGTTAGTTTTATATTTAAATTCTGTGTTTATAAATGGTTTTATTAGTGAATATACCGGTACATACCACAATAAATAGTTAGTTTTATATTTAAATTCTGTGTTTATAAATGGTTGTATTAGTGAATATACCGGTACATACCACAATAAATAGTTAGTTTTATATTTAAATTCTGTGTTTATAAATGGTTGTATTAGTGAATATACCGGTACATACCACAATAAATAGTTAGTTTTATATTTAAATTCTGTGTTTATAAATGGTTGTATTAGTGAATATACCGGTACATACCACAATAAATAGTTAGTTTTATATTTAAATTCTGTGTTTATAAATGGTTGTATTAGTGAATATACCGGTACATACCACAATAAATAGTTAGTTTTGTATTTAAATTCTGTGTTTATAAATGGTTGTATTAGTGAATATACCGGTACATACCACAATAAATAGTTAGTTTTATATTTAAATTCTGTGTTTATAAAGGGTTGTATTAGTGAATATACCGGTACATACCACAATAAATAGTTAGTTTTATATTTAAATTCTGTGTTTATAAAGGGTTGTATTAGTGAATATACCGGTACATACCACAATAAATAGTTAGTTTTATATTTAAATTCTGTGTTTATAAATGGTTGTATTAGTGAATATACCGGTACATACCACAATAAATAGTTAGTTTTATATTTAAATTCTGTGTTTATAAAGGGTTGTATTAGTGAATATACCGGTACATACCACAATAAATAGTTAGTTTTATATTTAAATTCTGTGTTTATAAATGGTTGTATTAGTGAATATACCGGTACATACCACAATAAATAGTTAGTTTTATATTTAAATTCTGTGTTTATAAATGGTTGTATTAGTGAATATACCGGTACATACCACAATAAATAGTTAGTTTTATATTTAAATTCTGTGTTTATAAATGGTTGTATTAGTGAATATACCGGTACATACCACAATAAATAGTTAGTATTATATTTAAATTCTGTGTTTATAAATGGTTGTATTAGTGAATATACCGGTACATACCACAATAAATAGTTAGTTTTATATTTAAATTCTGTGTTTATAAATGGTTGTATTAGTGAATATACCGGTACATACCACAATAAATAGTTAGTTTTATATTTAAATTCTGTGTTTATAAAGGGTTGTATTAGTGAATATACCGGTACATACCACAATAAATAGTTAGTTTTATATTTAAATTCTGTGTTTATAAATGGTTGTATTAGTGAATATACCGGTACATACCACAATAAATAGTTAGTTTTATATTTAAATTCTGTGTTTATAAATGGTTGTATTAGTGAATATACCGGTACATACCACAATAAATAGTTAGTTTTATATTTAAATTCTGTGTTTATAAATGGTTGTATTAGTGAATATACCGGTACATACCACAATAAATAGTTAGTTTTATATTTAAATTCTGTGTTTATAAATGGTTGTATTAGTGAATATACCGGTACATACCACAATAAATAGTTAGTTTTATATTTAAATTCTGTGTTTATAAATGGTTGTATTAGTGAATATACCGGTACATACCACAATAAATAGTTAGTTTTATATTTAAATTCTGTGTTTATAAATGGTTGTATTAGTGAATATACCGGTACATACCACAATAAATAGTTAGTTTTATATTTAAATTCTGTGTTTATAAAGGGTTGTATTAGTGAATATACCGGTACATACCACAATAAATAGTTAGTTTTATATTTAAATTCTGTGTTTATAAATGGTTGTATTAGTGAATATACCGGTACATACCACAATAAATAGTTAGTTTTATATTTAAATTCTGTGTTTATAAATGGTTGTATTAGTGAATATACCGGTACATACCACAATAAATAGTTAGTTTTATATTTAAATTCTGTGTTTATAAATGGTTGTATTAGTGAATATACCGGTACATACCACAATAAATAGTTAGTTTTATATTTAAATTCTGTGTTTATAAATGGTTGTATTAGTGAATATACCGGTACATACCACAATAAATAGTTAGTTTTATATTTAAATTCTGTGTTTATAAATGGTTGTATTAGTGAATATACCGGTACATACCACAATAAATAGTTAGTTTTATATTTAAATTCTGTGTTTATAAAGGGTTGTATTAGTGAATATACCGGTACATACCACAATAAATAGTTAGTTTTATATTTAAATTCTGTGTTTATAAATGGTTGTATTAGTGAATATACCGGTACATACCACAATAAATAGTTAGTTTTATATTTAAATTCTGTGTTTATAAATGGTTGTATTAGTGAATATACCGGTACATACCACAATAAATAGTTAGTTTTATATTTAAATTCTGTGTTTATAAATGGTTGTATTAGTGAATATACCGGTACATACCACAATAAATAGTTAGTTTTATATTTAAATTCTGTGTTTATAAATGGTTGTATTAGTGAATATACCGGTACATACCACAATAAATAGTTAGTTTTATATTTAAATTCTGTGTTTATAAATGGTTGTATTAGTGAATATACCGGTACATACCACAATAAATAGTTAGTTTTATATTTAAATTCTGTGTTTATAAATGGTTGTATTAGTGAATATACCGGTACATACCACAATAAATAGTTAGTTTTATATTTAAATTCTGTGTTTATAAATGGTTGTATTAGTGAATATACCGGTACATACCACAATAAATAGTTAGTTTTATATTTAAATTCTGTGTTTAATAAATGGTTGTATTAGTGAATATACCGGTACATACCACAATAAATAGTTAGTTTTATATTTAAATTCTGTGTTTATAAATGGTTGTATTAGTGAATATACCGGTACATACCACAATAAATAGTTAGTTTTATATTTAAATTCTGTGTTTATAAATGGTTGTATTAGTGAATATACCGGTACATACCACAATAAATAGTTAGTTTTATATTTAAATTCTGTGTTTATAAATGGTTGTATTAGTGAATATACCGGTACATACCACAATAAATAGTTAGTTTTATATTTAAATTCTGTGTTTATAAATGGTTGTATTAGTGAATATACCGGTACATACCACAATAAATAGTTAGTTTTATATTTAAATTCTGTGTTTATAAATGGTTGTATTAGTGAATATACCGGTACATACCACAATAAATAGTTAGTTTTATATTTAAATTCTGTGTTTATAAATGGTTGTATTAGTGAATATACCGGTACATACCACAATAAATAGTTAGTTTTATATTTAAATTCTGTGTTTATAAATGGTTGTATTAGTGAATATACCGGTACATACCACAATAAATAGTTAGTTTTATATTTAAATTCTGTGTTTATAAATGGTTGTATTAGTGAATATACCGGTACATACCACAATAAATAGTTAGTATTATATTTAAATTCTGTGTTTATAAAGGGTTGTATTAATGAATATACCGGTACATACCACAATAAATAGTTAGTTTTATATTTAAATTCTGTGTTTATAAATGGTTGTATTAGTGAATATACCGGTACATACCACAATAAATAGTTAGTTTTATATTTAAATTCTGTGTTTATAAATGGTTGTATTAGTGAATATACCGGTACATACCACAATAAATAGTTAGTTTTATATTTAAATTCTGTGTTTATAAATGGTTGTATTAGTGAATATACCGGTACATACCACAATAAATAGTTAGTTTTATATTTAAATTCTGTGTTTATAAATGGTTGTATTAGTGAATATACCGGTACATACCACAATAAATAGTTAGTTTTATATTTAAATTCTGTGTTTATAAATGGTTGTATTAGTGAATATACCGGTACATACCACAATAAATAGTTAGTTTTATATTTAAATTCTGTGTTTATAAATGGTTGTATTAGTGAATATACCGGTACATACCACAATAAATAGTTAGTTTTATATTTAAATTCTGTGTTTATAAATGGTTGTATTAGTGAATATACCGGTACATACCACAATAAATAGTTAGTTTTATATTTAAATTCTGTGTTTATTAATGGTTGTATTAGTGAATATACCGGTACATACCACAATAAATAGTTAGTTTTATATTTAAATTCTGTGTTTATAAATGGTTGTATTAGTGAATATACCGGTACATACCACAATAAATAGTTAGTATTATATTTAAATTCTGTGTTTATAAATGGTTGTATTAGTGAATATACCGGTACATACCACAATAAATAGTTAGTTTTATATTTAAATTCTGTGTTTATAAATGGTTGTATTAGTGAATATACCGGTACATACCACAATAAATAGTTAGTTTTATATTTAAATTCTGTGTTTATAAAGGGTTGTATTAGTGAATATACCGGTACATACCACAATAAATAGTTAGTTTTATATTTAAATTCTGTGTTTATAAATGGTTGTATTAGTGAATATACCGGTACATACCACAATAAATAGTTAGTTTTATATTTAAATTCTGTGTTTATAAATGGTTGTATTAGTGAATATACCGGTACATACCACAATAAATAGTTAGTTTTATATTTAAATTCTGTGTTTATAAATGGTTGTATTAGTGAATATACCGGTACATACCACAATAAATAGTTAGTTTTATATTTAAATTCTGTGTTTATAAATGGTTGTATTAGTGAATATACCGGTACATACCACAATAAATAGTTAGTTTTATATTTAAATTCTGTGTTTATAAATGGTTGTATTAGTGAATATACCGGTACATACCACAATAAATAGTTAGTTTTATATTTAAATTCTGTGTTTATAAATGGTTGTATTAGTGAATATACCGGTACATACCACAATAAATAGTTAGTTTTATATTTAAATTCTGTGTTTATAAATGGTTGTATTAGTGAATATACCGGTACATACCACAATAAATAGTTAGTTTTATATTTAAATTCTGTGTTTATAAATGGTTGTATTAGTGAATATACCGGTACATACCACAATAAATAGTTAGTTTTATATTTAAATTCTGTGTTTATAAATGGTTGTATTAGTGAATATACCGGTACATACCACAATAAATATTTAGTTTTATATTTAAATTCTGTGTTTATAAATGGTAGTATTAGTGAATATACCGGTACATACCACAATAAATAGTTAGTTTTATATTTAAATTCTGTGTTTATAAATGGTTGTATTAGTGAATATACCGGTACATACCACAATAAATAGTTAGTTTTATATTTAAATTCTGTGTTTATAAATGGTTGTATTAGTGAATATACCGGTACATACCACAATAAATAGTTAGTTTTATATTTAAATTCTGTGTTTATAAATGGTTGTATTAGTGAATATACCGGTACATACCACAATAAATAGTTAGTTTTATATTTAAATTCTGTGTTTATAAATGGTTGTATTAGTGAATATACCGGTACATACCACAATAAATAGTTAGTTTTATATTTAAATTCTGTGTTTATAAATGTTGTATTAGTGAATATACCGGTACATACCACAATAAATAGTTAGTTTTATATTTAAATTCTGTGTTTATAAATGGTTGTATTAGTGAATATACCGGTACATACCACAATAAATAGTTAGTTTTATATTTAAATTCTGTGTTTATAAATGGTTGTATTAGTGAATATACCGGTACATACCACAATAAATAGTTAGTTTTATATTTAAATTCTGTGTTTATAAATGGTTGTATTAGTGAATATACCGGTACATACCACAATAAATAGTTAGTTTTATATTTAAATTCTGTGTTTATAAATGGTTGTATTAATGAATATACCGGTACATACCACAATAAATAGTTAGTTTTATATTTAAATTCTGTGTTTATAAATGGTTGTATTAGTGAATATACCGGTACATACCACAATAAATAGTTAGTTTTATATTTAAATTCTGTGTTTATAAATGGTTGTATTAGTGAATATACCGGTACATACCACAATAAATAGTTAGTTTTATATTTAAATTCTGTGTTTATAAATGGTTGTATTAGTGAATATACCGGTACATACCACAATAAATAGTTAGTTTTATATTTAAATTCTGTGTTTATAAATGGTTGTATTAGTGAATATACCGGTACATACCACAATAAATATTTAGTTTTATATTTAAATTCTGTGTTTATAAATGGTTGTATTAGTGAATATACCGGTACATACCACAATAAATAGTTAGTTTTATATTTAAATTCTGTGTTTATAAATGGTTGTATTAGTGAATATACCGGTACATACCACAATAAATAGTTAGTTTTATATTTAAATTCTGTGTTTATAAATGGTTGTATTAGTGAATATACCGGTACATACCACAATAAATAGTTAGTTTTATATTTAAATTCTGTGTTTATAAATGGTTGTATTAGTGAATATACCGGTACATACCACAATAAATAGTTAGTTTTATATTTAAATTCTGTGTTTATAAAGGGTTGTATTAGTGAATATACCGGTACATACCACAATAAATATTTAGTTTTATATTTAAATTCTGTGTTTATAAATGGTTGTATTAGTGAATATACCGGTACATACCACAATAAATAGTTAGTTTTATATTTAAATTCTGTGTTTATAAATGGTTGTATTAGTGAATATACCGGTACATACCACAATAAATAGTTAGTTTTATATTTAAATTCTGTGTTTATAAATGGTTGTATTAGTGAATATACCGGTACATACCACAATAAATAGTTAGTTTTATATTTAAATTCTGTGTTTATAAATGGTTGTATTAGTGAATATACCGGTACATACCACAATAAATAGTTAGTTTTATATTTAAATTCTGTGTTTATAAATGGTTGTATTAGTGAATATACCGGTACATACCACAATAAATAGTTAGTTTTATATTTAAATTCTGTGTTTATAAATGGTTGTATTAGTGAATATACCGGTACATACCACAATAAATAGTTAGTTTTATATTTAAATTCTGTGTTTATAAATGGTTGTATTAGTGAATATACCGGTACATACCACAATAAATAGTTAGTTTTTATTTAAATTCTGTGTTTATAAAGGGTTGTATTAGTGAATATACCGGTACATACCACAATAAATAGTTAGTTTTATATTTAAATTCTGTGTTTATAAAGGGTTGTATTAGTGAATATACCGGTACATACCACAATAAATAGTTAGTTTTATATTTAAATTCTGTGTTTATAAATGGTTGTATTAGTGAATATACCGGTACATACCACAATAAATAGTTAGTTTTATATTTAAATTCTGTGTTTATAAATGGTTGTATTAGTGAATATACCGGTACATACCACAATAAATAGTTAGTTTTATATTTAAATTCTGTGTTTATAAAGGGTTGTATTAGTGAATATACCGGTACATACCACAATAAATAGTTAGTTTTATATTTAAATTCTGTGTTTATAAATGGTTGTATTAGTGAATATACCGGTACATACCACAATAAATAGTTAGTTTTATATTTAAATTCTGTGTTTATAAAGGGTTGTATTAGTGAATATACCGGTACATACCACAATAAATAGTTAGTTTTATATTTAAATTCTGTGTTTATAAATGGTTGTATTAGTGAATATACCGGTACATACCACAATAAATAGTTAGTTTTATATTTAAATTCTGTGTTTATAAATGGTTGTATTAGTGAATATACCGGTACATACCACAATAAATAGTTAGTTTTATATTTAAATTCTGTGTTTATAAATGGTTGTATTAGTGAATATACCGGTACATACCACAATAAATAGTTAGTTTTATATTTAAATTCTGTGTTTATAAATGGTTGTATTAGTGAATATACCGGTACATACCACAATAAATAGTTAGTTTTATATTTAAATTCTGTGTTTATAAAGGGTTGTATTAGTGAATATACCGGTACATACCACAATAAATAGTTAGTTTTATATTTAAATTCTGTGTTTATAAATGGTTGTATTAGTGAATATACCGGTACATACCACAATAAATAGTTAGTTTTATATTTAAATTCTGTGTTTATAAAGGGTTGTATTAGTGAATATACCGGTACATACCACAATAAATAGTTAGTTTTATATTTAAATTCTGTGTTTATAAATGGTTGTATTAGTGAATATACCGGTACATACCACAATAAATAGTTAGTTTTATATTTAAATTCTGTGTTTATAAATGGTTGTATTAGTGAATATACCGGTACATACCACAATAAATAGTTAGTTTTATATTTAAATTCTGTGTTTATAAATGGTTGTATTAGTGAATATACCGGTACATACCACAATAAATAGTTAGTTTTATATTTAAATTCTGTGTTTATAAATGGTTGTATTAGTGAATATACCGGTACATACCACAATAAATAGTTAGTTTTATATTTAAATTCTGTGTTTATAAAGGGTTGTATTAGTGAATATACCGGTACATACCACAATAAATAGTTAGTTTTATATTTAAATTCTGTGTTTATAAAGGGTTGTATTAGTGAATATACCGGTACATACCACAATAAATAGTTAGTTTTATATTTAAATTCTGTGTTTATAAATGGTTGTATTAATGAATATACCGGTACATACCACAATAAATAGTTAGTTTTATATTTAAATTCTGTGTTTATAAATGGTTGTATTAGTGAATATACCGGTACATACCACAATAAATAGTTAGTTTTATATTTAAATTCTGTGTTTATAAATGGTAGTATTAGTGAATATACCGGTACATACCACAATAAATAGTTAGTTTTATATTTAAATTCTGTGTTTATAAATGGTTGTATTAGTGAATATACCGGTACATACCACAATAAATAGTTAGTTTTATATTTAAATTCTGTGTTTATAAAGGGTTGTATTAGTGAATATACCGGTACATACCACAATAAATAGTTAGTTTTATATTTAAATTCTGTGTTTATAAATGGTTGTATTAGTGAATATACCGGTACATACCACAATAAATAGTTAGTTTTATATTTAAATTCTGTGTTTATAAATGGTTGTATTAGTGAATATACCGGTACATACCACAATAAATAGTTAGTTTTATATTTAAATTCTGTGTTTATAAATGGTTGTATTAGTGAATATACCGGTACATACCACAATAAATAGTTAGTTTTATATTTAAATTCTGTGTTTATAAAGGGTTGTATTAGTGAATATACCGGTACATACCACAATAAATAGTTAGTTTTATATTTAAATTCTGTGTTTATAAAGGGTAGTATTAGTGAATATACCGGTACATACCACAATAAATAGTTAGTTTTATATTTAAATTCTGTGTTTATAAATGGTTGTATTAGTGAATATACCGGTACATACCACAATAAATAGTTAGTTTTAAATTTAAATTCTGTGTTTATAAATGGTTGTATTAGTGAATATACCGGTACATACCACAATAAATAGTTAGTTTTATATTTAAATTCTGTGTTTATAAATGGTTGTATTAGTGAATATACCGGTACATACCACAATAAATAGTTAGTTTTATATTTAAATTCTGTGTTTATAAATGGTTGTATTAGTGAATATACCGGTACATACCACAATAAATAGTTAGTTTTATATTTAAATTCTGTGTTTATAAATGGTTGTATTAGTGAATATACCGGTACATACCACAATAAATAGTTAGTTTTATATTTAAATTCTGTGTTTATAAATGGTTGTATTAGTGAATATACCGGTACATACCACAATAAATAGTTAGTTTTATATTTAAATTCTGTGTTTATAAATGGTTGTATTAGTGAATATACCGGTACATACCACAATAAATAGTGAATTGCAAAATAATAATAATTACCGAAAAATTATGAGCCGAACTCCCGCCATTTTCCCGACCAGTGTTTGTGTTTATGGTTCAGTCGATTCGGTAGCTGCCTCTTGTGCATTCCTCTTGTATCACCCGGGAGTGTATTCATGATGGCTCCTTGTAAAACACCAAATAAAATCACTAAGAAGTTGAGATTTCATGAGACATTAAATTACAAGTGTCTGCTGCGTTTATCATCAACCCACTACCCCCTCCCGACACTCATAAATTACATGTGACAGTCAGTGTTGCCAGGTCTGTCTGATGCACAAGATTTCCACAACTTCAATAACAGAATTTCCCTTATTGCCTCAATAATTCCCGGTTTACTTTTTTCTTGAACATTGACAGTCTTCATTTTTTATATTTCCCTGTATATTCTTGAACTATCTTTATATAATGTTGTTGTGTCGACTACAAAATTCCCTAAGACAGAGAAATTTCCCTGCACCTGGCAACAAGTTCAGGGAAATTTCAGTTTGGGGGAATTTTGAAATCCACACAGGGAAATTATATAAAGATGGTTCAAGAATATTCAACCAGGGAAATTTCTACCAGCTGAAGAACTAAGAAGACCATAATTGTTCAAGAATAAACAGGAAAGTATTGAGGCACAAAGGGAAATTTTAAAGATGAAGTTAGGGAAATTTCATCCAGCAGACCTGGCAACAGCTGTGATCCTCCCACCATCCCCTCCCCCATCATAAATTATGTGTGACAGAGAAACCTGTATTTAAAAGTAATAAGAGTATTTTATACATATATTGGGGTTATTTTCCGATAACACGGAATTTTCGATTAATTCTGAGGTCTCAAACCCCCCTGCCTTCCGGATTAAGGGACTTTTAATGTATATAGTTTTTGGTGTGAAACCGGGTTTTGTTAGTGGATTTATAGTAGATGACGTAATTTTTACGTTGAGTTACGTCATGTTACGTCATATCAAAACCTGTGGCTGGGGATGGTGATTCAGAATATAATTTATACAGTATGGGTTTTGGATGTAACCATTTTTAAGTTATAAGAGACAGTTTGCCATTTATAGTATAGATTGAGAATAAATTATTATAATGTCATAATATTATTCTTATATCTCAAGTCATCATCATTTTTGTTTAATGTCCTTATTTTCCCATTTAGGATGGGGGGCGATGACTGCTCTCCACATCTGTCTATCTTGTACCTTATGTTCTTCTATTTCCATTAAATTCATATCTTCCATTACACACGTTATTCTTATATCTCAAGTAATGATATATTTCTATTAATAATGTCAATATTATACACAGCCTCTACATTGACTTATCACCAATGTAAACAAACAACTGGGAAATTAATCAGTAATAAAATGATCTTGGGTACCTGTAGGAGTACTGTAATAATAAAAAGGTATTAGTACAGAAGTACTCCGTTCACTATATTGTATATTTTAGTATCATTACCCACTATTTTGGACCATTCTAATGGTGTTGACAGATCAGGCTAGGTCCCAGTATTTTGTACAGGTCATATCCTGTACTTTACCATGGTTATTTCCTGGCAGTTTGACCAGGTTAAGTCCCTATAGTCTGCTCTGGTCTAGGTTGGGTTAGGTAAGGTCAGGCAATTTTTTTGAATATTTAAATATCTTGCAATATCATGCGGAGGAAATGTCATAGAAGAAAATAGTCTTAAAATGGTCTAACTAAGTGGGTAATGAAGGTAGAAAAACTGTACACAATAACGGCAATTATTTCAATATTTACCGGATTTACTGAGCCTGTGTTAATTTATAATTATCTTATATGAGGGAAATGATTGCTGTATTTGACTTGTTTTCTTTCTCTATTCACTTGTATATACAGTAATCCCTCGCTTATCCGAACTAATTGGGCCACAGGGTGTTCGGATAATGCGAGTATTCGGATACGCGAGGTAAAAATATTCCCGCTTCCCTGCCTCCACTACGTCACTACAATGCTCAGTTTTCTTGTCTAGATGAATGAATAATGATTGATAATAATGAAACATACAAAGAAATAAAGTAATACACATTTTATTTAAAGAATAGAATACTGTTCATACAGTACTGAAGGTAAGTTAGCCTGTTTCATCATCCCGTGTGGTCTAGTGGCGACATGGTTTCTCACCTAACTACTCGTCAGAATCATCCGACGCCGACTTCAGCTCCGTATCGATGTCCTGTTGGTGTTATAACGCATAGTGAGCTGTGTAATTTTATGTATATAAAACAGCTTATAATTTATTGTAAAAAGGTTTGCCCACAATAGTATATTTTCATAATTATACACATCATTAATTTTACTAACCTGGATGGGTTGAGGCGTTTCCAAAGAACGTGTTGATGAAGGTAGGCTAGGCAATGGTACATCATCAGGTGATAGTGAGTCTGGTTGTGTTGACTGGCTAGGCTCCATTTCAAGGTTAGGGCTGGGAGTAGGATGAGGAGATGGTGTTGTGGGCTTGAAGAACGTTTCTATTTTCGTCTGCTTTTTAGACCATTGACTTTGGGCTTTAATCAGATCATCACAAACTTCCCTTAACTTAGGACCATGACTCTGCATATGTGCAGATGAAATCGGATGCTCAAAATAATCCAGCAGAACATCCACGGCCTTTCTCGCTTCCGATGCTGTAGGTGGTGATGGCAGAGAGTCATCGTCATCATCTTCACTGTCGTTGCCTTCATCAGGGTTTAGCACTTCAGCAGCAATCTCTTCCTCTGTCAACACCTGTTGTCCTGGGTCTCCCTCGTCACACTCCAGCCAGTCATTTAGGTCATTCAGCCTCTGGCTAGCACAGTGGTAAAGTCTGTGGCTGCAATTCCGTGGCCCAGCGTTCGATCCTTGCTCGGGACACTGTTAAAAATACCACTGATGCCAGAGGTTACCACCCCTGTGAGCAGGGGGTGGGGGAGTTTGAGTCAGCTGTCTGAGGTCTTCCTGCTTAGTCAGCCATAGCCGAAAGCTGACTCGGGTCTCACGTGGGTGGAGTGGTTGCTGGGCCATACATTACATCCTTGTGATGTGTGCTATATTGTGTTTCATACACACACAGTGTGTGCTACACTCTGTCCCAGTGACTGCCACTCGCTGGCACCTTTAATCAACCGTTGTATTTTCCCCTGCCCTGCCTCAACAAACTGACGATGAAAATCACCAGCTGCAAACCCTTTAAAATCAACCACAGGCTCCATCCTATGCAACAGGCGATTCCATCCATTAGCTGGAGTTGAACTGGATACATCATTCCATGCCCGAGATTTGTTATAGATAACGGAGCGTAGGTTGTAATTTCTCAAATTTTGAAGAGTGAGGTGGCCGACATTACGGTGTTCCTCATCTACTACCACCATTACTTCCTCCAGGAATCTCCTTCTATACAGCCTCTTGAAGGCTACAATAATACCCTGATCCATAGGTTGAATAAGGGAAGTTGTGTTCGGTGGTAGATATTTAACTCTGATGCGTCCATGCTCGGCAACAAGTTCAGACGCTGCTGGGTGTGCAGGTGCGTTATCTAAAAAGATTACAGCTCACACTCGGTCTCTGCTCACCTTCATAACTTCCATCTGAAAGCGTACTATCTCGGGCACAGCTTGTTTAAAAAACCAAGTCTTAAAAACTTTTGCATTAAACCAGGCCTTCAATGAATTATGGTAGTGTACAGGTAGCGAGTCCATCATACCACACAAGCACCGTGGTTGCTTTGCCTTACCCACGATAATAGGCTTCAAACGGTGAGATCTAGCGCATTTGCACCACACATCAGCGACACTCTTGCCTTGCACCGTTTTCTACCAGGCACTGATTTTTCTTTTTCACTTGCTAAAGTGTTTTCTGGAATAGAACGGTAATACAGCCCAGTTTCATCAAAGATGTACAGTTGTTCCAGTAACAAACCTTCTCTTTGTATTAACTCTTTCACTTCCTTACAGTACCCATCAATTATATCCTCATTTGCATCAAGGGTTTCACCATACACTTTTTTATTAGACAAACCATGCCTTAGCTTAAATGGGTAAAGCCACCCTTCTGAAGCCTTAATCCCATAGAGTCCGATATTGTTTCCAAATCTCTCTGCAGCCATTTTCAGTTCAGTACCTCACACCATTACACCACTTGCACATTGCTGTTGATACCACTTAATCACACACTGGTCTAGGTCAACATGCATAGGCTTGGCCATAGTCTTTCTATCCTTTTTCTTTCCAGTCTTTGATGCTACTGATAAGTCGTCTGTGTAGGCTGTAATTTTATCACGAGCCTTTTTCAGTTCACAAAGTGAAGACTTTGGGATGCCAAAGTTTTCCCGAATGCGTGAAGTTGACCACCCTTCATCACATCGACGTAATATTTCCCTCTTCGTCTACAAAGTTAGCACTTTTCGAGGTCGTTTCGCTGGTATACGGCCGATGTTCACTAGTTGAAGAATAGCTGAGGACTAACCGAACCCACGCTATTTTCAGTGAGAGGCGGGAAGCACATGCGCGCCGCCACACGGCAAATATGCAAACTAGAGGTACACGCGGCAAATTTAAACTACTCGGGGCCCTAGTTTGAATTCGTAGGCCAAGCCTAGGGCCTGTTTGGATATTGGCGAGGTTCGGATAATGGCGGTTCGGATACGCGAGGGATTACTGTATTATAAAAGGATAAATATGTTAAGTTTTATTATTTTAGGTATTTATCTAGACTATTGCCGTTTTGTAGCAGTGTTGCCACATCTGGCTAGTTCCCGGTAGTTTGCAGAAGTTAGGTCCCGGTAGTCTGCTGTGGTCTAGATAAGGTTAGGTCAGGTAAGGTCTGGCTAATTTGAAAATGCCCCATTTAAATATGACTTATCTTGGAAATTGGGCATTTCCGAAGATGATGCCATAGAAAAAGAATGTCTTAGAATGATATAAATTAGTGGATAAAGAAAGCAAAAAAATCATAATAGACAACGGCAATAGAATAGATAATTACCTATCATTAATATAAGGAAATATAATATTATACTGTAATTCTTCTTTATTCACTTGTGTATATTATAAAATAATATTATGTGTTGAATTTAATTATTTTATAGAAAGGAATATAATATTATACAGTCATCCCTCTGCTATCGCGCATAATTGGTACCTTAAGTAGCACGTGATAGCGGAATACGCGATAGCAGAATTTAATAACTAATGGGAATAATTGAAATTGGTTCCCAGTCCCTCATATTTCAAGATTTTTCCTCCCTAAACATGTTTTTTTTTACTAATATTTCTTTGCATATAATGAAAACTAAAGTAGATTAGTAAGAAAATAGCATTTTTAACCTAATACAGTGGACCCCACAAGTACAGTAAGCGTGTTGTGTGTTGTGGTTAGGTGGTGCGTAAATGGATATGCCTCACTGACCTTAGGGACTAAAGATTAATGATGAAAATTGGGATAGGTTCTTATGTCTCTCGAAAGTGACGTTTGTTTTTTACTATGAGACCTCAAACACGATGTCAATTCATTAAACATAATAGAACGTGTTCACATATGGAGAGTCGGGCGCCCAAGTCCCGAGAGCACGCACCCGAGTAGGGTGTCCGACTGACTGTAGAATTAGCTACCAAAATATTAATTTAAAATCATTTTTCAAAACGATTGCATCCATATAAAATGGGTGGCGAAAATAAGTGAAGCATATCCAATGAGTTTTTACACAAAACGAGCGAAATGATTATGAACATGTTAGGAAATTATATCACTCATCTGTGAAGAGAGTGTGTGTGTGTGTGTGTTCCTACCACTTCTCCCGCGCTCCTTCCCCCCCCCCCCCTACCCTCAGTCTCTCCATTCCCCCTAGCCCAAGGTCAAGGGAATATAGGCCTAGTCTGTCTTGTGTGTGACTCGTGTTTAGTAATTACGAGTTAAACACTAGCTTCATGTCAGGTGGTGTATTTACAAAATGTAAGGCCATATCCTTCCATATAAAGAAGAAAGTTATTTCAGTATTTCTCGGACAGAAAAAGAAGGAAACACTAATAACGTATGATTAATAAAAAGTAAACAAACGATATCACGCTATCTTCCCCCTACCACCTCCTCTACCACCACGCATGCCGACGACTCATTTCAGTCATGAGTCATCTTAATACAAATTGTTATATGCATTTAATATGCTTAATACGAATTGTAATATACATCCCTATAGGAACGACGTCTTATATCGATGTATTGGACATTCTATACCAGACCGAGGTGTAATTAGGCACAGATGAAAAAGCTTTATCTCCACACATTGTATCACTAGTTAACTCTCTTGTGTTAAACAAAGATAGGGTTGATAAGCAGGGCTAGTTATAAACCCACACAGTCTTCATCTTTACTGCTGTAACACCATGTCATGGTAAACATGGCTGTCAGTCCAGTGTGCTTGGCCAATCACATAGTGGCTACCTTCACTGTTGTAACACCATGTCATGGTAAACATGGCCGTCAGTCCAGTGTGCTAGGCCAATCACATAGTCGCTACCTTCACTGTTGTAACACCATGTCATGGTAAACATGGCTGTCAGTCCAGTGTGCTTGGCCAATCACATAGTCGCTACCTTCACTGTTGTAACACCATGTCATGGTAAACATGGCTGTCAGTCCAGTGTGCTAGGCCAATCACATAGTGGCTACCTTCACTGTTGTAACACCATGTCATGGTAAACATGGCTGTCAGTCCAGTGTGCTTGGCCAATCACATAGTGGCTACCTTCACTGTTGTAACACCATGTCATGGTAAACATGGCTGTCAGTCCAGTGTGCTTGGCCAATCACATAGTGGCTACCTTCACTGTTGTAACACCATGTCATGATAAACATGGCTGTCAGTCCAGTGTGCTTGGCCAATCACATAGTGGCTACCTTCGCACAGCCAAATTTGAATGTTACGTGCGCGATAGTAAACATACGGATGCGCTATAGAGGATGAAGGTGAACTTTTCACACATGCGCGATAGTAACGAAACGCGAAGGTGGAACCCGCGATAGCGGAGGGATGACTGTACTGTATTTCTTCTTTATTCACTCATTTATATTATAATAGGATAAACCGGGTAAATATGTGTTAAATTTAATCACCATATATTAAAGGATTATGATATTACTAGCGGATGTACCCGGCATTGCCCGGGAAAGATGCACTCTGGAGTTTAGAAATAGTCAATATTAACTTTATATGTGAAAGCATTTCAGTCTTGTTGCGTTAGTTAAAAATATTCCGCGATCTCAGGCCACTTACCAGTTGCCATATCTACATAAAGACGATATAGTACATATGTCTTTTCAGCTTGAAGGCCTGAGACTGACTCAATTTCCAAATAGCCTTTTTGCATCAAACTACCAGGACCTAACCTGGGCAGACTACTGGGACCTAACCTGGGCAGATTACTGGGACCTAACCTGAGCAAACTACCCGGAACTAACCATGGTAAAGCACCAGGACCTGACCGGGGCTAAATACTGGGACCTAGCTGGATCTGGCAACAATTACACAAAACGGTAATTCTTTTAATAAATACCAAAGATAATGGTCTTAGAATGGTGTAAATAAGCGGGTAATGAAGGTAGAAAAACTGTACACGACAACGGCAGTTCTTTCAATATTTACCGTTTTGGGAGTGTAACCGTTTTTTTTTAGCGAATTTTTATAGTAAATGACATATTTCTTACGTCGAGTAATGTCATACCAAAACCTTCAGCTAATATTGTGATTATCTGCACCAGTGAACTAATGGTTAGGTTAGGTTGGATTAGGTAGCGTTTGGTTACCTTTATCAATACCCAGTGGAATTATCGTGTGAAAAAAATGTATTCTTTGTTATATATTTCAATTTTCAGATACAACATTTTTGTAGAGGAGGGTCGAACTGAGGTCAGGTGGATAGTGTTACCAGATCCCCTTGGCAACATTGTGAAAGGTCCAGCAGGCAGTTGTGTACAATACACCCAATACAGATGTTGTGTACAATACACCTGACTCACCCAATCAGGATACTTTTAGCTCCTATCAACAGGATCTATTATATTTTTAAAGGTCTCAAAGGACATTAAGTTAGGTCTCAAAGGTAGCAACAGTCTAGGTTAGGTTAGGTAGGTCAGGGCTGCGTTCAGGAAGGCAGCGCGGGTGGCGCGCGACACGCGGACACTTTGGGAGGTCTTCTTGAACGCTGTGGTGCGCCGCGCGCGACGCGGAGATGGTTTGTAAACAAACCACAGTTGCCGACGACCTCAAGATGGCTCATGCAGCTCCCAACGACCCTCTTATTGCTGTTCTTGCAACAGAGCTTATTGAAGAAGATCCCATATTAGAGGCAGCAATAGCGATAGTCACCATAGAAGAAGAGAGAGAAGAAAAAAGATACCAGCAATGATAATTTTCCTGTAAATCACAAGAACCCACCATTACTGCATCCCTTGAATTTGATGTAACTTACTCTTTATATAATATAGTAACTCAAGTTATATGTCGACTGAACACAAAACCAGATCAAAGGTTGAATAAGAAAGCAGTAAAACAATTATTAAATCTAGTTCAGTTATATAGGAACTTGTACTAGGCCATATGGAGGTACAGTACTTGGTACTAAGATGGTAAAAGTAAATACCTGACTTAATTGTAATATTCCAGCTTTGTATATCCTGCCCTCTAGTTCATGCTGTTTTAATCTCCATGATATCATTTCTCAGTCCCAATTTTAGGGGACAGTCACAGTAGTGTTGGTAAATCTGAAGCATCTGATTCCTCCAAACTATTTCATGCAACGGGTCACCATTATTTTTGTTAATCTGGTCCTGTTTCCTGGCATACTCTGGAGAAATCAAGAAGCTCCAATGTACCAAAAATATACTACTCCCTTAACAGTACCAGCATTGCAGTATTTCAATAAATTATACAGTATTTTCATTGGAGATGGACATGTATTAAATGCAAACCATCTTTCCATGTAGAGGTTAATTCATTATATTGAAGAGCCTTGTTTAGGTTCAGTAGTTCAGTTTTCTCTAATGGAATACAGAGTATTTACATGAAATAATATAAGGACGGGGCTTTCCTAAAACCAGTGTGGTTTTAAATCGGTAAATTAATCATGGTAAATTGAAAGGTTACAGAGTCAACCCAACTGTCTGTAACAAGCTTCAAGGCAACTTTGCAATGCTGGTATTTTATTGGAGGGATTGAGGTGGAGTGTGATATCCTCATATCAGTCATTTTATTTGAACCCTACACCCTTTCAGGTGTCCAGAAGTTAAATGTAACACCTGTTGGGATGATAAATAAATTAAGTAATAAAAATTCCATATTTATTTTTCCTCTATATATACACCAATACATAGTGCTTGTCCTCTTCTTTCTTCAATTCTCTGCTTGTCCTCTCTGGCTTCCAGAATTCTTGATGCTTATTGAGGTCTTCTTCACTTTTGTCTCTGCAGACCTGAAAGACATAGATTTCATTTTTTTTTTTTTTTTTTTTTTTTTTTATGATCCGACACTGGACATAGGTTTAATCAAGCCCGTTATCGTGGCCCAGGTCAACTGATGCTCACACACACACATGTCACGACTTCCGAACTGGTACCCAGCCACAGAGAAAGGAAAGTGAGGTTGATTCCCAAATACTGCAGCTGTTATGGTACCAGTGAGGGTGTTTTACGACATTCGGTGGCCTTATAGTTAGTGCCTGACACTCAAATTGGAAGAGTAAATATTTTCAGGCCCTCACCTGAGAGGATCGATCTCCCCGACCTCTAGGATATGAGTCCAGAACACTAACCACTCGGCCACCTCCCCTACAAGTTTAATTTCCCTTTGGTACAGATTGCATCCAATATCTACAGGCAGTGTTGCTTTACACAAACTTAAATACCAACCCCTCCCTCCCCAAGTGGTAGGTTGAGCTCCCTACCAACTGGGAGGCACTTTTGGACTGTAGAAAGCAACACTGCTTGTAGATATCTAAACCTTGGATATAATCTATATGAATCTTAAAGTTAACATGCCAGACAAGGTGTCCATAATTATGTGAACAGATTACCTTTCATGAACATGTAAAGTTATTCTGATAATTTATGGACACCCTGTATTATGCAGGTTCAATACAGATTGCCAGGAAAAGTAGACACCTAGACCAAGTAGCAATAATTATGACTTGATTTGAGGAGAGTGTTTGTCCATTCCAATAAATATGAGCAAAGATGAACTGTAATGAACATAAGTTTGTTCCCTCAGCCAGTCACAATGATTCAATTCTCTGTGGTTAATTAAACTAAACATATTTGCCAACCATCATCTGTTGTTTAGTAGTTTGAACTACAGGTGCTTCAGTTATATTGTTGCTGGTAATTCAGTGTGGCTGCCTTCATAGACGTGTACTATGGACTGATGCTCATCTGTGGCTGTCAAAATGGATTCCCTTGAAACTATCTATAACAAACAAAACTTTGACATCAACCCAATAAATATACCAACAATACGATGCATGCAACATGCTAGATCATTTATAAACTTATTTTAACAAATGTACTGCTCACAACAACCCTCGCACTCTTCATTAGACAGCCATTACTTCAAATTTGCTCAATAATATTACTTTATTTTCACTTCCATCTATACTTGCGGTTACGTTCTTTACTTACCAGGGCTTGATGATAGTTGCAATGCCAAGGAATTGACATTATTAAGCAAAATGTGGCAGTAGGGGCACTGTATCTTCAATGTTTGGGCGGCCATCTTTGTTTACAATTGAGGGTGGCGGCCCCACCTCTCAAAGCCGCGACGCCTGGGTGACGCATTTTGCGGCGCACAGACAGCGCGCGCTGCCTTCCTGAACTATTTCGAGTGTCGCTCACCACCCACGCTGCCTTCCTGAACGCAGCCCAGGTTATATTATCTGGGAATCAAAAATTATTTGTCCCAATTTTATACTATTGAATTTCCCGCCTAACTGGACTACCTATTGAACATTCTTCTTACGATTTCCCGTGTGGACAAAATTTGCCTAAAACATGAAATTATTCCTTAATCTGGCAACACTGCACGCAGAGGTGGGAAGTTGGGGACCTGCTAGGAAAACCTCGCTCCCATTTCAAAGTAAATACATACAAAGGTAAATGTATACAAATGTTATTAATGTTATTTACATATTCCACATAAGTCTCGAAAAAAAAAACGGGAAAAGAAATGGACATTCTGGTTGAACAGAAAGTGTAAAAATCGTAAAAATCGAGGACGCAGAAAAATAATTGCAATATTTACCGAAAATTTATCCAATAATAATAATAATAATATAATAAGGTAAATTTACACAAGAACAGTGTTCACTATATTGTATACAGTTAAACCTCGTTATAACGGACTAACAGAGGGGAGAGAGTGTCCGTTATTGCCGTTTGACCGTTATAGCGACAAATTTTTACGAAGAAAAAAAATAAATACAAAAATTATCACAGAATATAGATACAGTTGACTCTCGAATAACGCAATTTTGAGTAATGACTTAAATGAGTGTGGGACATCCGTGGTGGTGGAGGTGGTAGGGGGTAGAGTAGGGGGAAGAGGGGAGATAGTGTGTGTGGTAGTGGTGGAGGTGGTAGTGGGGAGAGTAGGGGGAAGAGGGGAGATAGTGTGTGATATCGTTCGTTTACTTTTATCAACCACACACTCTGGTGTTTCCTTCTCCTTTCTCTGTCCGAGAAAACCCTTCCTTCTTGATATGGAAGGACATGACCTTCCGTTTTGTAAATGCACCACCTGACATGAAGCTGGTGGTTAACTCGTAAATTACTAAAAACGAGCGAGTCAAACACAAGGTGACAACGCATGTTAGGCCTATAATTCCCTTGACATTGGGCTGGGGTGAATGGAGACTGAGGATAAGGGGGGGAAGGAGCGAGGGAGAAGTGGTGGCAACACATACACACACACACGCTTCGCAGACGACAGTGATATCATTACGTGACATGTTCATTATGATTTCGCTCGTTTTGTGTAAGAACTCCTCAGATTTATTCGAGAGTCAACTGTTAATATACATAAATAGGTATGTAATGATGTGTAAATAATATACCTACTGTATAATGTAAAAAATATAATAGAAAAAATAGAGAAACCAAAATTCAGAAAAAAAAAAAATCCAGCTGATTGTGTCCGTTATAACCGAAATCCGTTTTAACGGGGTCCGATATAACGAGGTTAGTATTTTGGACCATTCTAACACACTTTTCAGCTATGGTGTTTCTCTCAGTGTAAACTTATATAAAAAGTGACTGGGGCCAATTCCCTGGACCAAGCACTACGCGGCTCTAGGCAAAAACCAAGATCACTTTACGATAGTTTACATCGGTCATATCCCGGCAGTTTGCCTAGGTTAGGTCCTGGTAGTCTGATGCAGTCTAAGTTAGGTCAGGTATGGTCAGGCTAATTTCAAATTGCCCCATATGAATATGTCCTATTTTGGAAACGGGGCATTTGTGGAAGAAATGCTGGTAATTTTTTACAAGTTGCCACAACAGGATTTCACTGGAATTTTGTTTATTTCCTAGAAGGATTTAGTGTGATTACCAGGACCTAACCAGGGCAGACTACCGGGACCTAACCTGGGCAGATTACCGGGACCTAACCTGGGCAGACTACCGGGACCTAAACAGAAAAAAATATACAGTAGAAATTAGTCAGACCTCACCTGACCTAACCTAATCTGGACTGGGACACACTACCGGGACCTGACCTAACCTAATCTGGACTGGGACACACTACTGGGACCTAACCTAACCTAATCTGGACTGGGACACACTACTGGGACCTAACCTAACCTAATCTGGACTGGGACACACTACCGGGACCTAACCTAACCTAATCTGGACTGGGCTACACTACCGGGACCTAACCTAACCTAATCTGGACTGGGACACACTACCGGGACCTAACTATAAGAGGTGACTACTGTTATGCAACATTTGCAGAAGAAATGGTATATAGAAAAGTGGTTTGTAATAGTGAAATATAAACAATAATAATAATACCATACACAATAATAATCATTATAAATACCATCTTGGTGTTGTTGTTGTTGTTGTTTACACTCTTGTTGTTTCTGCCATGTACACACAGCCTGGAAAATTTGTATACATAAGTAACGCACACAATATGTATGTATGTATGTGTGTATGTGTAGCTTACAATTATTATTATTATTAAGAGGGTGTGTGAGTAGGGGACAAGCTTAGGGGGGGTGTTTGGGAGGTGCATGAATAGGGGGATAGACCTGGGATGGGTAGAAAGCCTGTCCCCTAGAGCCTGTCCCCCTACTCCCGCACCTCCCACAACCCACCCAAGCCTATCCCCTTATTCCCGCACCACCCTAAACTCCCCCCAAGCCTGTCCCCTATTCCCGCACCCTTTTAATATTATTAAGAGAAAAAAACTGGTATTTCTGCATAAGAGATCCACGTTGTTGTTTTTTCCTGCCTATTTTTACTTGTTGTATTCATTAGTGACCATAATATTGATTGGAAAATACTTGGTTTATACATATTCCCTAACCCCTTCCATCTTGGGGGAGAGCACTGGGAATCTGGGGTTTTGGGTGAGGGAAAACAAGTAAATTAGCTTATTTTGGTTTTATAGTAGTTTGTTAACATGCACAAATATCGAAAAATTGAAAACCCGAGCCAACTTTTGCCGAAAGTTGGCTCAGGTTTTGCAATTTTCAAGAGGGCTAAATGTCGAAAAATAGAAAATCTGAGCCAAGTTTTGGCACTACAAAAATATCCCAAAATCTATGGAATTCCTACTTGATATTTTTAATTAAAGACAGTTGAACCAACCTGACCTTACCTAGACCTAACCCTGGCATCCTCTGGTCCTAACCTAGCATCCTCCGGTCCTAACCTAGCATCATCCTGTCCTAACCTCACATCCTCCGGTCCTAACCAAGCATCCTCCGGTCCTAACCTCACATCCTCCGGTCCTAACCTAGCATCCTCCGGTCCTAACCTCACATCCTCCGGTCCTAACCTCATATCCTCCGGTCCTAACCTAGCATCCTCCGGTCCTAACCTCACATCCTTCGGTCCTAACCTAGCATCCTCCGGTCCTAACCTAGCATCCTCCGGTCCTAACCTAGCATCCTCCGGTCCTAACCTCACATCCTCCGGTCCTAACCTAGCATCCTCCAGTCCTAACCTAGCATCCTCCGGTCCTAACCTAGCATCCTCCGGTCCTAACCTCACATCCTCTGGTCCTAACCTCATATCCTCCGGTCCTAACCTAGCATCCTCCGGTCCTAACCTCACATCCTCCGGTCCTAACCCTAGCATCCTCTGGTCCTAACCCTTGCATTCTCCAATCTTTCGGTTCTAAGTTATTATCTAGGGATTGTTTCCAAAATCTTGAGATCTTGGGTTTTTCAGTTTGGCTTAAGTACTTATATTAAGAGGTGATTGTTCACATTAACAAAGAAGAAATACGTTAATACACTCTTAACCAACATGATTAATAAACACTAATCTTAACAATAACAATTACATAGCGACATGGATGTACAATTAGGCTATGTAGATAATGTGGAAGACACTATAGTAGATGGACTCCTGGAGCAACGTGTATCTTGGTGGAAGGTACAGTGTAGACTGATATCACAATGTAAATATACCCTTACCCGACACATAAATATATAAAAAAGGGACAAAGGAAATACAAAATTGTGGAAAATTGAAAATAACATCGATATAAGACAACTAGACATTAAGAATAATAATGGTAGTTCAAATGCATGTAATGTTGACATGTAACCACAGATTGAGTTGCAAGTATATGTAATTCTGTGTAGTTATTTCGGAACTACTTCGTCACGAGAATGTAGATAATGCAATGAGGCTAGTGCTGAGTAGTGCATTAGGATATAGACACCGTAGACTTATACTGCTACGCTGGACTTGGTCTGAATCGCCGCGCTGGACTTACGCTCGCAATATTTTGAAAGGCTATTTGGCTAAAGTAAGTGCAACCGCCAATTATATTCATTACACACGAACATTTAACATTATTCCATACTGAAATACACATAAATAGTACATATTTGCCGTGTGGGACTTATGTACATATTTTCCCAACAAACTACTATAAAACCCAAGATAAACTAATTTACGTGTTTTCCCACAACCCAAACCCCCGATTCCCAGTGCTCTCCCCCAAGATGGAAGGGGTTAGGGAATATGTATAAACCAAGTGGTTTCCAATTAATATTATGGTCACTAATGAATAGAACAAGTAAAAATAGGCAGGAACAACTTAAAAACAACAAAAACATGTGGAACTTTTATGCAGAATTACCTAAATTTGTTCAAAACACACTATAAAACATTGCAATATGAAAACCTGGAGTCGAAAGCAGATTATGGACAAACGCTTGACTATTACCGAAAATAGTCTTAGAATGGTCTACATAAGTGAATAATAAAGGTAGAAAATAGTCTTAGAATGGTCTACATAAGTGAATAATGAAGGTAGAAAATAGTCTTAGAATGGTCTACATAAGTGAATAATGAAGGTAGAAAATAGTCATAGAATGGTCTAAATAAGTGAATAATGAAGGTAGCAAATAGTCATAGAATGGTCTAAATAAGTGAATAATGAAGGTAGAAAATGGTCTTAGAATGGTCTAAATAAGTGAATAATGAAGGTAGAAAATAGTCATAGAATGGTCTAAATAAGTGAATAATGAAGGTAGAAAATAGTCTTAGAATGGTCTACATAAGTGAATAATGAAGGTAGAAAATAGTCATAGAATGGTCTACATAAGTGAATAATAAAGGTAGAAAATGATCTTAGAATGGTCTACATAAGTGAATAATAAAGGTAGAAAATAGTCATAGAATGGTCTACATAAGTGAATAATGAAGGTAGAAAATAGTCTTAGAATGGTCTAAATAAGTGAATAATGAAGGTAGAAAAACTGTACACAATAACGGTAATTCATTCAATATTTACCAAATTATTTTTATTATTTGTATACCAAATTATTATAGATAAGAAAAATACAACTAAATAGGCCATATTCAAGAACATCCGTGGTGTATACGATGGTGTGGTACTGTACGACGGCTCTCTGGTTTGTATGTGGAGTCATCGTATCGGTACTATGCCATCGTATGCACCACGAATGTTTTTTAATATGAACCATGAGGTGTTGAGTACTTACAGTTGTTGTTGTCAGAATGTCAGTGTTGCCAGTGCCAGGGGAGGTTGTTGTCAGTGTTGCCAGAAGTTACAGTTATCAGTGATGCTGGCAATATATTATAGATTAAATATAGCATTATATAACTTCTATAAATCAAAAGAAAATAAAGTAAAAATAAGATTAATTAATTAAAAAAGGAGACATGGAACAACAGCAAAGGATAAAACAAATAAGATATGTGCCGTTGAAAAGGCTACACACCCTTGCTCTTGTTCTTTGCTGTTACAGGTGTTTATTCCAGGGTTGGCCTTTGTATCAGCAACTCCTGTAAATAGAAATAGGAAAAAAAAAAAAAAAATACCCCGCATATCTATTGACTTTCTACATCTTGCATACCACATTTTCTCCAAGAATTCTTTCCCAGCACCAATATATCATCTGTGCTCTGCTCACACAAACCTAGCAGTAACATCATTTTGGGTAAATCAGCCTCTAGTAAGAAACATCGTGCCATTTCACACATGATTCTCCAAGAACGTTCTGCTGTACCGTTTTGATGCGGGGAATGAGGTGCTGAGTACTCCTGCTTAAGGACCGTGTAATTGTGTTTAAAAATTGAAGGCTTCTAATTCCCCCAGACAATGCCATGAAACAAACTCCTTCCGTATAAGTGTATGTGTTTCGTGGCAATATTTGAAGGACTCATTTATCTCTAATTTTATGACTACATACAGGGTCCCTTAATCTTGTGTTTCACCATGAGGGATTTAAATTCCTTGGATATATATTCACCACCATTGTCAGTCCGCAAACGTTTTACAGATCCATAAGGTCCACTGTCAGCTAGAAATTTCTCTGTGGCTGATATTGTATCACTCTTTTCTTTCATCAGGTAAACCATGAAGGCTCCTGAATGATCGTCCACAAATGTAATTGCATAATTAAATCCTCCCTTATCCACTACATCTCCAGTTTGTCTACTTCCGTCTGCTAGTTGCATCACTTGTTTATCTGGTTCAAAGTCTCTGTCCAATCTAATAAACTTGGTCTTGTCTGTTACAATATGCACTGATGCACCACTGTCCACCAACAATGTACTGGTACCTGCCTTATTATCCTTGAGAGATTGTGTGCTGGCCTGGAATGCAAAGTTGTGGAAGTTGTCACCCTCGTCACTGTCCTCTCCTCTTGGTGCTTGGTTTCCCTCACTGCTTACTGTGTTTGCTGTGGTGGCATTCTTCTTCCTGCACTGGTGTGTGTTGTGGTTATTGGATTTACACTTGTTACACCACCTATGGTTCTGCTGGGCTCGCTGGGGACACTGGAAGGACTTGTGACCTGGCTGGTGGCACTCATAACATTTCAGTGGGAATCTGCTTGTATTCATCACACTTTCTTCCTCACGGGAGCTTCTTAACTTTCCTGATTCTTCATAGTTCATCAGGGCCTTCTTGAACTCCTGGAACGTCATTTCCTTCTCCCGTTGTTCCACCACTGTGCTGAAGGTGTCGTATGTTTGAGGGAGTCCACTCAGCACCATCGCCATAGTCATACTATCACTTACTGCTTCGCCTGCTTTCTTTAGTGCTGCTGTCACTGCTTCTGTTCTTATTATATAGTCTACCAACTGTTCGTCTCCGCCCAGCCTGAGTGTTGACAGTTTCTTGTACAGTGAAATCACCCTAGGTTTGCTTGCACCCAGGTAATAGTTCCTTAGGATCTGCAATGCTTCCTTGCCTTGATCTGCTGCATCGCGAAGAATCAAGGCAATGCTTCTGTCATCTAGTAGCTGAATCAACTCTGCATATACTTGTTGTTCTTACTTTCTTCCGGCGTCCTTCCCTCCAGTAAAACTTCATCAAGCTCCTTGGTCATCAAATTACCTCGAAACTTGGCTTCCCACACTTCAAATTTTTCTCCATCTCCATCAAACACTAGTCTGTGTCTGGGCCCATAACCTGTTAGAGTTGATGACATCTTGTAGGAGACTTGAGGGTGTGAGGATCACAGAAACAATGAGTTGCTGGGATCTATGTATTCTATGTAAACAGCTGGGAGTCTCAGTCTCCCATCATACAGCATAAACAACAATGCAGCAGCACCATGCGCATCCCACACATACAATACTGTACATCATTAATAATACAATAATATACTCCTTAGTGACATAATTTTTTTTTTTTAACAAAATCCAACTAAAATTAGGCTGGGGTGTGTTGTTCACTGTGCCAAAGTACCAAACCTATTAAACAATTACTTCGGCTGAAAATCGCGAAAAATTGTGATTCGCGAGGCCTGAAATGCATAGTAGTGTGTGTGTGTGTGTGTGTAACTCCTCTTGTCTCCTGTATAGTGACGTATATAAATAAGGTGTCGTCATCTAGTGGGACAGAAGAGAAGCTACGGTACCAACATCACCACGAAGCTCCACTACTGTTTCATCTGGTGCGACACCCAATAATTTCGGGGCCTCACAACAGTCATGGGCTACTGATAGCCTACAGCCACGAGGTTGAGGTATAGAAAAAAAAAAATCGTGTAACCCTTTTAATTTGAAGTTCATATTCTCGTCCTGTCCTTTCACTATCCCTCCCTTCTTTACCTTTCTCTGTTTTATCATCTGATGTACAGTCGGCGGCAAAAGTCCTGTCGCCTCACTTGCTTCACCGAGGCACGCGATCTTCATAGACTCGATATTATTAGGTGTAGAAAAGTGCATATTTCTCGAGTCCATGAACACTGCTTGTCTCGGCGAAGCAGGTGAGGCGAGTAAGAGTAAGGGTTGATGGCAGGTGTTTCAGATGTGAGAGACGGAACTGGTAGCTCACACAATGCCTGGTGTATACGATGGTAACGCTGAACTGGTGAAAGCGGGAGTGGAGGAGACTGTACAGTCATCTCATGTACAGTCACGAGCACTAATAAATATTCAGGTGTGTTTCAATACCTAGAGACAGTAAATAAATGCACAATAAAATCTCCATTGGAATTACTTCGTTGGTGAATTTGTCCTGTTCAAAGCTTCAACCAGAGCTGTAAACTTATTAGTGCTCGTTACTGTTTCTCTCTGCCTGGAATTTCTCACAACTATGTCTAGCCAAATTCATTTTCGTCACCTACACTTTTATTACGTTTTATTTCTTACTTATTTTAAGTGACCCCGTGTTGTAGTTAGAAAATTGGAGGTTAGTGAGTCCTTCAAACATTGCTATGAAACACACACACACACACACCTATATGGAAGGAGCTTGTTTCGTGGCATAGTAAGGAGGAATCAGAAGCCACCAAGTCTCATACACGATCACAGGGTCCTTAAGGGGGTGTGGGAATAGGGGGACAGGCTTGGGGAGTTTTTGGGAGGTGCAGGAGTAGGGACACAGGCTTGAGGGGGGGATTGAGGGGGTGCAGGAATAGGGGGACAAGTTTGGAGTGGGTAGAAAGCCTGTCCCCCTATTCCCGCACCCCCCAAGCCTGTCCCCCTACTCCCACACCCCCTGAACTATCGCCTTTCCTATATATAAACTTTTGGAGACAGGATTTCCTCACTCACTCACCCTTATATTAAACTTTACCAGGTGACCAAAGTTGAGAATGTAGCCGGGCTCCACTTGTTGTCTTCAAAATATCCCGAAGCTCAGAGACGCCTTACACAAACACATCCGTTCACTACCACTGTCAGCCACTACTACTTTATGTATGTGTATGTGTGTGTATAAGAGAGAGAGAACGTGTGTATGTGCGTGTGTTTGTGTAAGAGAGAGAGAGAATGAGTGTGTATGTGTGTGTAAGAGAGAGATAGTGTATGTGTGTATGTGTGTGTAAGAGAGAGAGAACGTGTGTATGTGTGTGTAAGAGAGAGAGAACGTGTGTGCGTGTGTTTGTGTAAGAGAGAGATAGTGTGTGCGTGTGTTTGTGTAGGAGAGAGATAGTGTGTGCGTGTGTTTGTGTAGGAGAGAGAGAACGTGTGTGTGTGTGTGTGTGTGTGTGTGTGTGTGTGTGTGTTCTCCGGTAACAGCCAAGTAATATGTCCTTTATCATCTTGGTCATTACCCATGTTTCATAATCATAACCATAATAATACCAACGTTTTATTACAGTAAGTCTCAACTTACATATTCTACAAATACTCTTTCTGTGTCTGTGTGTGTGTTTATATTTTCTTTTCTTTTTTATAGAGTAATGTTGTTTATCATCAGTTCTTTATTATTTCTATGTATGTATGTATGTATGTATCACTTCACTCTTATTGTCCATCACAGATAAAAAGACTTTAATTAATAAACAAAGGAGGACTGATAATAAAACATTGATTTGCAACAAATGCAAACTTTTTGTTTTTATTAAATCACAGGTTACAGTCAAAGCAAATAATTCCAACAAACTATTCCCAGCAATATCAGGTACAATTATTTTTACTCATCTGGAATTATTTCCTGGCATACTTTGGGTGATTCAAGGTATTCCAATGTACACTCAAGCTCGTAAACTCGCGACCACATCCTCAAAATGTTTATGTCATCTGAGCTGGTAACACTGAGTGGAGAAGGTGTCGTTGTAAGTGAAAGATTGTATCATATCCATCTACTATGTTCCACCAACTCTTATTCCTCCCCAAATAAATGTTACCAGCTCAAATGACATAAACATCGAAGTACGTGGTCCCAAATAAATATTACCAGCCCAAATGACATAAACATATAAGTACGTGGTCCCAAATAAATGTTACCAGCTCAAATGACATAAACATCGAAGTACATGGTCCCAAATAAATGTTACCAGCTCAAATGACATAAACATCGAAGAACGTGGTCCATAATAAATGTTACCAGCTCAAATGACATAAACATATAAGTACGTGGTCGCAAATTTACGAGCTCAGGTGTACAGCCACAATCAAATATCCACCAACACTTTCCTTCCATCTTAGTAAATATTATCTTGGTAATAAAGAACAACACTTGTATGATTTTGCAGCACCTCATAATAACAATTGATGGAGGTTGAGTTGACATAAGTTGTTCTATGATTATATTGTGAAAAGATACTGATTAATTTGTATGTACAGTCGGCAGCATAAGTTCGCTTCATTTCCACCTATGTATGTATGAGCTATAATGATGATATTACACAATGTAAATGCAGAGATGACAGATATAGTTCACATGTGGTAAATTACATATGTTGTTGGTATAAAAACTATTTGAGAATGCAACTATCTGGTCATATTAACATTATTAAAGTCATGAGACAGACACAAATTTATGCTGCCGGCTGTACGATGGAAGGAAAGTGTCGTTGGTTATTTGATTGTGGCTGTACCAAAAGAATAGACTACTATCTCATTAAAATACAGTTTATATTCAAAGTAAATATCTGTACAAAAAACAGTAAAGGTCTGTGTGTGTGTGTCAGTGCAACAACAGTGTGAAAATCACTAATTCATTTTATTCTAAGTATAGAACACACACATACATTTTCTCTTTCTCCCTCTCTCTCACACACAAGAAACAAAACACACATACTCTCTCTGTGTGTCTCTTTCTCTATCCCTCTCACAATAAACCAAAACTAAAATACACACACACATATATTATAACTCCTTATAGTGGGTACAGCCATGACTGATAATGATGCACCAGCGTCCAAGATGTGTTGGAGAGAAAAACAACAGAGTTCGAAAAATTAAGTCTTCTAAACCTCTCTCATTTTTTAGAATGGTTTGGAAAATAATTTGTTGGAACTCTGTTTAGTTGCTCTCCAACACTCCTTGGACCGTGGTCCAGCACTATCAGCCATGACTGTACATAGAAATAATACAAGTTGTTGATATCATGTTATAACTCCTTATAGTAAGTACATAGAAATAATACAAGTTGTTGATATCATGTTATAACTCCTTATAGTGGAGTATAACAATATAACAGCAAGTCTTTTATATAAAACATATCAACTTAATTAATAGAATATGCAGTTTATTTTGTCATATAATAAAACATTGAAATTATTAGTAAAAAGATGGTATTAAAACTTTTTAGTGAAAACATGAAATTAGATAATAATTATGATAAATATAAAATAGGTTATACTGTTTATCAAGAGTAAACAAAGTTCATAATGTGATGTGTGCTTCATTGTTACTGGTTTGTTGGCATTTGTGTGTGTAGGTGTGTGTTTGTGTGTGTGTTTCCTTGTTACTGATTGTCTGGTACTTGTGTTTGTATGTGTGTGTGTTTCCTTGTTACTGATTGTCTGGTACTTGTGTTTGTATGTGTGTGTGTTTCCTTGTTACTGATTGTCTGGTACTTGTGTCTGTATGTGTGTGTGTTTCCTTGTTACTGGTTGTCTGGTACTTCTGTCTGTATGTGTGTGTGTTTCCTTGTTACTGGTTGTCTGGTACTTGTGTCTGTATGTGTGTGTGTTTCCTTGTTACTGGTTGTCTGGTACTTCTGTCTGTATGTGTGTGTGTTTCCTTGTTACTGGTTCTCTGGTACTTGTGTTTGTATGTGTGTGTGTTTCCTTGTTACTGGTTGTTTGGTACTTGTGTCTGTATGTGTGTGTGTTTCCTTGTTACTGGTTGTCTGGTACTTCTGTCTGTATGTGTGTGTGTTTCCTTGTTACTGGTTGTCTGGTACTTGTGTCTGTATGTGTGTGTGTTTCCTTGTTACTGGTTGTCTGGTACTTGTGCTCGTTTATAAAGAAGGAGAGCCAGCCTACGATACATTGGGGCAAGGTACAGCATAATGTTAATGTCCACAAACCTAATCCAAGATAAGTATATAAATGCAGATATTATTGTGGCTAAGGCCAAGGTCACAATTTCCAGCCTCGGCAAATACAATGCCACACTCCGGATTTCTGCTTTCCACACCTGGTCACACAACGTTATCTTCTGTGTTGAGTTTGTATCTTGTTCAGAGTCAGTAGTGTTGGGTTCAAGGTCAGTCATTTCTTTTTTAATTTCCGTGATATCTTTCTCAATGTCCGTAACATCTTGCATAATGTCTGAAATATTAACACACATAGTGAGTATAAGAGAGAGAAAACAAATATATTAATACCAATGTTGAGTATAAGAGAGAGAGAGAGAGAGAGAGAGAGAGAGAGAGAGAGAGAGAGAGAGAGAGAGAGAGAGAGAGAATAATGATCTCATTATCTTATCATTATAATAATATTGACTTATACTGTGAACAAGGTATTATTTCTTAACACTATAAATACTCATTATATATGTGTGTGTGTGTGTGTGTGTGTGTATGTAATCCAAAGAATTGTCTGTTGGTTGATGTGTGTGTGTAGGTATGTGTGTGTAAGCCACTGAGTTATTTGTTGGTTGGTGTTTCCACTTGTGTGTGTGTGTGTGTGTGTGTGTGTAAACCATTGAGTTTCCCCTGTGTGTGTGTATATATATATATATATATATATATATATATATATATATATATATATATATATATATATATATATATATATATATATATAAACCACTGAATTATTTGATGGTTAGTGTTTCTCATTGAGTGTGTGTGTGTGTGTGTGTGTGTGTGTGTGTGTGTGAAAACCATTGAGTGTCCCCTGTGTGTGTGTGTTGATAGGTCAGGTTGTATGTTATATGTTGTGTATAAGATAAGTTTGGTTACACTCACCAGTGGGACAGGGTTGACTCACTGTACCACACTCTTTAGGTTTCTCGTAACTATAATAAGTACCACAATAAAGAGTAATAGTAAGGTTGGGATGGTGAGACAATGGCCGGCTACAGTTGTGTTGTTCTATAGTCTGGTTGTGTCCTGGTGTGGTCTCAGTCACCCTCATCCAGTCTATTCCCACCTGTAATAATACATTATGATTATTACACATTCATAAACACACCTATATATTATCATTATTATTGTTATTGTTATTATTATTATTATTATTATTATTATTATTATTATTATTATTATTATTATTATTACTATTATTATTATTATTATTATTATTATTATTATTATTATTATTATTATTATTATTATTATTATTATTGTCATTATTATTACTGTTATTATTATTATTATCATTATTATTATTGTCATTATTATTATTGTCATTATTATTATTATTGTCATTATTATTATTGTCATTATTATTATTGTCATTATTATTATTGTTATTATTATTATTATTATTATTATTATTATTATTATTATTATTATTATTGCTATCAACACCGTTAATTATTAATCAATAACAACAACCACAACAACAACAACAACAACAGAAGAAGAAGAAGAAGAAGAAGAAGAAGAAGAAAAAGAAGAAGAAGACAACTGACCTGAACCAAGTAGTATCGTGGAGGTGATGTGGTTGAAGGTGTGTCATTGTACACCTGAACATAGGTGGAGTCAGGAATGTACCAACCATTACACCTCACCTCCAGCCATACATGTTGAGTCATGATGTTATTTGGTGTGTGAGACATTATTACCCTGGCACCATTATAACCAGAGTACCACAACCTGATACTCCAGTGTTGGTTTGGTAGGTCCTTGAAGGTAAGTCTGGTCACCTGTTCCTCCCCTTCCATCACATCTATGTCCATTCCCCGCCATGTTGTCGATACATTGGTGTACTCTGAAGGTGAGACAATGTAATGATAGTGTTGTGTTCACCTTCATAACCTCCTTCTCTACCCTTCCTTATCAATACAGTTAGAGAGAGAGAGAAAGAGAGAGAGAGAGAGAGAGAGAGAGAGGCCTTGTATGAATTGGTAAATGGTGATAAAGAGGTGGATACTAAGAAAAAAGGAAATAGAAAGAAAAAAAAGAGGGATAAATAGCAATAACAAAATATAAAATAATAGTTAGTGCTTCATTCGTTTTTTGTGGTGACTTAGTTTTATAGAAAATGATTAATCAGCAGAATTTATAGGGTAACTATGATAAAATAACTATATATAATTTACACTTACTTTAGTAATTTCCTTTCTTGTAACCCCTTTCTCTTTCTCTTTCTCTCTCTCCCTGTATCTTTCTTTCTCTCTCTCCCATGCCTCTTTTTCACCTACTCTCTATCTCTTTTTTTTCTCTCCCTTCCTTCCTTTCTTCTTTCTCCATCTTTCAATATATTTTCCTTCTCTCTCTCTCTCTCTCTCTCTCTCTCTCATGCCTTCTTTCCCACCTTCCCTCTATTTTTTGTTCTCTCTCATTCTCTCTCTCATGCCTTCTTTCCCCCTTCTATCTATCTCTCTATCTCTCATGCCTTCTTTTTCTACCTTCTCTATTTCTTTCTTTCTCTATATCTCTCATACCTTATTCTCCACCTTCCCTCTATTTATTTCTCTCTCTCTCTCACTCATGACTTATTTTCCACCTCTCTCTCTCTCTCTCGCTCTCTCTCTCTCTATGTGTGTGTGTGTGTGTGTGTGTGTGTGTGTGTGTGTGTGTGTAAAGAGATAGATATATACTGATAGATATATATTGGTGTTACTGACCTGTTATGGTGGGAGGTGATAACACTTGACCACAGTAATCACCGTCATAACACCACACCTTCAGCTTGTTGTAAGGGAAGTCACCCACACCTCTGGGACACTGTTGGTCAGCTACAAGACTTTGTTGGTTCCCTTCCTGTTCTTGATACACCTTTATCCACCACTTTGTAATCTGTAACACCATCAACACCATTAGTTTCATACACACACACACACACACACACATTATACTTTCGTCCATCATTTTGTAATCTGTAACACACACACACACACACACACACACATTATTCTTTCGTCCATCATTTTATAATCTGTAATACACACACACACACACACACACACATACACATTATACAGTACCTTCAGCAACCATTTTATAATCTGTAACACACACACAAACACACACACTATTATATAATGATACGGAATAGTATTAAGTTTTCATTAAAAAATAAACATTTGAATTAGTACATAGAAATCATATAGTTTACTTAATTAAAGAGAGTTTATGATCGCAAAAATGTTGAATTAAAAGAAATATTAAGTATATAATTATAATAGATAATAAAGGCAAAATTATAATTGTAATGTGATATATTATGTTGTTTATGTAAGCTATTAAGGGGGTGTGGGAGTAGGGAACAGGCTTGGGGGGTGCAGGAATAGGGGACAGGCTTGGGGGGGTGTTTGGGGGGTGAGGTAGTAGGGGACAGGCTTGGGGGGGCTTAGGGGTGTGTGGGAGTAGAGGACAGGTTTGAAGGGGGTGTTTGGGGGGGGGAGTAGGAGACAGGCTTGGGGGGGGGGGTTGGGGGGGGGAGTAGGGGACAGGCTTGGAGGGGGGGTTTGGGGGGGGGGTAGGGGACAGGCTTGGGGGGGGGAGTAGGGGACTGGCATGGGGGGGTTGGGGTGTGGGTGGGAGTAGGGGACAGGCTTTGGGGGGTGATTGGGGGGTGGGAGTAGGGGACAGGCTTGGGGGGATTTAGGGGGGTGCAGGAATAGGGGGACTGGCTTACTCCCGCATCCCTCCAACCCCCCAGCCTGTCCCCCTATTCCCACACCCCTTTATTAAGATTAATAAATATACTGGTGTCTTGTTGCTTGGAAAACTTTGGAGGAATCAGTTACTCCAGATTCACTAATGCTGTAATACCAGAGAGAGAAAGAGAGAGAGAGAGTGAGAGTGAGACAGAGAGAGAGAGAGAGAGAGAGAGAGAGAGAGAGAGAGTGTGTGAGACAGAGAGAGAGACAGAGAGAGAGTGATAGGTAGAAATAGAGAATAAAATAAAGAGAGAATAACATAAATAAAATGAAGAGAGAGAGAGAGAGAGAGAGAGAGAGAGAGAGAGAGAGAGAGAGAGAGAGAGAGAGACAGAGAGAGAGAGATAGGTAGATATAGAGAATAAAATAAAGAGAGAAAGAGAGAATAACATAAATAAAATAAAGAGAGAGAGACAGAGAGAGAGATAGGTAGAGATAGAGAATAAAATAAAGAGAAAGAGAGAATAACATAAATAAAATAAAGAGAGAGAGAGAGAGAGAGAGAGAGAGAGAGAGAGAGAGAGAGAGAGAGAGACAGACAGAGAGAGAGAGGTAGGTAGAGATAGAGAATAAAATAAAGAGAGAAAGAGAGAATAACATAAATAAAATAAAGTGAGAGAGAGAGAGAGATAGGTAGGGATAGAGAATAAAATAAAGAGAGAAAGAGAGAATAACATAAATAAAATAAAGAGAGAGAGAGAGAGAGAGAGAGAGAGAGAGAGAGAGAGAGAGAGAGAGAGAGAGAGAGAGAGAGGTTTACCTTGAGTATGATACTGATGGTGTTGTGGGATGGTGTGATATTCCAGGGAGTCAACACACGACCAACATCCTGGAGACAAGAGAACCTCAGCTCCTCCACACCACCAGATGGCCAGCGTCTGAAGTCTATCCATCCCACAGGTGTGTTGTTGAGTGTTCCCACCTCCAGCCTCACACTGTTCCCCTCAGTGCTTGGTGGAGGTGTGAGGACGATCTCTGCCTCCAGCACCTCCTCCTTCATCATCATCATCATCATCGTGTTGTTGTTGTTGTGGTATTGGTGGTTGTGGTGTAGTGGTTCCCTGTAGCCATATTGGTGTGGTATATTCATCACGTCACAGTTTGTTGGGGTCTTCACTGTTGTTGCTTCACTCTCTGATGGACAACACATAGACATTCACGTTACCTTTAATTTTATATGATGTAATATATATTAGGGGGGGGGGGGCAGGAGTAGGGGACAGGCTTGGAGGATTTAGGGGGTGCAGGAGTAGGGGACAGGCTTGGAGGATTTAGGGGGTGCAGGAGGAGTAGGGGACAGGCTTGGAGGATTTAGGGGGGTGCTGGAGTAGGGGACAGGCTTGGAGGATTTAGGGGGGGGGGGGCAGGAGTAGGGGACAGGCTTGGAGGGGGGGTTAAGGGGATGCAAAAATAGGGGACATGCTTTCAACCCACCCTAAGCCTGTCCTCCTATTCCCCCCCCCCCCCAGTCCCCCCCAAGCCTGTTCCCTTCTCCCGCACCCCCTTAAGGAGGTTATGTATGTATGTATGTATGTATATTTTATTATTATTATTATTGTATGTGTGTGTATATGTGTGTATGTGTATGTATGTATGTGTATATGTATGTATGTATGTGTATGTGTGTGTGTGTATGTATGTATGTGTGTGTATGTGTATGTATGTATGTGCATGTGTATGTGTATGTATGTATGTGTATGTATATGTATGTATGTGTGTGTATGTGTATGTATGTATGTGTATGTGTATGTGTATGTATGTATGTGTATGTGTGTGAATGTATGTATGTGTATGACTGTGTATGTGTATGTATGTATGTATGTATGTGTATGTATGTGTGTGTATGTGTATGTGTATGTAATATAATATAGTATATAATTTAATTAAACAATATAAACATAAGTTGATGGATTAGACTAACCGGTGTTGCAGAAGTTGATGGTTGCACATTGTTCAACATTATCTGGACACTTGACTGTCAGTTGGAGTTGTGGGAACTCTGGTAGGTCGTAGGGACACTTGTATTCCATCAACTTCTGGTTCTTCTCCTCATCATCATCATTGTTAGTCGACAACTCCACCCAACACTCTCCTCCCTGAAATAATAACACATCATTAATTACATCATTATTATAATTTATCTGGTAATAGTTAGGTTAAGTTACTGTAGGTTAAGTTAGATTACTGTAGGTTAAGTTAGATTTAGGTTTGGTTAGGTACTTCATGATTGTTAGGTTAGGTTACATTAGCTTTGGTTAGATAAGGTCCAGTTAGGATAGATTAGGTTAAGTTAAGTTTGGTTAGGTAAAGTTTGATTAGGTTAGGTTAGGAATTAGTGAGGTTTTGTTAGGTTAGGTTAGGCGGTTAGGTTTTGTTAGGTTAGAGTTGGCTTGGCTAGGTTAGGTTAAATCAGGTTATGGAAATAATTGTCATGATTTTATTTGTATACATTGCTAATAAAGAGAACAACTGACCTTCTTCTTGAGATTTTTAGGTTGTTTTTCCCACTTGAAACGGGTGAATGACAATGGGTAGATAATCTTCATATCGTAGTCCCGATAAAGGTGCCAACATCCTACACGAATCTTGAGAAAGTCTTGAAGTTCCAGCTTGGTGATGACGTCTGGTCCTGTGATGGTTTTGACACTGGAAAGATCATCTTCACTAGTACAGGAACACTTGATGTTGACTTGGTTATGAGGTCCGGTAATGTGATCAATGTCAAGTCTTGCCAGAGTTTGTTTATCCACTTGATTCATGATGTGGAGACTTGTCCCCCACGTGGTATTATTATCAGGTGGAGACAACAACTGAAAGCGAGTCTCCAGGAAACCTTCACCGATTTTGTTCATCTCTACTGGTCGTTGAGGCACCGTGGATGACTGGTTGTAGGCGGGACATTCTGGTGAGAGAGGAAAGTTGTTAGTGATGTTTTTAATATTGGGTATTTTTAATATTGGGTATTTTTAATATTGGTTAATATTAATATTGGGTAAGATTAATATTTTGGGTAATTTTAATCAACAACGTCTTGATGATTTTTGTCTAATGTACAGTACATTGCTTGATTATTATACATTATATGGTTATTACAACACACACACACACACACACATTTATTCCTCCTTTTCTTTCCTACACACACATCTTCCTTACGCTCTCTTTCTTACACGCACACACCTATTCCTCCTTCTGTCTTTCATACACACACATCTTTCTTATTCTCTCTTTTTTTGCACACACACACACACACACACACATTTATTCCTCCTTTTCTTTCCTCCAAACACTTCTTCCTTACTCTCTCTTTCTTACACACACACGCACACACATCTTTTTTCCTCTCTCTGTTTAGCACACACACACACACACACACACATCCTTCTTCCTTCCTCTCTCTTTTTAGCACACACACACACACACACACACACACACACACACATCCTTCTTCCTTCCTCTCTCCTTTTTGCACACACACACACACACACACACACACACACATAAATAGTAACAAACAAATAATAATGAGCCAACTTACCAGTACGTATACGAGCATCAATAGATGGTGTGAGAGCCAACACCATCACCACCATCACCAATATTACACTCCGTCCACACATCATGGCTGTAATATAAACAATAATAATAATAATAGCCTCTGTACACACACACACACACTATCCTATCATTGTACACACACACTACTCTATTATTGTACACACACACTACTCTATCTTTGTACACACACACACACACACACTATCAATCTACACACACACACACACATAATATTTCACTCCATCTGCACATGATGTCTGTAATATAAACAATATTAATAACAGCCCCTGTACACACACACACACACACACACTCACACACACACACACTACCCTATCGTTGTAAACACTCACAGTATTACACTCCGTTCACAGATGATGTCTGTACTATAACAATAACAATAACACTGGGTCCATTATACAGTGATATTCGTTTGTTACCTTCCTAACCAACCACACTTGTACATGCCTTACACCCATAGTTAAAAAAGAAATTGAGGGCCCTTACTGGAGCTCTATGAATTCTCCAAACTACTCCAGGCAACTGATTCCCAATTAGAAATACAGAAGGGTTCTGTGGCCTGGATTATTTCGAGGGTTCACAGAGCTCCAGTAAGGGCCCTCATTTTTTTTAAACTACGGGCCTTACACCTGAAATGCTCTACACTTTACACTACCGTCTACAAGTGCCAAAGGACGACTCCACACCTATCACAGTCGTTCTCGCAACCCTTGACAGGTTCTTCAAGGCTCAAACGAATGAAGCCTTGAGAAGATGTGAGTTGTTTAGTTGTAAACAGGAGGCAGGTGAGCAGTTCAATGAGTTCTTTGTTCGAGTAAAGAATTTATCTGAAGCAGTGGATGTCTGTAAGGGAGGTGATGTTAGTTGTGAGGAAACTCAGATGAAACAGGTGATTTTAATGGGTATTAGGGATCAAGATTTAGTGTAGGAATTAATCCGTATCATACCTACTAAGTCCCTTGACCAAGTGGTACAGCACTGTTATGCCCATGAAGCAGCTAGGCATACTTCTAAAAATGTTTGTGCTGTGTCAAAGTATAAAAAGGAGAAGAAACATAAACAGTACCCTGTAAGGACAAGTACACTCCTCCAGGCATGTGTCAGAATTGTGGTAAGACACATGATAAGGGCCAATGTTCAGCCACTATATCTCACATCTCGTAATAGGGTGTTTTCGCTCAGCTGATCGACGTGACGTCACGATATAGACAACCGCCATGATGGCGGGTATTGGGCCCGCAGAGAGAGTGCAGTTGTGATAGTAAGAAGTTCATTTACACTAATCATCATAATAATGGAGCATTCCACTTACCTCAAGAGCCTTAGTGCAACAGACCATGCCTCTTACCTGCAGAAATTAAGTAGTGCTGGTGTGAGTGTGGATCCATATGCAGTGTCCAAGTGTAAATTCAGTACTGACTTTGAGCGCTACCCTACATATCTCGACATGATTGACTACTTTATTTCTTCACCAAACCCAGACTACAACTACAAGACAATGAAATAAACATGTAACTCTTGGTTACACAAGTCTAACACTGTGTACAATTACCTGAAATGAAGTGCTTGGAGCAGACTAGCCAGTTTTCAGGGTTTGATGTCTCCACTCTGGATATTCTCAATGATCTAATTTTAAAGGTAATTATCCTAGATTAACGTAATTTGGGGTTATTTAGAGTAAAGTTTTGACAATCTAAGGTAAATATTATCTATTTTTCCGTTATTTCATGGGTCGTCGTAAAAGAAAAATGCGCTGCTATAAAAAAACTATTATAATATCATAAAAGTATCGTGTGTCAAGGGTTCAGTTTATGTCGTTATGGTCACTTATTTCAGGAACTAAGGACATTTGGCTCAATCTAAGGTAATTTAAACAATTTTTTAAGGTAATACCACAAATACTTCATGAGAACCCTGGATATTCTGAACAACCACACACTCCTTCGTCTAGTTAGCAACTTCTCATGAGCTTCTCCTTGGGTTTTTACCACCTTTGGGATCCGAAATCTTGACACACCAGGAGTCTTGTCTGAGTTACTGCATCCAACTATACAGCAGTAATTTCGCATCTTGAATTTTGTCCGAAAAGGAGATAAGTATTAACAAACATACAGCTCCCTGCTCAATATACAAACTGCCCTCTCCTTGTCAGGGTTACCAATATGAGAAGTTTCGGGAGGCGCTAGACTTACTCCTCAAAAACGGTATTTTTAATAAAAGGCCGACGTATACTACCGACTTTTATAAATGAATATTTGCTTTTTGTTAGACCAAGATTCTGAAATAATAAAAATAAAAAAATAAATAAAAGGCGCAACAAAACATTGTAAATCCGGGCCTATAATCTAGAAAAGACGCTAAGGATACGAAACTCTCGCTAGATCACTTTAAAAAGCATTATATGGAGCTCCCAAAGCACTAAGTTGGCAACTCTTATCCTTGTAAACAAAGCTCCTGCCTGACCATGATGGCTGCCGTGAATGTCGTGACGTCACCCGAAAACACCCTATTGTAGTAAAAAGGACATTTTGCAAAAAGGCCATATTGACCTGCTAAAAATGCTACTTGTCGTATTTGTACTAAAATAGGTCATTTTGACAGTTGTTGCCGATCGACCACGAAGGCTGGAGAGGAGTAATTTACGGGAGGGCGACGACAGTCTGCTGGGCATATCACCCAGGACTCCAAGGGTAGTGGTGCTCGTCGTGTCCAAGCCGCCACTCGCACCCCCTCCGAGACCTCCCCACTCATTGTTGTCAGTGTTACCTACGGAAAAGGAACATACACCCTTGGCATGTTACCTGATATGGGAGCTGACACAACAATATTGGTCCAGACCACTTGCAACACATCGGATTGTCTCTTAGTGATCTTCAACCACCTCCACAGACTCCAACTTATGCAGCTGACGGGTCCCTTATGAAGTCTGCAGTCGGATCGGTACAACTACAGGTGGAGGAACGTAGTACACAGGAGTGGATGGATGTTCACCATGGATTCTCCATACCACTCCTTTCCCACAGGGCTTGCAGAGAATTAACGCTAATCCTCTAGCTTTTTCCCCACCCGATTGCCCAGGTCACTCATGCATGTGTTCAGAAAGGGAAAGGTAGTAGTGCATCGGAACTATACCGTCACCAGCCAAGCCATCTCCAAACTGGTCGAATACTGCAACGCCTTCACAGGCTAGGGAGTACTACCTGAAGGAGTATGCAGACGTGTTAGTGACAAAATAGGATCTGAGCAAGACAACACTACGGTCTATGAAGGGGCCACCCATGAAGATACACTTACGAGAGGATGCACAACCCTTTGCCATATACACCTGGCGACAGATCCCGTTGGCATACCAGGAAGAAGTAAGGAAGGAGATACTCAACATGGAGGCCAGGGTATTATCACGCCTGCAGGAGACGACCCGACACCCTGGTGCCACCCACTTGTCGTGGTACCCAAGCCACACAGTGGAGTGCATATAACAACGGATCTTTCAAAGTTAAACAGTTAAGTCTCCCATCCAGCCCACCCATTTCCCACACCATTTGCAGCTGTTAGGAGTATCCCACCTGGATCCAAGTTCTTCACAGTCGTTGACGCTTTGTGTGGCTACTGGCAGTTAGAGCTGGCTGAGGAAGACCAACCATTAACTACATTATTCACACCTTATGGGAGATTCAGGTATCTTCGTGGCCCCATGGGATTTATAGGTACAGGTGATGCTTTTTGCCAAAGAAGTGACACGGCTCTACAAGGTATCACCAATTGTGTGAAGGTGGTGGACGATGTTCTACTGTATGACGAGGAACTCATGTCACACTTACAATGGCTAGACAGACTACTGATCAAATGTAGAGAGACTGGAATTATTCTCAATGCAGACAAGTTTATGCTCGCTACATCGGGAGTAAGGTTCTGTGGATTTGTGCTGTCAGCTGATGGAATTGCACCAGACCCAGAGAAAGTGAAAGCCATTGGAGACTTCACAACACCAGCCAACGTAACTGACCTGAGATCTTTCATGGGACTGGTCAACCAACTGACAGAGTTTTCTCATGACATCTCAGCATTTGCTGATTATGACACCGCTTTCAGGAATGTCAAAAGAGTGCTGGCCAGTCCACCAGTGTTGGCAGTGTTCGACCCTAATCTACCTGCAGTTCTACAGACTAATGCATCCAGACTACATGGTATAGAGTACACATTATTGCAGGACCACGGAGGAGGACACCTGCGTCTGGTACAATGTGGCTCTCGTTTTCTCACTGATACGGAAACATGGTATGCCACAATAGAGTTGAAGATGTTGGCCACAGTCTGGGTGATGCACAAATGTGGGTATTACTTGAAGGGGCTACAACGTTTTGACCACCGTCCACTCATCCCCATTCTTAACCACTACACCTTGGACGCAGTTGAAAATCTAAGACTACAGCATCTCAAGGAGAAGCTGTCGCCCTTCCCATTTACAGCCAGGTGGTGTGCAGGCAAGCAATTGTGCATACCTGATGCACATTCCCGCCACCCTGTCAGCAACCCTACGGATGAAAATGACATGCTCAAGGACATCCCTTTACAGGCTGCTGCTGCAGTACGAGCTGTACGGTGTCTCGACTCAGAAGTTAAGCACCTAAATGATGACGTCCAGTTGGAGGAGCTACAGCAAGCAACACGCACAGATGAGACATATGTACTGTAATGGTGACCTAGTAATCTACGTAGTGTAGAAACACACACATAATTTCTTATATTGTTTCACACTTCCACTTCCACATTTCAGGTTAAACTGCATTACAGTTGATATCATCTACCCAAGCGATGATATCGTAAAGTAACACCATCCTAGTTGGCTACACTGCCATAGGTTATATTATACAGTGTGTGTGTACCTACTGTCGGCCTCATAATAAACACTGTTAAAGAACCTTTGGTTCCTTCGTTATCCCTATGACTTCTATTGTGCTCCAGGCAACCACAGAATACGGGATATTTGATAACTTACACTAACTAACCACACTGGTAAGGCTTCATTATTATCCAACAGTTAGATAATGATTATTAGTGTATAGTTTATTTACTCACCAAATTCATTAAATATTTCACCAATAAGTCATTTACACTCTTTCTTTCTTTCGTTGTGGAATTGAGCAACTGTTTGTAGTTTACAATAATGTGATTGGTGTTGGTGTAGTAATATTATTTGTTGTGTAGTAAATACAGACATGAGTGTGTGTGGTAAATGTATTATGGTACAGAGGTCTCACATGGGTACCATATTAACCTACAGTACATTATGTGTTGTGTGTGTGTGTGTGTGTGTGTGTGTGTTAATAGCTAGGGCTAAGAAGACTTGGATCAGTGAATAGGTCATGTATTGTTTGTCTGTGTGTGTGTGTATGTGTGTGTGTTGAGAGTGATAATGGCTAGGGATAAGAACACATGGACCAGTAAATAGATGATGTGTTGTCTGTGTGTGTGTTACTTACCATTCCTTTGTGACCACCAGACCACAGATGGACTTGTCCAGTGGGACTTCACCTGTTGTTTCAGATGTGCAGCCAGACCCTGAGGACTACATATAAAGGTGTATATTAATATTGTAAACATATTATAAAGGTGTATATTAATATTGGAAACATATTATAAAGGTGTATATTAATATTGGAAACATATTATAAAGGTGTATATTAATATTGGAAACATATTATAAAGGTGTATATTAATATTGGAAACATGTACTGTGTTACAGATGCACGCACGTACACAAACACACGGATGTACACACAAGGGCACAGGCACGCAGGCCAGCACACACAACTCTCTATCTCTTCCTGTTCAGTAATCTATACAACTTAGTAAAAGTGTTCACACCATGATAAGTAAAGGTTGAGTTATTACTACTGTCACCATTCACTGTGTATGTATGTTTGTGTGTATGTATGTGTGTGTGTGTGTTAATACATACATGTGTATAATGTTTGGGTATGTGTGTGTGTGTAATACATATATGTGTATACTGTTTGGGTATGTGTGTGTGTGTATGTGTGTGTGTTAATACATATATGTGTATACTGTTTGGGTATGTGTGTGTGTGTATGTTAATACATACGTGTGTATATACTATTAGTGTATGTGTGTGTATGTTGTGTGTGTGTTAATACATACGTTTGTATACTGTTTGTGTGTGTGTGTGTGTGTGTGTGTGTATGTGTTTGTATACTATTAGGGTAAGTGTGTGTGTATGTGTGTGTGTTAATACATATGTGTGTATACTATTAGGGCTTATGTGTGTGCGTATGTGTGTGTTAATACTACCTCTATCTTTCTCTTGCCTCTAAAACCACTCTCTCTCTCCTTTAATACCTCTCTCTCTCTCTCTCTCTCTCTCACACACACACACACCTTAATACCTCTCTCTATCTCTCTCTCTCTCTCACACACACACACATTTTACTTTCTCTCTCGCTCACATTCAACACTTTACCCCTCTTTCTCTCTCTCTCTCTCTCTCTCTCTCTCTCTCTCTCTCTCTCTCTCTCTTCAACTTCAACATTATAATGGTAATACAAGATGGTAGTGCTTCCTTGTTACTTATATTAATAAATAAATAAAGTGACTTTAGAAATATACCAACAATTAGCCAGGAAGTGAAAGGGAAGTAGTAGAGTGTTCGTAAATCTGGAGCAACTGATTCCTCCATACTATTCCAAGCAACAGAACACCATTATTTATGTTAATGTTGTCCTGTTTCCTGGGACACTTGGGAGGAATCAAAGTGCTCCAATGAACCCTAAGTATATTACACCTTTAATTAGTCTTGGTCCAGAACAACAATAACAACAACAACAACAGCAATAATAATAATAACAACAACAACAACATCAACAACAAACCCAATATTGATACCTTTTCTTGTAATGGTTCAAGATTAGTTACAAGGATTATTTTATTATTATTATTATTATTATTATTATTATTCATTATATCTACTAGTAGTTAGCACCATAGAATCAAAACAGCCTCTAAAGGACCAACAGATCTGTTACTGTTTGTATTATATTGTATACATTAATATTGTATTCCTTCTCTCCCTTCCCCTGCTTTATCATCCCTTATCCCTCCTTCTCTTCCCTCCTTTACATTCTCCTATTCGTCACTCTCCCTCCCCTTCCTTTACCATACCTACCCTACCCTTCCCTTCCCTTCCCTACCCCACCCCTCATCTCCTTTCCCTTCCTCTCCCCATCCTTTACTTTACCCTACCTACCGTTCTCTTCCCTACCCCTCTTCTCTATACCCCTCCCTCTCCCTCCCCTTCCGTTACACTATCAACCCTTCCCTTCCCATTTCTATTCCTCTTACCTCCCTTCCCCTCCTGTTCCCTCCCTCTCCCTCCCTTCCTTTACCATACATATCCTTCCCTACCCTTCTCCTCCCTTCCCCTTCCTCGCCCCTTCCTGTACCTTATCTACTCTTCCCTTTCCTTCCCTATCCCCTACTGTTCCTTCCTTCTCCTTACTTTACCCCCTTCTCCATTTCTCTTCCTCTCCCTTCCCTTTTCTTTACTCTATCTACCATTCCTTTACCCTAACTACCCTTCTCTACCCCTCTTCTCCCCTCCATTCCCTATCCCTCCTGTACCCTCCCTACCTCTACACTTTCGTTACCTTATCTACCTTTTCCTTTCATTCCCTACCCATCTCCTCCCATCCCCTCCTCTTCTTTCCCTTCCTTTACAGCTTCATATCGCTCTTCTTTCCTTTCCTTTACCATCCCCAATCCTCCCTTCCTTCCCCTTTAACCAATTTTACCTTTCCCTTTCTTTAATGTCCTCCCTTTCCTTCATTCCTCCTCTTCCATCTCCTTCTAACACTTACCTCATCTTTCCTTCCCAACCCTCCATCCTTCCTCCATCCTTCCCTTCACATATCCTACCCTCCATCCTTCCTCCATCCTTCCCTTCACATATCCTACCTTCCATTACACAGTATATACGACTGCCTGCAGGACTTACCACAGGATGTACCCAAAAAAATAATACTTTTATCATTTGCACATTATCAGGAAATTTCCACTGTCACAAGAGAGAGAGAGAGAGAGAGAGAGAGAGAGAGAGAGAGAGAGAGAGAGAGAGAGAGTTAAACCCTCCATCACTTTTTATCTACAATAAACAATATTACTGATAGAAAATATGAAATTAAGATAAATTATATTTTTCTCTCATGACAAACTCAGGTGATATAATAATCAGGTTATAATATGTGTTCTTTGTGGAACTTTTGTCAATTAGTTTACCATTTCACCATAGAATGTTAAAACAATAAATAAAAAGGGTTTGAGTTGTGGTATGTATCTGTGATGGTATACTCTGGTGAACGTGAGCCAGGCCAGCCCAACTCCCCACCATGGTACCCAGCCATGGTAGTAAACCCTCAGTAAACAGTTTTAAACTCACGGACCTGTGCGAGGCTACATCTGCCAACGCCAACACGTTACCACTGTACCAGCCAGGGACTTACTATACATTCCTAATATTGTCATTATTATATTTATTAAAACTAAATTGGTCTCCAACAACTTATTATGATCAATATTAAATATTAAACTATTACCTGATAATGTGATGGTTAATGTTGGTAATGTTGGTTCACAATGTCCAAGTGTATCTATTATTACTCAAAGAAGAATTGAGGGAGCATTGCAAGGTGCAACTGTTCACTACAGAAAACAATGTTGCCACAGAAGAAACCTGACCAAAGAATATAGGAGAGGAAAGATAGGAAGTGATAAAGAGAGGGAGAGATTATGAAGAAATACAGAGCATTTCAAAGGAAGACAATCCAAAATAGTTGAGTGCAGGATTTAATTAATAGTAACAACTTTATCCAATATGTAGAAAGTTCTTCTTGATAATAAACTTGATAAACACAACACTCCAAGATATACACAAACACAACACTACAAGATAGATTCTGATCCAGTAATGAGCAAACACACATACACACACACACACACACATACACATACACACAGGAAGTGTCATGGCGTCATTCGTAGGGACAGTGAAGGAAGAAATAAAACATATTAGATAATAAACTCCAGTGTACTGCGAACAACTTAATCCTTTGTAAATTATTGTGTTCTTACCTTCTGTAAATCAATGAGGCAACTTTTCTATATCTAGGGAGAAATATAAGCATTTCAAATTGGTACACGCACACACACACACACACACACACACACACACACGTTAACCACAGAAGAATTTATACCTGCTAGCAATAGTTCAAGTTATTATTTAATAATATTATTTAATAGAATTTAATGATCATTGATTTTACTGGTTAATTCTCTGATATTCAGAGTTTATTATGCTTATTATCAAATTACAGGAATCACCAATTACTAAATCTGTATATCCAAGTTTATTTCAGACGAGACAGGACATAATATTATACAGTAAGTGTTGGTATTGGGTGTACCGGGTGTGCTAAGGGCATTTGTACTACAACTTTCACCACAAACATATGTTGAAGTCGGAGTTAAAAAGCATTGGCAATGATAACACGTCAGTCAACGATAGGGATAGTACGAACCCAACACACACACACACACACACACACATGTTTCCTGTCACATACACATATATATAATTTCTCTCTCTCTATCTCTTTCTCTCTATCTCTCTCTCAGAGTGTTATTGTCAACACCTTAGTATAAAACTTTCTTGCATAAAGCATCTATGAATGGGCGGTACAACGAAGTTAAAGTTGTGTCTGGGAGACAAATAACTTGTAAACAACATGACTGGCAAAGAAAAGATCAGAGTATAACTGGTCCAGCAAAGAAAGGTAAATAGTAAGTAACGTATGAGTCATAAATAACATGTCTATCAGGTTATATTTAGAGTAGGAGCAGGTAACATCCGGCCCACAGAGGCCTATTGTGTGTACCGTGAACATACCCGGAATTAATAATGGAATCCTGCCTGCAAGAGATGGTCAACCTCTACCTACAGACCTGACACAGCCCATGATGGCCTATCGTTCAGCCTATTGTGTGTACAGTGAACATACCCGGAATTAATAATGGAATCCTGCCTGCAAGAGATGGTCAGCCTCTACCTACAGACCTGACACAGCCCATGATGGCCTATCGTTCAGCTCGAGACAATCTCGGGATAAAAGCAGGAAGGTTAAACGAGAGCAAGAAATGGGTATACAAAGTAGAGAAACAGCAGGGTGAGGCAGAGAAGGTACGTCGTGCACAGCTGGAGCAAACTTTGCAGTCTTGGCAGCCAGAGGCAAACAGTCCACACCATAGGAATCCTGCGAGGAATCGGACGAGGCTCTAACTGGTCGCTTGATCGAGGGTCATGAGGTGGACGGCTGCAACCTGAGCTGAGGAGTGACCGAGGAGAGGTGGGGAGGGTTGTGTGAGGGCAGCTGAGGAGTGACCGAGGAGAGGTGGGGAGGGTTGTGTGAGGGCAGCTGAGGAGTGACCGAGGAGAGGTGGGGAGGGTTGTGTGAGGGCAGCTGAGGAGTGACCGAGGAGAGGTGGGGAGGGTTGTGTGAGGGCAGCTGAGGAGTGACCGAGGAGAGGTGGGGAGGGTTGTGTGAGGGCAGCTGAGGAGTGACCGAGGAGAGGTGGGGAGGGTTGTGTGAGGGCAGCTGAGGAGTGACCGAGGAGAGGTGGGGAGGGTTGTGTGAGGGCAGCTGAGGAGTGACCGAGGAGAGGTGGGGAGGGTTGTGTGAGGGCAGCTCAGGCCAGTGATACTCAACTGGAGACTCGTTGTCCTCTGACATTGTCAAGCAGGAATCCACGCTCTTCATTAGGCCAGGCAAGGCCTAGATAACAAGCAAACAACTAAACACGAACAATCTATCCACCACACACACACACACACACACTGTATATGTATATGTACTGTATATGTATGTATGTGTGTATGTATGTGTATATGTTTGTACATGTGTGTAGATATGTATATGTATGTATGGGTATATGTCTATGTGTATGTATGTATATATGTATGTGTATGTATGTGTGTATGTATGTATATATGTTTATATGTGTGTGACAGCGTAATGAATATATATATATGAATTATGTCTGTACAAATTATATACAGATCATATGTTTATTTGGATGTTTGGTGTGTTTACACTATAAAATAATTCAATTCAATTTAATTCATGCTTCATACTCCATTTCATTTTACATCAGTTATTTGTAAATGTATATTTTCAGCCCATGGCTGCCCTCTTCTCAATAAACCGTTTATTATTATTATTATTATTATTTTATTATTATTACACACACACACATACACACACACACACATACACACACAGAAAGATTCACAACAAAACAATACATAGAACCACTACAGACAAAAATACCAGCAAGACCACACAAACAAAAAAACACAAACAACAACACACAAACAACAACACACAAACAACAACACACAAACAACACAAACAACAACACACAAACAACAACACACAAACAACAACACACAAACAACAACACACAAACAACACAAACAACACAAACAACAACACACAAACAACACAAACAACAACACACAAACAACAACACACAAACAACAACACACAAACAACAACACACAAACAACACAAACAACAACACACAAACAACACAAACAACAATGCAGGCAGAGAATGTCAAAACTCCATTAATGTTGGAGCAAGACTCATACATAGCCTTCATACATACATACATATATACACATACAAATATACAGTACATACACATCTTTCTCTATACATACATATAAACATACACACATACATACATATATACACATACAAATATACAGTACATACACATCTTTCTCTATACATACATATAAACATACACACATACATACATATATACACATACAAATATACAGTACATACACATCTTTCTCTATACATACATATAAACATACACACATACATACATATATACACATACAAATATACAGTACATTTAACACCATAATCCTAAATCCTTCCACTTAGCACCACTCCCTAATCCTAAATCCTTCCACTTAGCACCACTCCCTAATCCTTAATCCTTCCACTTAGCACCACTCCCTAATCCTAAATCCTTCCACTTAGCACCACTCCCTAATCCTTAATCCTTCCACTTAGCACCACTCCCTAATCCTTAATCCTTCCACTTAGCACCACTCCCTAATCCTTAATCCTTCCACTTAGCACCACTCCCTAATCCTTAATCCTTCCACTTAGCACCACTCCCTAATCCTTAATCCTTCCACTTAGCACCACTCCCTAATCCTTAATCCTTCCACTTAGCACCACTCCCTAATCCTTAATCCTTCCACTTAGCACCACTCCCTAATCCTTAATCCTTCCACTTAGCACCACTCCCTAATCCTTAATCCTTCCACTTAGCACCACTCCCTAATCCTTAATCCTTCCACTTAGCACCACTCCCTAATCCTTAATCC
>JAWZYT010001104.1:115000-127500 GCA_034508575.1 Petrolisthes manimaculis
ATCGACTAATAATACTTACTTGTATTCACTTTAAGTTCTCTGTAATGTAGTCAGAAAATTGGAAGTTAGTGAGTCCTTCAAATATTGCCACGAAACACCAATTATAGAGAAGGAGCTTGTTTCATGGCATAGTCAGGAGGAATCAGAAGCCTCCAATTTTCATACACGAACACTGGCCCCTTAAGTACTCTGTAATAATATCAGCTTGAAATAAGACAAATACTAATATAGTTCTATTTTGGCAGCAATTGTGATAGTGGTTCATGTAGCTGGCTGACTGACTGGCTGGCTGGCTGGTTGACTGGTTGGCTGGCTGGCTGACTGACTGCTTGGTTGACTGGTTGGATGGGTGGCTGGGTGAATGGCTGGCTGACTGCTTGGTTTACTGGCTGGTTGGTTGGCTGGCTGGCTGACTGGCTGACTGGTTGGCTGGGTGAATGGCTGGCTGACTGGTTGACTGGTTGGCTGGGTGAATGGCTGGCTGACTGGTTTACTGGCTGGTTGGCTGGCTGGCTTACTCTTGGTGTCTGTTCATATTTTTTCTCACAAATCTCTGTTTTATTTAATAGCCAAATGACTTATGTAGTAGTTTAGTGTAAAATATTCCCTCATTATAAGATGATTAAATGCATCAAGTAATATTGTTTGAACACAGCCTCAATAAATCATGTAGTATATATATATATATATATATATATATATATATATATATATATATATATATATATATATATATATATACATATACAGTCTATATAATACTTGTATAGCATTTTTATTTCATTTAATGATTTTTATGTCAATGCTAGACCTTCCTTCCTTCCTGCCATTTTTTGTTTTGTTTTTCGTACAAGCAATACTTAGGATAGATTCCACAGTCGTTCATATTGGTTTGTAGGCACACGAACGAAAGAATATTAGCCTTGTTAATAACTTATAGGTGAATTATTTAATGAATTTGGTTAATAAATAATACAGTGATCATCATTATCAAACTATTTCATAATTTTTGAGAATGTGGATACTCAGCTTTTGGAAAATATTGAAGCCTTACAAGTGTGGTGGGTTGGGAAGCTAACAAACCAATACCACTGTGGAATCAAGCCTAAAATAATCTTATACCACACGTCTCAACACCCTTCACACACATACAGTTGGCTCCACTCCCGTGTTTCTCCCCTGTCGTTGCCAATGTTGGGCCAGTCAGAAATTCGAATCCCGATTCACAAGCTAAAATATTCGAAATATTCATACTTTCACTCAAAGGATATGAATATTTCGAATTTTTCAACTTGTGGATCAGGATTCGAATTTCTGACTGGCCCAACATTGGCAACGAGAGGGGAGAAACGCGGAAGTGGAGCCAACTGTACATATTACAGCCCTAATTACACTTGGTGATGGCATTCTCCCTGTATAAGGCCCGTAGTATTAAAAAAAATTGAGGGCCCTTACTGGAGCTCTAAGAACCCTCCAAATAATCCAGGCCACAGAAAGCTTCAGTGTTTCTAATAGGGAATCAGTTGCCTGGAGTAGTTTGGAGAATTCATAGAGCTCCAGTAAGGGCCCTCAATTTGTTTTAAACTACGGGCGTAAGTAACCCCTAAGTAGTCAAAGATGTTGCCAACAAGTAGCCTTAATTACTTTTCTAGAGAACCTTACCAGTATATCATTGGTCAGTGTGTGTATACTACAGTGAGTTAATTTTCAACTATGTTAACTGATGACAATTCAGATACAAGTCTACCTCACTGGAAAATGAAAAGAAATGAACTGTAAAAGTTGTGTTTATAATAATTTCAAACTATATTCATGGATTATAAACTACATGTGAATCTATAAGAGCTGTGATGCCTTATTACTACTGAAGGTGAACATCAGACTCGAATACTAAGTATAGTTTATTTAATATAGAACACAACAGTAATATAAGATACAGTAGTGGAACCAAACACTGTAGATGTGCATCAGTCTTCACACTTGTCTGAAGAAGTGAAGCTCTGTGTGTGTAGTAGTAGGTAGTGATGTAGGTGTGTGTAGTAGTAGGTAGTGATGTAGGTGTGTGTAGTAGTAGTAGGTAGTGATGTAGGGCACCATGTATTGGTTCTTGGTAGTAGTATAGGACACAGTGTTTGGGTTCTTGGTGGCTTGGTGTGTGTGTATTGTAGCAAGGCAAGGCAAGGCAAGGCAAGGGGAGAGAAACACTAATGTTGAGGTGACTGCTGGCTAATAAAGGAGAGAGTGATGGGTATAGGCTTGGTTGGTGTCCTGTATATATGACAAGTTAATGCTGGCATGTGTATGAGAGAGTGATGGGTATAGGCTTGGTTGGTGTCCTGTATATATGACAAGTTAATGCTGGCATGTGTATGAGAGAGTGATGGGTATAGGCTTGGTTGGTGTCCTGTATATATGATAAGTTAATGCTGGCATGTGTATGAGAGAGTGATGGGTATAGGCTTGGTTGGTGTCCTGTATATATGACAAGTTAATGCTGGCATGTGTATGACAGACAATGGGAAGTAAAGGCAGGGCAGAAAGTCCATTTAAAGCTGGAAGCTTTTTGGGCAGTACTGCAAACTTAAATGTAGAACTTAATTTATGGTACAAACCACGAAAATTACACATATACTGTATGTTAATAATAATAATATTAGTAGTAGTAATAATAACAATAATAGTAATTAACATAAATAGTAAGCAAAGTGATAATATTAATACAATAACATTATTATAGAATTATAATTGATTAATAATTGTTATTATTAAAAATAATAATAATAATTAATGTTGTAATAATTATCAAATAGTAATATTGTAAATAATAATTAATGCAATAATATTAAATACAATAACATTATTATGGAGTTATAATTGACTATTAGTAATTATTATTATTAATATTGTGATAATTCTCAAATAGAAATATTGTAAATAATGATGCAACTTATAATATTAATACAATAATATTAGTATAAGATAATAATTGATCAAACTGAGAACACACTATTACAGAACACACATCGACTTACATTAATAATTAAGAAGAATAGTTTTTCTTTTAATGTTTTTAAAAGGAATATATTGAGAATTTTTTTTTTTTTAATAATTAATAATATATAATTAATATATAATAATATATAATTAATATATAACAATATATAATAATATATAATAATATATAATTAATACATAATAATATATAATTAATATATAATAATATATAATTAATATATAATAATATATAATTAATATATAATGATATATAATTAATATATAATAATATATAATTAATATTTTTTTAATATTATAAAGAATATAATGGCATGTTTTATAAAGGTCTTAAATAATAATAGAAGTTAGTGTTAATAAAGTGTTAATAAAGGTGTTAAAGGGTTAATAAAGTGTTAGAGGGGTGCAGGAATAGGGGGACAGGCTTGGGGGGGGGGGGGTTAGGGGGTGCAGGAATAGTGATACAGGCTTGGGGGGGTTAGAGGGTGCAGGAATAGGGGGACAGGCTTGGGGGGGTTAGGAGCTGCAGGAATAGGAGGACAGGTTTGAGGGGGGGTGTTAGTGGGGTGTGGGAATAGGGGACAGGCTTTCTACACCCCCCCCCCCCCAACCTGTCCCCCTACCCCTGTACCACCTAAAAGTTTTTTAAATATGTAAGTAATATTATTTATATATAAGAGAAACATGACAATTGAGAGAGAGAGAGAGAGAGAGAGAGAGAGAGAGAGAGAGAGAGAGAGAGAGAGAGATACAAGATAGACCATTATGGAATTAGGTGAATTGAGTTCATGTAATCCGATGTCTGGTTGATCAGCTGAACATTTGCCATCACAGAGAACAACTATTTATTGAAGATGTTGAAATCATCTCTGGAAATTGATAAAAAGTATAAAATAAATAATGCAATAAAGTAATGTTGAATTTATTGTTCTGCAACCCAACCCAAAATGATGGGAGGTGGCTATTATATATATGAGTATACTGTATATATATGGGATGTGAAAGAGGAGGGAGAGAGGGAGATGTATAGTATACTGTATGTATGTATAGTAGTGGAGAAAGGGGACAGTGTGTGTGTGGGGGGGGGGGCTAAAATATTGTAGGAGGAAGGGAGACTCACCTGACAAAAGCTGCCCCCAAAGTGTTACTGCAGATGGTGTTGATTTGGTCTTCCTGATGGCTTGTTATGGACGTGTCAGGCACCCACATGTACCTTATGTTCCTGATACCCCTTCTCCCCAGGTCTTGTATCATCCTTATCCACCCAGCCTCGTCCAGGGTTGACCTCGGGAAGCTAATGTAGTATTCCCTGCAAGGAGTTCACATAGACGGTGGTTATCATCTTATAACTGTACAGGTGTATAGGCTATTGTTTGTGTCCAGGCAGGTGATTGACACACACTCATTCATATATGTATTTTATGATGACTTGTGATGCCATGGTAACTCTCTCTCTCTCTCTCTCTCTCTCTCTCTCTCTCTCTCTCTCTACTACTACTACTACTACTACTACTATTACTATTACTACTACTATTACTACTACTACAACTATCTATAGATCTAATGCCAAGCAAAAACTTAATTTCATATCATTCAATATTAATAATCATAATCTATTTACCAATGAGAAGAATTACTTAATCTAGAAAACACTAATGATAATTTCAATCTTTTCTTAAAATTATATATAAATGATACAATAAAAGTTTTCCAATAAAAATAAAATATGTTATTATGAAAATGCTCCATAATGCATGGCTTACAAGTGGAATATTTAAATCTATTAATTAAACATAAATGTAATTTGTTTAAAATGTATAAGCTTGTAACAGTTTCACATGAGGCCTTTAATTAAGGCAATATAGAAATCATCTCACTCAAATTATTCTGGCTGCCAAATTGAACCATTATTATTTACAAATATTTACACATTTTCATAATCATACCAAAAATATTTATAAAACAATTAATGAACTATAAAGTAATACAAACAAATTAAACCCCATTAGGTCCTTGTATTACAACAAATAAACAGTTATAAATAAATGTATCCAATGTTTCTCTCATTTATAAGTTGATTAAAAACTTATATCATAAAGAGCTATTAGTCAATTTAATCTTTTTTATAAGTACAGTATATGTATTTGTATATATATATTATACAAATACATATACTGTACTTATAAATAAATATATATACATATATATACAAATACATATACTGTACTTATAATATATATATATATATATATATATATATATATATATATATATATATATATATATATATATATATATATATATATATATATATATATATATATATATATATATATATATATATATATATATAAATATATATATAATGTAATATTAACCTGTTATTCCAGCATATATGGTAATAACTGTATATATTTACTTAATAAGCTAATGTCAATAGCTATTTTATTACTAACTCATATATTCAATAACTGATTCTGTATTATTATCACATTGTTTTATCTAACCTGTATTTAGTATTAATTGTTTAGATTTTAGTATTAGTTTATTAGCATTGCCATTAACATCATTACTATAATTATTGTTAATGCTGCTCAGTTATTCACTCTCAGCAAAAACTAAATTTTGCCTGAAAAGCATTGCTTTATATAGGCTAGCATTAGTTATTCATTTAAGAAGAAATTATGTTTCTACAGTACTTATAGTTTTGTATTTTGTATAACTGATAACTATACATAAATGTTTCAAATATTTCTTTCTCTCTCAGTAGTCTGTTTTTCTTTATATGTAATCAAAGGTGATAGAGATGAAAACCATTTTGAGACAACAATTATTACTTACATGTATTATAATTGTATATATAATTGCAAGCATAAACACATTTTGCATCACAGACCAAGTCAGATCAACTCAACTCTCAATGCAGTCTCATTACTACAGCTCTTTTCTTGCTAACCACCAGCAGTATTGGATATAAATATGATCTTTGTAATTTCTAGTTGATGTTTTGGTATGCATAAAGGTTATATCTTCCAACTGTTCTATATCAAGGATTCATATTCTTGAGTGTACAAAATAATGCTTACCTGCTTTGTGAAGGATTGGTGAAGTTGGCAACCATCTCACAGGCCCAACTCATCCTTGCATCTGTGACATCTAGCAGGTGTAAATATACCCATTCCTTAGTGACAGGTAAGTTTGTGGTGATGGCCTCTGGCAGTACATCTGATGTCACCACAACACCTGCAAGTTAATTGGCATCACATATAGAAACAGTCACAGTGAAAATCTTTTGCTTGTCTATGCAAGGTTATGTACATCTACAGGAGTACAAGCCTAATTGTAGTACTGTACTGTATCTCCACCAAACACCAGTTAGTACTAAAGGTGAAAGACAAATCAATACCACACGGTTTAAAGTACAAATCTGACCTATTGTGTACCGTAAATATATTGTAATCAGGAAAAAATAATTAACAACCTAATTCATATACAGTACAGACCAAAAACATTGTGTGAATAAATGAATTAAGTGGCATTGTATTGCATAGTAATTTCCCTGTAACAATGTCTTATGTAGTGTAATACTGTACTCTATAAGCTTAATTCTTTAGTTTAATATAATAATATTGTCATCTTTATACATGTAGTAATTTATCTGTAATAATTTCCTATCTAGTACAATACTGTATATTATAAACTTATTTCTCTAGTTCAATATACTGTAATAATATTGTCATCTTTATACCTATAGTAACTTCCTTGTAACCTGAATAAATATAGTAATTTATCTGTAATAATGTCTTATCTAGTGTAATACTGTATATTAGAAGCTAATATCTCTAGTTTAATATAATAATATTGTTATCTCTACATACAGTATATAGTAATTCCCCTGTGATCTCAATACATATAGTAATTTATCTGTAATAATGTCTCCTCTAGTACTGTATAATTATTATAAGTTTGGTTCATGGATTGATATAATAATATTGTTATCTGATTACATATAATAACTTCCCTGTAACCATGTACTTTATATTATAAGTTTGTTTCACTGGCTGATAATAATTTCCCTATAATTATGTACCATCTAGTATTGTATATTATAAGTTTAACTCACTGGTTGATATATTAGTATTGTCATGTGTAGGCTATACATACTGTCTATAATAACTTCCTGTGATCTTTTTACATATAATAACTTCCCTGTAACCATGTATTATATATTATAAGTTTGTTTCACTGCTGATATAATAATATTGTCATATTCATATATATTATAACTTACTATCATCTTTATACTATACATATAATAATTTCCATGTAACCTTGTACCTTCTAGTACTGTATATTACAAGTTTTACCCACTGGTTGATATACTGTAGTAATATAGTTATCTGTATAAATATAATAATTTCCCTGTCATCCCTATAGGCTACATAGAATAAATTTTCTATGATCATTATACCATGTTCCATCTAGTATAGCACTGTATATTATAAATTTATTTACCTAATTGATATAATATTATTGTCATCTTTATATACATAATAATATTCTGTAATCTTTATTACAGTCATGTCTCATATAGTACTGTACTGTATATTACAAGTTTATTTCACTGCCTAATACTGTATAACAATAATGTCATCTTTATGCATACATGTATTATAATTTGATATTATATATATTGTACAATGTTTGCCACTCCATGAATGTATTAAATTAATTAAAACAAAACAAAACACACACATTCATTCACACACTCTCTCTCTCTCTCACACACACACATTCATTCACACACACTCTCTCACACACACACACACATTCATTCACACACACACTCTCTATTACACACACACATCTACCTCACCTACTATCTCCCCCCCCCCTCTCTCTCACTCACACACACACTCTCTCACACACACACACATTCATTCACACACACACTCTCTCTCACACACACACAGCTACCTCACCTACTATCTCCCCCCCTCTCTCTCTCACTCACACACACACTCACACACACCTACACACACATTCATTCACACACACACACACACACACACACAGCTACCACACCTACAGACCACTTACACCATGAAACCAAAGGATATTTATTGAAAGAATTTCCCTTTTGTAGCAGTGTTGCCAGATCCGGCTAGGTCCCATTATTTTGCCCTAGTCATTTCCTATATTTTACCACGGTTATTTCCTAGTAGTTTGCCCAGGTTAGGTCCCAGTAGTTTGCCCAGGTTAGGTCCCGGTAGTCTGCTGTGGTCTAGGTTAGGTTAGGTAAGGTCAAGTAAAGTCAGGCATTTGGAGAGAGAGAGAAAGAGAGAGAGAGAGAGAGAGAGAGAGAGAGAGAATAATACTCACTGAGGAATTTCAGGTGTTTGTATGAAGTAGAGGTAATAAGGTTCATCAACAAGGTAGCCTGGTGGTTAGATGAGATGCCAAGGTTGATGCGTCTCAGGGAGTGTAGCTGTTGTAGCCTTGACAACACATAGTCACTCAATGGACCAGTGTACTCCCTCAGGACTGGACTCCTGAAGGGGAGAAATTATAATTAAAATATAATTATTCAGGTCTTGGAATACATTATTTTTTTTTTCGCCTTATGTTATTTCAAATATATACTTTACTGTACTATCTGAACTGTAAGCTTTTGTTTATGGATAATATATGGATAGTATAGTAGTGAACCATTTGATATTAATAGTGTCCCCCCCCCCCCACTAAAAAATATAAATAATTTAATAAAAAAATAAATTAGTCTACTTCTGCATGTGTGTCAACTTATGTAATTAATCCAAAAATTTAGAAAAAAATAGAAAAAAAAAAAACACCAAATGAAATGTGTTTTATTAGTTATCTCATCTTCTGCTTCCCCTTCCTACTTCCAAATCAATCCTAATAATTATTCCTCAACTTATTATATCATTATGCTAATATTACACAACTACTTATATATATATATATATATATATATATATATATATATATATATATATATATATATATATATATATATATATATATATATATATATATATATATATATATATATATATATATATATATATATATATATATATGTGTGTGTGTATGTGTGTGTGTGTGTGTGCGTTATGATTTAAAAAATCCTCTGGAGCACTTATACCTTATAATGTTTAACAGCAAATTGTTAAGGTTAACAGGAAATGTTTAGCCTTAGTTAACAACTGTTTGCTATGTTAACAAGTTTTGTGTATACCGGCCCAAGGCTCTTGTAAACGAATCATGAGTTAACATGTATATGGTATAGGTAGGGTAGATGTCATTACCATTTCAGTCACACATGAATCACAAAGAGTCTCAGTTATGTTAACATGTAGTACTTACCACAGCTTCCTTAGGAGTTGTTCAACATCTGGGCGTATGTCTGCAGTAGGGTGAAGAAAGTTCTGCCAAAGGTTGAACCCTATGCAGACATGAAGTTCTAGTGGTTTCAGTAGACAGTGTAGACTAGCAGGGTCCTTGAAAATACGGATGATAACATTTGTAGGAGGAAGCTGGCCGAGCAGCTTCCTATAGACTTGTATCCTCCCGTCTGTGATTGCTATGGGACCAACATCATTATCATCACGCCAGGAATTACGCCAATCATCATCATGAAGCCCGACACCAACTCCTGCACGAGTAAGAGGGAAAAGGTCATCAGCTATTAGCTTTACAACCTCTTCCCTGCACTTCGTGTCTTCAATGACATCTAGCCACTGGTCCCGTCTTCTTACTCCAGCCTCTTGCAGAAGATTCACCACTTCCTCTACAATTATGGAATTCCAGTCCGGTGGTATCATCCCTAGCAGAATCATTATAAGATTCTGCATTTTAGGAAGATGTATTGGACCAGCACCAGGTGTTATCTTCATGATGTTGATGACATTCTTTGGTTTCTTGAACTTCTTTATAAGAGTTTGCATTTTAGAATGTAGGAATTGACCTACACCAGGTGTTGACACCACATCAGGTTTCTGGAGCTTCTTTATACGCTGCATAATATATAAGGCTCCATACCTCTCTTGGATTCTCTTATGGGGTGCAGAGTAGCAATCTAAGTCAACCTTTCCTAGTCCTTCTATAGACCTAGTTGTCATAAAGGCTGCCATCATTTCATTATGTGGTAGATCCAGTGTGACACATTCCTCCCTGAGCTTGTTTGCACTCTCCTCCTTTAGAGTCAGCTGGTCATGTGTGAGAGCTAAATACATTTCTTTCTGTAGTACCACCAGCCATTGCTGAACCTTAGCCAGCCTTGTATCACGGTCAAAGTATTTGGTAAGGTCATTCTTTGTTAGTCTCTGGTCCAACTTCTCTAGAGTCAGTTCATGGAGATAATGGTAGAGCTCTGTCTGTGTGGTGTTCCGGTTTATTTTCTGTTGACCAGAGTACATCAAAATGGCTACAATGCTGAGATTAAGAGGAAGTCTGAAATGCTCTTTATTCTCGACATCCAGTTGCTTAATACACTGATTAATGTCATCTGTGGTGGGAGGTGTAGGTGTAGCACCAGGGGTGGGAGGTGTAGGTGTAGCACCAGGGGTGGGAGGTGTAGGTGTAGCACCAAGGGTGGGAGGTGTATGTGTAGCACCAGGGGTGGGAGGTGTAGGTGTAGCACCAGGGGTGGGAGGTGTAGGTGTAGCACCAAGGGTGGGAGGTGTATGTGTAGCACCAGGGGTGGGAGGTGTAGGTGTAGCACCAGGGGTGGGAGGTGTAGGTGTAGCACCAGGGGTGGGAGGTGTAGGTGTAGCACCAGGGGTGGGAGGTGTAGGTGTAGCACCAGGGGTGGGAGGTGTAGGTGTAGCACCAGGGCCGGCTTTAAGAAGTTCACCAAGATAACGTTGTAAGAATGCTTCCCTCTGCCCCGTAGGAATACCAACTAGTTCAACCTCCACCCGGTAGTATGTATCAGGAATGAACTGTAGTCCCTCTTGCAAAGCCTCTGGGCGAGTGGTGAACATCACAGTACATTTAGGGTTTCCTTGCATTTCATCAAGCATTTCTCGAATCAGTTGTCGGGAATATTTGTTGACCTCGTCAATCCCATCAATGATGACTAGAAGTGATGACTCCTTGACTAGTTTTGACAGAAGTTCTTTGTATTCTGGAGTTGAAGGGTGAAAAAGAAAATCTATAAGATCAGCGTAAGAAGAAAGATGTGAGTCCCGACACTGTACCTTCAGCAGCAGTTTATATTCTTTTAATCCATTGATGTTATCGTTGCTACTCTTTTTCCATTCATCTATCATGTATCTGACCAGGGTCGTCTTACCACTGCCTGCCAGACCTTCCACCACTAACACTTGGGGTTTTGTTGATTGGCCTTGAACCAGTTTTTTTAGATCAAGGTGTTCCTCAATTCTTTTGCCTTCCTTCCTTCCTTTCATGACTTTATTTTTTGTGTAGATTTTATCTATTTCTAACTTCACCTCGTTGGTAGTGAGGAAGGGTAAAGGTTTAACTTGATTTCCATATGTAGGATGTTTGTTCAGTTCGTCAAGCGCTCTACTGATGATGTATTCTTGGAGCACTGAATGATGATCTCTCAGAAAGTCGTCCAGGTCTACAGGTTTATCTGTGATCCCTTTCATGACCACTTCTATATTATCAATTTCCTTCTTCAGCTCTTCGTCACTTCTACCAAATTTTTCCTTTGCTTTAGTCAGTGTAGCAATGAGATCTTTCCGCAGTTTCTTGGTCTTTTCCTCAAATTCAGTTTTTGTGATTTCGAGTGATTCATGCATGGCATTATTTCGTGCCTTTTTTATCTGATATAAGAGATTCTCGAGTTCATCACCATCACTAAACCAAGGTGAGTCATTGAGACGGGCCATATTCATGCAGCAAAGTTTTATACAAATAAACAATAGTGTGATGTCAAATGTATCAAAATTAAGGTCTTGATCTAATTTCTCTTTTTGAGACTTGTTGAAATTTGGGTGACTTTTCTTGACTTCCCTAACATAGTTTGAGGTTGATGGGTGAAGGCGCTTCAGGTAGGTAAAAAGGTCCTCATTAGGGTCCTTCCCTGGACAACCCCAAATCAATACTGTTTTCAACACTTTCTTAGCTACAGCTTCCAGGATTTTAATAATCCTACATCCATTGTCTATATTTGTCTGAGACATGTTGGAGCTAGAACAAATGTGCTGTTAATAAGACAGTTAATAATGTGGTGGTAGAACCATCTAATGGGCCTCACACTGCCAGCTTTGTTCACTCACACTTGACTCACACTTGGTAACACTACAGTTGGCAACACTACACTTGGTAACACTACACTTGGTAACACTATACTAGGTATTCATTTCTGTAATATGTTCATTTTCTTGGTGTCACATCAGTTTTTATGTCATTTTCAGATATTCACATTTTCTGTGCATCCCACAGGTTCTAGGAAAATTAAGAAAAATGTGTTTAAATGTGATAAAGGAAGGATAACG
>JAWZYT010001105.1:5000-75000 GCA_034508575.1 Petrolisthes manimaculis
CTATTACTATTATTATTATACGATTACTGAAAACAATAATAATAATAATAAAACTATATATTTGTGGTCCTTCATTTCATGTAAACAAACAAACAATAACAACAACAAAGAAGTAATTTTCGTATATGATAATAATTATAATATATAATAATAATAATAATAAAACTTTACACTGGTGGTCCCTCAGTTTATGTATACAAACCATAAAAAAAAAGTAATTTTCGTATATGATATTTATTTACGATCACAGAAATAATAATAATAATAATAATAATAATAATAATAATAATAATAATAATACTTTACACTGGTGGTCCCTGAGTTGATGTTAACAAACAATACGATCACAGAAAAAAAATCACTACTATTAGTATTATACGATCACAGAAAACACAATAATAATAATAATAATAATAATAATAATAATAATAAAACTATACTATATTAACTGTATAATATAATAATTAATAATAATAACAATAATAAAACTTTAGACTGGTGGTCCCTGAGTTGATGTAAACAAACCCTGACAACAAAGATGGCCGCCACTGCTATGAGGAGATTTAGCTGTTGTTGGATCGGGTATACACAGATTTCTTAGTCTAACTGGACGCTGCCTTGACCTGGAGTGTATTACAAGTATACGAAGGTGTAGCAACACTTCATACACAACATACAATGGTAAATATACACACAGATGTATTATTTAGAGGAGATATGTCTGTTTAAAAAATGATGAAAACGCTGGATATTTCGTTCATTCCTTCGTGTTGGTTATTATTTTTATATATATTTGTATAATTTATTTATTGGTGAATATGACGATTATATGCGTCTTTATTTATTGGTGAATATGACGATTATATGCGTCTTTATTTATTGGTGAATATGACGATTATATGCGTCTTTATTTATTGGTGGATATGACGATTATATGCGTCTTTATTTATTGGTGGATATGACGATTATATGCGTCTATTTATTGGTGGATATGACGATTATATGCGTCTATTTATTGGTGGATATGACGATTATATGCGTCTATTTATATGCGTCCTCGATTTCTGTTTTATTTAGGAACCGAAATTACATGTTGTTTTTTAATTTTTATTGTTTTTATTTTTGTTATTTTGTGGGAAGAGTAAAAAACATGATTTTATTTCATTTAAGGGGATGCAGGAATAGGGGGACATGGTGGGGGGTAGGGGGGGGACATGCTGGGGGGTAGGGGGGGTAGGGGGGGGGACATGCTGGGGGGGGTTTTGGGAGGTGTTGAAGTAGAGGGACATGTTTTAGGAGGTGTGGGAATAGGGGGACAGGCTTTCTACCCACCTCAAGTCTGTCCCCCTATTCCTGCACCCCCCCAAGCCTGTCCCCTACTCCTCCACCCCCCCAAGCCTGTCCCCTACTCCTGCACCCCCCCAAGCCTGTCCCCTACTCCTCCACCCCCACCCTTTGACTGGCCAAGGCCGCAAAATAAATCCGCCTCTCATATTAATTTGGTAATAATAATAATAATAATAATAATAATACTGTATTTTTTTCTTTGGCATTTCTCCCACAAATGCCCCATTTTTAAAGATTCATATGGGGTATTTTGAAATTAACCTAACCTTACCTAACCTGCTGTTTATAATACCAATACTGTATTATCCTATTTATTTATGTATGTGTATTTGTGTGTGTATGTACAGTATGTGTGTGTATGTACAGTATGTGTGTGTGTACAGTATATATGTATGTAAAGTATGTGTGTGTGTATGTATGTATGTAGAGTATGTGCTTGTGTGTGTATGTATGTATATATATGTGTATACAAGTATACTTAACATGAACATCATACCATAAAATCATACAACATTCATTTTAATTACAACAGAGACATTTTTACAACACTTATTTAACGATCTTTCAAAATTATACGACATATATAATTTTTACAACATATACAGTATTTACAGTTCTTCCAAAACATTTTACTACATACAGTCGGCTCGCCATATAGACGTGATTCATATAGACGTTTAGCCATATAGGCGGAAGGCACTCAAAAATATTCAGGAGGAAAATACCTATATAGGCGGAACAAGTTTAACATAGGCGAGCGTAACGTATTTTAAAGGTGCCTATTTTTACTATTTTCATGTTTTAGGCGGACAAAATTTGTTAAAGGAGCTCATGTTGACTGATAAACTAACCTTCAGTCTGGTAAATGGCGTTGTAACTTGTTTATTTATTGTACAGTACTTTACATACAGTAAAAGTCCGTTAGTTCAACCACGGATACTCCAATAGTCCGAATTTTTTAAAGTGGTAATAAAAATGTTAATTTTGGTGTGCGAGTGGTCTATGTGGGTATTTTCCATGTGTATGGTCACATAGCCTATGCCTACATGATTCACATACAGCTGAGCCACCCAAACTCTCACACCTATTAGGCGTACCTATGCAAAATATTAATACTAAGTCAAAGTGATTTTTCAAAGAAAATTACCAAAATTAATTAATACAAACTACGGAGTGTTTGTGCACGAATGAAAACTTAATGAGTTTTAGTGATAACTGAAATTTTCACCTCATCACTGTCACTCACACTGGCTTGATAAACTCATACACTTTATAGTGAACAACTTCTCAATACACTCACACTGGCTTGATAAACTCATACACTTTATAGTGAACAACTTCTCAATACGGCCATTTTTCATACTTTTAACACATATTCCGGTACAGACATTTGATATGGTGAAAAGTGCAAGTGATGGTATGAGAAAATTACAATGAATAATTAATATAAACTAAGGAAATATGATTGTATGAGTAGAAACTCATGAATTATTGGTGTTAATTGAACTTGTCAACTCGTCACGCACTACACACGCTATTTAGGCCTAACCTTTATAATTATTTTTAGTTACTAGCTGTGTATGGGAACCAGAGATACAAGTGAAAGCACACATAATTTTGAGAGTGGGTGTACAGACAGACAATCAGTCCTACACATCAAATTTAAGCCCTCGGATATCTCGGATCTTCTGATAACTAGACAAGTGTCTCCCTTCAATTGATCCAAAATAACCAGGGTTTACTGGAATTCTATAATTTGTGTTTCTTTTTGCATATCTGTATTTGGAGGTCCAACCAATAGTCCAAAAAAAACAATAGTCCGAATGACCTTCAGTCCCTGCAATTCAGATTACAGGACTTTTACTGTATGTATTATTATTTATTATGTCACATGGTGTGGTCTGCCCACCATATTAAAGTTTATTTATTGTACTTTACATTATGTATTATTATTTATTATGTCACATGGTGTGGTCTGCCCACCATATTGTATTTAATACATGGAGTGAATGGTTCAATATAGGCGTAGGTTTTGGTCTCCCAATTTAGCGCCTATATGGCGAGCCGACTATATGTACAATTTTACAGTTCTTCCCAAAAATTTTACATATATATTTTTGACCACATATTTACAGTTCTTCCAAAAATTTTATGACAAATGTATAAATTTTCCAAAATATTTACATATAATTTTAATGTATATATAATTCTTCAAAAAATTTAAATATACAGCATATGTAAAATTCTTCAAATTTATAATTCCAAACATTTTTACAACACTTATTTAATTAATATTCTTCCAAAAAAATTTACCACAACATATTTACAATTCTTCCCCTAAACCCCCCCAGGCCTGCCCCCTATTCCTGCACCCCTCTAAACCCCCCCAAGCCTGCACCCCCCTAAACCCCCCCAGGCCTGCCCCCTATTCCTGCACCCCTCTAAACCCCCCCAAGCCTGTCCCTTATTCCCGCACACATTTAACGTTCTTCCAAAATAATTACCGGTATCCATTATTATTATTATTATTATTATTATCCATTATTATTATTATTATCCATTATTATTATTATTATTATTATCATTATTATCCATTATTATCCATTATTATTATTATCCATTATTATTATTATTATTATTATTATTATTATTATTATTTATTTTTATTATTTTTATTTATTATTATTATTATTATCAGATGGCAACCCGGCCCCTCTGTTCTTCGACGGTGAAGGAAGGAAGGAAGGAAGGAAGGAAGGAAGGAAGGAAATGAGTGACGGATGGAAGGAAGGAAGGAAGGAAGAAAGGAAATGAGTGACGGATGGAAGGAAGGAAGGAAGGAAGAAAGGAAATGAGTGACGGATGGAAGGAAGGAAGGAAGGAAGAAAGGAAATGAGTGACGGATGGAAGGAAGGAAATGAGTGACGGGGATGACGGACATTGACAGGATATTCCGTCAGAGGCAGCAGGGGGAACCATCAACTCCTCCCAACTACCAATTCCTAACCAACGCACAAGTGGAACAAGTGAGGATTGTTAGATTTTTTATTATTATTATTATTATTATTATTATTATTATTATTATTATTATTATTTTTGTTTATTATTTTTATTTATTATTATTATTATTTTTGTTTATTATTATTATTATTATTATTATTATTGTTTGTTATTTGTTGGTTGAATTTATTATTATACATTATTATTCTTTTTAAATAGAGTCAGTAAATCACTTAGTGTGTATGGTAATGAATAACACACACACACACACACACACACACACACACACACACACACACACACACACACACACACACACACACACACACACTTATATAAAAATAAATCCCTTAATGTAAGATGATTAAGTTTATTACTATTATTCTTTTTAATATATATTTGATGATAAAGTTTATTCATTATTATTATTTTATATATATGTATATATGTGTACAGTTGTGGTCAAATATAATGATCCATATAGGGGGGTAACTCCTGTAAGAGTTTGTTTGTTAGTTAGTTAGTTAGTTAGTTAGTTAATTAGTTAGTTATTTAGTTAGTTAGTTGAGTACCAACATGACTGACTCACTTGAACTGTCCCACACCGTACAGACCGTCAGTGAGGAGACAAAGTACAGAGACAGTAACGGACGAGAGGAAGTGACTGTAACACACACACAACCTCACAACAACAACTAAACAACAACAACAACAACAACAGCTATACAAGGCCGGTGGTTTAGGGTCGACAACTCACTCCTACAAGGTGAGCAAAATTTTAAACATTTTGTTTGTGTGTGTGTGTTTTTCTTAATTACTTAAGAACGGTAATAAAACCCACACTGGTAGAAGAAATATTTGTATTCCAAATGTTTGTGTGAGGTTTGTGGCCTTGTTCAGTGTAAATACAGGTTAAGAGTTAAGAGTGGTACTGTACATGTATTACTTTAGATGCTTATGCTACGTACAGTTGAGCAAGTAGAAAGTGCAAGAAAAATATGAGTGTTTATAGCAAAATCTTTCAGTTCTATGTAATAAATCTTGGTGTTCTTATCAATGAATCACTTAAGACTCCACAGCCAATGTATGTAAAGTGAAACTTGACGGAATGATATTTTTGAGTGTTAACCAGACTTGGACATATACACTCCTAGTTTACTTGTACTTTCTATTTGCTCAACTGTACATGTATTACTTTAGAGTGAGTTTATATACACTACATTGTAACCTGCCCTCCCACCACCTCACCTCACCTCACCTCACCAAAGGTACTACACTAGTTGCCTGACTGTTACATCCAACTAATTAGTCTGTAGGTCTAAGCCATGAATTTTGACAAGAAAGTAAGGTCATTTTGCCACTGAAATGCGAGGGGCTGCTAATATTGAGCCGTATGTACCCCGATCCTAGAGACTACTATCCCGTCCTATATTTGACAGACCTGGTATTCTAGATCTTGGTGATGAGGACTCTTCCACTAGGCTACACACTAACAACATCTCCCCTACAACAGCAGCAGCACACACTCACGTAGCAGAAGTAACAACCACTGGTGTCTAGCTAACCACGCTGTGCCAAAGCCTCCAGGCTCTTATTCTGTCTCAACTGTGTGTCTTCCTACTTCTTGTGTTCCTATGCCTTGTACAGAGTCTACTAATTAACACTCCAGTAGCAGTAGTGATAAACAACCCCCAAAACATTACTCTATCATCCATTATTTTATTTATTTTATTTTATCCATCTATTAATTCATTCATTTGTATTTTGTCTCATCCATAAAATAATTAGGTTGTATTTTGTATTATCCATTAATTAATTCATTTGTATGATCCATAAATTAATGAGGTTGTATTTTATTACAGAATTGTGGAGTGGAGTTATACAAGCAACTTAACAATGTTCTTATTCACTGTGTTCAGCCTTACAACAACAACAACAACAACAACAAGTTACTGTGAGTGTTTTAGAGAGTTACTGTGTGTGTGTGTGTGTAATATTTCTCTCTTCACACACACAGTATGTTAATGTTATTATACCTGTGTGTGTGTGGGTGTAATATTTCTCTCTTCACACACACAGTATGTTAATGTTATTATACCTGTGTGTGTGTGGGTGTGATATTTCTCTCTACACACACACAGGAGTAGGGGACAGGCTTGGGGGGTGGGGAAATAGGGGGACAGGCTTGGGTGGGTAGAAACAGAGCCTTAGAATAGAGAGTTTGGACAACTCCGTTTCAGGCCTAATCCCTCGCGGTGGCCTGTGATTGGTCGAGGACAGGTCACCTGACATATGGGTGCCATATTGCAGCGACACCTCACCTGCTCAGTACCCTGGTTGTCTTAACAAAGTACTGTACACATATTGAAGGTAAACACTACAATTTTGACGATCCTATTCCCTTGTAATCCCATCTTTTGCTTCTAATATGGTGTACTGTGTAGCCTGGAGGGAGGAAGGTGTTCCAACCACACACCACAAGGAAACACATTACACACCTTTACCAGAGACTCTAAAATAAGAAAAGAAGGGGAAATTAAAGTCCCACGGAAAGACTGGACCCCAAACAATTCATCCTTGTGTTCTGTGAGTAGGCCTATATTAATGAAGAACACTAAACAATTCATCCTTGTGTTCTGTGAGTAGGCCTATATTAATGAAGAACACTTAACAATTCATCCTTGTGTTCTGTGAGTAGGCCTATATTAATGAAGAACACTTAACAATTCATCCTTGTGTTCTGTGAGTAGGCCTATATTAATGAAGAACACTTAACAATTCATCCTTGTGTTCTGTGAGTAGGCCTATATTAATGAAGAACACTTAACAACAGCATGGTTTATTAATTTGATCAATAAATGGTTTAATTTAATGTCAAGCAGGCAAATTCAACCAATTCAACAAATTGTCTTTGTATAATAAAATTCTTTATAGCAGTACATTAGATTGTTTTCATTTAAGTTAATGTAATTTATATGTACAGTTGCCTCCACTCGTAGCGACCTCGGTCTCAGGTGTGTTTGGCGAAATATGGCAGCACTGGGTTTGTTTACTCGTGGTCAGAGTCAGTGAATCGGTCATTAAACTTCCATATGAATACATATCTACCCTAACCTAACCAAGCCAAGCGGGTTCCCGGTACCGAGTGAGACTTATGAAATATGGTGCCTGGCTCTAGTGGTTCACTGGTTCAGCAGTGACGGTGGAGTGAGGTTGGTGCTTTGATGGATGAGGTGTATAGGGGAAGTCCGTCGCCTGGTGCTGGGAACAAGGGCTCAACCCTTTTGTGATTACGATCATACAAATACAATTATATATAAATTATATATTCAATATGAATATCTCTCTGTTACAAAATAAATATATTAGTTTGCATTAATTCTGAATTAAACTTAGCATCTGTGTTGGTGTCCATGAAGGGAAAGTTCATTTTGAAGGTATGGAAAGAGAGAAAGTTCGATTAGATTAGACTAACTTTTATAAGGAACGGGGGAAAACACTTTATATTACTTCTGCCAAAGAGGTTGTGTTTTTTGGTTTGGTTTAGGTGTGATAGGCCTAAGGGCTTAGGACAGAAAACATTCTAATATGATTAGGAAATGTTTCCCATACGAATCTGGATCCTTTATTTATTTTATTGGATTTTTCACCACTGTGATTGATTGTGGGTTAGAAGGAAGACCGTCCAAGGCCAGTAAGACTCTGTAGAATGTGATAGAAAAGACGAAACAACAAGAAAGTAAGAAGGAAAGGAAGAAAAGTTGAAAAGATCCCCAAACCCTTATTGTGTTGTATTCAAGATCTTAGGCAATACTCCCCTAAGAATAGAATAAATATTTATGTTCTATATTACAGAACCTCGTCTCCTTGATGTCCGAGAGGTTACGTGCAGTAATTGATGCCGAGGCTGACTGGACACACAATATTAATTACGTGATTTAATCTAATAAACATAATGTAGTTAATTTGTATATTAACATTCTTGAAGAAATTAGGAGGCATTAGTTTCCATGCTTTAATAAGATGTGTGATAACATATAAGAGATTTATAAATATTGAAACCCAAGACGTGTCGCTGAGATGGAAACCTAAAAGAACACTAAACTTTCATCTTGACCAAGACTGAACAATGCTCACCACAATTTCATTTCATTATTCTTATATGTAAATGATGACCTTTTGCAATAACCAAAAAAGTGTTCCATCTCACAGTGGTGACCAGGTGTATGTGTATCATTGCTTCTGATAATTACTTGTTTGCTCCGGTAGCACTCTACAGCTGTTCTCCTGTTGGTCCAGATTTTCCATTGCTTTTATTTTGTATCAGGCTGTGAAATCACAAACTGCATAAAACACTCCTCAGTAAAGATATGAAAATTGTATTGTTCACTGTATTACTGAATGTTTCCAGCAGCAGTAGTTCAACTTGGATCTCCTTCATACTGATGTGAACTGATTGTGGTCAAAATCAAGTCAGTGTTTATAAGAAAACCATGACCTCGGTGTGTGTCTTGCAATGAATGTGAATAATTCTGGTCCAGACAGATGTAGGCTGACTACTGGACTCGGTGGAATAAACAGATAACACTAACACTATTCCACCACCACCGTCACACCAATATATCCTCTATAGCCTTCACCACATATTGACAGACATCGTTTTGACTTAGTAATTTGAGTGTCAGTGTAACTAGTAACTGTTCTCTCTGGTGGAGGTTTGGAATTGAACTATGGCAATAGATGTTAATTAATCCTAACCCATATGAATGAACAAACGGGATGCATAGTTAACATGATCCCATGTTGTATAAATATGTTTTATGCAACCATAATTACAAATATATATCTGTTATGTAAACTGTATTTCTGTAAACAATTTTAACAAGCACTGGTGACAAGCAATAAGAGCCAACACCCCGTGTAATAACTGGTCACGTCGTTCACCATGTCTGTGATCAAGATGGTGATTTATTTTACTATTAATACAACATTATGAAACATTTTCAGTGTCTTTTAGACACTGGACGCCAGTGAAACACCTTTATGAGGCATTGTGTCTTCATGAACCACTCTAATATATATATATATATATATATATATATATATGCTGGAGGTATCCCTTTGCTAAGGAAATCTTACAGGCGAGGCGTTCCCGGTGCCCCTTGTCCCGAGGCCATTGCACCATAGAGTCATAGACAGTGGGCGATGGGGTCGCCACCAAAGATGAGAAACAGTAAGGATAGTTCAGTGAAACGTCATCAATTCAGCCGTGACGTCACGCGCTCCGTGACGTCAAAGTGATGACGCTCACTCGAGACCCTTCTGCCTGCTGGAGACCCTCGCATAGCCTACAGGAATCTCGTTCAAACTTAAATAATCTCTCATTATTCTCGGTTTTAATACATGATTTATACATCACACGTGTGTGGTTTTCTCTAAAAGAATTTATTGATAGTTGTGGATATAGTTTTCATGAATAGTAGACTATAGTGTATGCTATATTAAAGGCTATATAGCACTGTATTTGCAAGCTCATAGAGGCTCGCTCACGCCGATCCTAGCTAGCAAAAAACCGTGATAATATTTTATTACGATTAAATATATATATGTCACAAACATAGAAAATTGGATTTATTGACGGAATTTCCTAAAGATTCGTAAATATTTCTTTATGTTGTATTACATGCATAGCAGCATGTCTCTCTCCCATCTTTCTCCCCACATTAACTCTAACTTCTCCCACAATTTCGCTTCCTTGGTCGCCACATCCTTACGCCAATGACATTATGACTGACCTAATTAAACATGAACAATAAGCCTTCTAACTTTAATTGGAAAGCACTTAAATATTGGTAAATACAATTTTATTAAATGTTAGCTAAAATATGTGGTTTTATGGATTGTTTCACTGAATAAGAAGTCTCGAAGCATCGCTACTTAAAACCAACCCGCATATCCCCATATCCCCCGTTTCCCCATACCTTCTCCCTTCCTTCCTGTCACAAGCTGCACCTCGCTACACCGTTTTTTTGCGCCAAACAACGAAAATTGAGCTTTATATGTTATATATTCTAGTTTATGTTGTATTAATTTTGTATTGATGTAGGAAACGTATGCATTTTTAGATAGATAATTTTACTTATATAGTGTCCATTTGGAGACTATAGCGAGGGTTAGTCGAGTCCATTCACTGACTCTGACCACGAGTAAACAAACCCAGTGCTGCCACATTTCGTCACACACATCTGAGACTGGGGTCGCTACGACTGGAGGCAACTGTACATATAATAACGTATTATGTACTAATTAATAAAGTAATATGAATATAATTGTTTGAAAGACAATGAAAACATACAAGGAGCTAACAGCTTTTGTTCAGTATAAACCAAACTATTCCTATTTACTGCTAGGAGGGAATAAGTTGGGTTTTTATTGTCTTTCTTCCCATTTATATACATTAAAAGACTACTATTATTATAATAACTCATATGTACATAATATATACATGTGTATTTATATATATATAAATGATCTGTACTGAAATAAAAGGCTGAGAAGTTAATGTTTATAGTCTGGCTATTGTATTTTTACGGCCGCTCACTGACGTTTCGATGCAAGATGGCGCCCAGCAGCGGGGTTGTCCAAACTCTCTATTATACGGCTCTGGGTAGAAAGCCTGTCCCCTACTCCTGCACCCCCCTCCCAAGCCTGTCCCCTACTCCTGCACCCCCCTCCCAAGCCTGTCCCCTACTCCTGCATCCCCCTCCCAAGCCTGTCCCCTACTCCTGCAACCCCCTCCCAAGCCTGTACCCTACTCCTGCACCCCCCTCCCAAGCCTGTCCCCTACTCCTGCACCCCCTCCCAAGCCTGTCCCCTACTCCTGCACCCCCCTCCCAAGCCTGTCCCTTACTCCACCCCCTCCCAAGCCTGTCCCCTACTCCACCCCCTCCCAAGCCTGTCCCCTACTCCTGCACCCCCTCCCAAGCCTATCCCCTACTCCTGCACCCCCCCCTAAGCCTGTCCCCTATTCCCACACCCCCTAAAGTTCTATTTAAACCCTACACACTTACAGGTATTAAATTATTATTGATGTTATTATCATTCTTGTGTGTGTGTGTGTGATATGTCTCTCTCACACACACATACTGTACATATACGTGTGTGTGTGTGTGTGTGTAATATGTCACACACACGCACACACACATACTGTACATATACGTGTGTGTGTGTGTGTGTGTGTGTAATACAGTGGACTCTCCAATAACGCGGTTTTGAGTAACGCGTTTTTGATTCAACGCGGTATAATATATAGGGGGGATATGATTAAATAACATTATTTGTTCGATTTAACGCGGCCACGCTCACCCGCTTACCCACACTACTTTTGGCGGGAAGCAGGGTGAGCTGCTCAGGCCCGCTCTCTGACCAAACAGACACGACTTGATCAATTCTTTAAAAGGAAGACGGATGTGGTGTCAGAGGAAGGTAACACGAGTGTGGAAGGAGAGCGAGGAGGTGTGGAGGGAGAGCGGAGTGAGGAAGGAGAGCGGGGTGGGGAGGGAGAGAGGGGTGGGGAGGGAGAGAGGGGTGGGGAGGGAGAATGGGGTGGGGAGGGAGAGCGGGGTGGGGAGGGAGAGAGGGGTGGGGAGGGAGAGCGGGGTGGGGAGGGAGAGAGGGGTGGGGAGGGAGAGAGGGGTGGGGAGGGAGAGCGGGGTGGGGAGGGAGAGCGGGGTGGGGAGGGAGAGCGGGGTGGGGAGGGAGAGCGGGGTGACGAGTGTTAAATGTGAAGGAAAGTGTACCGTTACTTTACAAATATAAATAAAACGAGAATGTGGGTTTTTGTTGGTTGAGTCACCAACTACATACTTTAGTTTGACTCTACTATTCATACATTAGAGTAACAAAATCCCCAAAAGGTAGACTTTTGCATTGTCCAGGAACGCAACCCCCACTATTACCATTGTTTCCTATGCGGAAATTAAGTTTAAATAACGCGTTTTTTAATAACGCGACGTCTCCAGGAACGTAACTACCGCGTTATTGGAGAGTCCACTGTATGTCACACACACACACACACACATACTTACATATACTTGTGTGTGTGTGTGAGAGAGAGAAAGAGAGAGAGAGAGTGATATGTCACACACACTCACACACACTAATACACCCTTCCTTCCCTCCTTTCTTTCCATTCATCCCCTTCCTTCCTTCTCCTCTCCTCCCCTCCCTCCTTACCTTCCCTTCCTTATCCTCTCCTCCCCTCCCTCCTTACCTTCCCTTCCTTCTCTCCTCCCCTCCCTCCTTACCTTCCCTTCCTTCCTCACCTTCCCTTCCTTCCTCACCTTCCCTCCTTACCTTCCCTTCCCTCCTTCCTTCCCCTCCCCTTCCCATCCCTTCCTTTCCTCTCCATCCCCTTCTTCCCCTTCCATTTCTCTCCTTCCCTTCCCATCCCTTCCTTTCCTCTCCATCCCCTTCTTCCCCTTCCATTTCTCTCCTTCCCTTCCCATCCCTTCCTTTCTTCTCCCTCTCCTTCTTCCCTTTCCATTTCTCTCCCTCCTTCCTTTTCCTCCATGTTTGTTGTCAAAGTTTGGGTAATATCTTGTAGTAATTCTAAAGTAATAATTCATTTTGTATTATTCATTAATTCATTCATTTTATAATTTGTTCCATCTTGTATCTTATCTTATCTTAGTATATATAAAAATAAAACTTTTGAGAAAATGATAAAACTGTTAAAAAAAAAAAAATAAGTCAAAACCCGAAGTGAAAGTCGATTCCGTGACAATGTATTTTATGTTACAAATGTCGGTTAGATAAGAGTTAACATCTTCACTATTAACTGGAAGAGACATTGCCCTTTATATTTAGCAGAGATAGGTATTAACATCTTCACTACCTGGTGTGACATCTGATTGGGGGGTGGGGGTGGGGGGGTGGAGGGGCGAGCGTAGCAGGCAGAGCTTGTTTAATTAATTTTGTATATTTTTTCCATCCATAAATTAATTCATCTATATTTTGTATTATTCAATTAATTCATTTCATTTTTTGTATTATTAATTATTTGTATAATTAATTGATTTTGTACCATTCATTAATTAATTCATTTTGTATTTTCCATAAATTAATAGTGTTGTATTTTGTTACAGAGTTGTGGAGTGGAGTTATACAAGAGACTTATAACAACCTTCATTGTTTACTGTGTTCACCCTTACAACAACAACAACAACAACAACAACAACAACAACAGTACAAGCATTACTAATAATTGTGAGTGTTTTAGAGAGTTACTGTGTGTGTGTGTGTGTGTGATTTCTCTCTACACACACACACACACACACACAGTAATACATCCTTCCTTCCCCTCCCCTTCCTCCCTTCCTCCTTCCCTTCCCTTCCTTCTCTCATTCCCTCCTTCCCTTCCTTCTCATCCCTTCCCTTACTTCCATTCCTCTCCCTCCCTCCTTCCTTCCCTTCCTTCTCTCCTTCCCTCTCCTTCCCCTCCTTATTCCCTTCCTTCCTTCCTCTCCCTTCTTCACTTCCTTCCTTCCTTCCTTCCTTCCTTCCTCTCCCTTCTTCACTTCCTTCCTTCCTTCCTTCCTTCCTTCCTTCCTCTCCCTTCTTCACTTACTTCCTTACTTCCATTCCTTTCCCTCCTATTCTTGTCTCTTCCATTCCTCTCCCTCCTTCCCTTCTATTCCTCTCCTTCTCTTCCCTTCCATCCTCACCTCCTTCTCTCCATTTCTCCCTCCTTCCCTTCCTTACTTCCCTCCCTCTCCTTCCCTCCCTCCTTATTCCCTTCCTTCCTTCCATTTCTCTCACTTATTCCTTCTCCTTCATGTTTGTTGTCAGAGTTTGGGTAATAACTTGTAGTAATTCTAAAGTCATTTGTATTTTGTACCATCCAATAATTAATTCATTCATTTTGTATTATTTATTAATTCATTCAATTTGTATTTTGTTCCATCTATTATTTAATTCATTTCATATATTTTTGTCCATGTATAAGTTAATTCATATATATTATGTATTATTCAATTAATTCATTTTGTATTTTGTATTTTCCATAAATTAATCCATTTTATATTTTGTATTTTCCATAAATTAATTAATTCATTTTGTATTTTCCATAAATTAATTCATTTTATATTTTGTATTTTCGATAAATTAATTAATTCATTTTATATTTTGTATAATTCAATTAATTCATTTTGTATTTTGTATTATTCAATTAAATCAGTTTATATTATGTATTATTCAATTAATTCATTTTGTATTTTGTATTATTCAATTAATTCATTTTATATTTTATATTCTCCATAAATTAATTCATTTTATATTTTGTATTATTCAATTAATTCATTTTATATTTTGTATTTTCCATAAATTAATTCATTTTATATTTTGTATTATCCATAAATTAATTCATTTTATATTCTTCATAAATTAATTCACTTTGTATTTTCCATAAATTAATAGTGTTGTATTTTGTTACAGAGTTGTGGAGTGGAGTTATACAAGAGACTTATAACAACCTTCATTGTTTACTGTGTTCACCCTTACAACAACAACAACAGCAACAATAACAACAACAACAGTACAAGCATTACTAAAAATTCATTGTGAGTGTTTTAATAATAATAATAATAATAATAATAATAATAAACGGTTTATTTAGGGGATGGCAGCCCGAAAGCTGAAAATATACATATTACAATATAATTGATTATGATAAAGGTATTTACATAAAAATAAAATGTAGGCATTTACATGCATACATTGGTATGTACTGTATGTACAGTAAAATAAAATTAATGAAGGTGAGGGCAAGAGAAGGGTTAATGGTGGTGCTAAGTGGGAGGATTAAGGATTAAGGAGTGGTGCTAAGTGGAAGGATTTAGGATTAGGGAGTGGTGCTAAGTGGAAGGATTAAGGATTAGGGTGTTGGTGAGACTGTCCTGGTCAATTTTTTATAGGTGTGTGTGTGTGTGTGTGTGTGTGTGTGATTGTGTGTGTGTGTGATTGTGTGTGTGTGTGTGTGATTGTGTGCGTGTGTGTGTGTGCAAAAAAGGGGGGGGTTGACATTACATGTTATTTATTATTTTGACCATTGATGGTATTGGGCTCTTTTTTAATCTGTCTGTCCTGGCTTTAATTGGGATGAGTCTGTTGTAGTGTCGAGCTTCACGTGTTGGTCTGGGGGCATCTGGTGGGAGAAGGTTTCTGTGTCTGGGATGAACAAGTAGTCTGGATGCGAACTGCTTGAGAATATTCTGATGGTGGGTGGAGAGGGTTGGCAGGTTGAGTGTGGCAAGAGCATCCTCATAGCCAGCATAAGAGCCACCAAGAATAATCCTGCAAGCTCTCCTCTGTACTCTCTCCCGCTGTCGTTGTTGGGTTAGATTTATTGAGCTGGCCCAGGAGGGAGAAGAATAGGTGAGCTTTGGGAGGATAAATATTTCGTATATCCTCTTCAGCTCACTCTCTGGCATCCCCAGGGATCTCAGCCTTCTCAACATGTACAGCCTATATGTAGCTGACCTGATGGTAGTGGTTACATGTTTTTTCCAGTTCAGCTTGTTGTTTTAGAGAGTTACTGTTTGTGTGTGTGTGTGTGTGTGTGTGTGTGATTTCTCTCTCTACACACACACACACACACACACACACACACACACACACACAGTAATACACCCTTCCTACCCCTCCCCTTCCTCCCTCCTTCCCTTCCCTTCCCTTCCTTCTCTCATTCCCTCCTTCCCTTCCTTCTCATCCCTTCCCTTACTTCCATTCCTCTCCCTCCTTCCCTTCTATTCCTCTCCTTCTCTTCCCTTCCTTCCTCACCTCCTTCTCTCCATTTCTCCCTCCTTCCCTTCCTTACTTCCCTCCCTCTCCTTCCCTCCCTCCTTATTCCCTTCCTTCCTTCCATTTCTCTCACTTATTCCTTCTCCTTCATGTTTGTTGTCAAAGTTTGGGTAATAACTTGTAGTAATTCTAAAGTAATAATTCATTTGTATTTTGTACCATCCAATAATTAATTCATTCATTTTGTATTATTTATTAATTCATTCAATTTGTATTTTGTTCCATCTATTATTTAATTAATTTCATATATTTTTTTCCATGCATAACTTAATTCATATATATTATGTATTAATCAATTAATTCATTTTGTATTTTGTATTTTCCATAAATAAATCCATTTTATATTTTGTATTTTCCATAAATTAATTAATTCATTTTGTATTTTCCATAAATTAATCCATTTTATATTTTGTATTTTCGATAAATTAATTAATTCATTTTATATTTTGTATAATTCAATTAATTCATTTTGTATTATTCAATTAATTCATTTTGTATTTTGTATTATTCAATTAATTCATTTTATATTATGTATTATTCAATTAATTCATTTTGTATTTTGTATTATTCAATTAATTCATTTTATATTTTATATTCTCCATAAATTAATTCATTTTATATTTTGTATTATTCAATTAATTCATTTTATATTTTGTATTATCCATAAAATAATTCATTTTATATTTTGTATTATCCTTAAATTAATTCAATTTATATTTTGTATTATCCATAAATTAATTCATTTTATATTTTGTATTATCCATAAATTAATTCATTTTGTATTTTGTATTATTCAATTTATTCATTTTATATTTTGTATTATCCATAAATTAATTCATTTTATATTTTGTATTATCCATAAATTAATTCATTTTGTATTTTGTATTATTCAATTAATTCATTTTATATTTTGTATTATCCATAAATTAATTCATTTTATATTTTGTATTATTCAATTAATTCATTTTATATTTTGTATTTTCCATAAATTAATTCATTTTATATTTTGTATTATCCATAAATTGATTCATTTTATATTCTTCATAAATTAATTTACTTTGTATTTTCCATAAATTAATAGTGTTGTATTTTGTTACAGAGTTGTGGAGTGGAGTTATACAAGAGACTTATAACAACCTTCATTGTTTACTGTGTTCACCCTTACAACAACAACAACAACAACAACAACAACAACAACAACAACAACAACAACAACAGTACAAGCATTACTAAAAATTGTGAGTGTTTTAGAGAGTTACTGTGTGTGCGTGTAATAATAATAATAATAATAATAAACGGTTTAATTCACATAGTGCAGCCCTGGAGCTGAAAATATACATGGGTGAGACAATGTTAAAAAAAAAGGTGGTAATGTGTGTTAGACATACATATACATATACATAAAATTCTACAGGTACATATGGGAATAATTATTTGTTGTTAATGATATTAACAATAGCAGGTATTGCGCTGTTCTTGTACCTGTCTGTTCTTGCCCTTATGGGTTTTAGTTTGTTGTAGCGACGGGTGGACCTTGATGGAGGGGGGAGGGCCGGGGGTAGGAACAGGCGATGGCGAGGTTGTGACAATAACCTCTCACCAAACTTGGTCAGGTCACGGCGGTACTTTTCCTTTAGTGAGGGAAGGTTTAGGGAGATTAGCGCCTGTTGATAGCTGGTATAGGCTGGTCCCAAGATAATCCGGCATGCTCTTTTTTGCACACGTTCCAGCCGGCACATCTGTGTGGTGTTTAGTGCAGATGAGAAGGCAGGCGAACTATATGTCAACTTAGGGAGGATGAAGGTGGTGTAAATATCCCTCAGTTGTTGATGTAAGGCACCCAGGGATTTCATTGTTTTGAGCATGTACAGCCTGTAGGTGGATGCCTGGATGGTGTTGGTGGTGTGCAGCTTCCAGTCTAGTTTGTTGTTGATGGTGACACCAAGTAGTTTGATTGACTCCACCACATGAAGTGAGTGGGAGCCAATTGTAACAACTGGTGGTGGGACTGGAGTTGTGGCTGTACAGACATGCATCACCACCGTCTTGTTTTGATTGATGGTGACATGATTCTCCCTTGTCCAATTTTGAAGGCTGTCAAGGATGTTTTGTAGAGGGCTGTAGTTTGGAGAGTCGTTGTTGATGGTGATCCCTATAGTGCAGTCATCTACGTATTTCCAGTGATGTGGTGTGTCCATGAGAGCGTCATTTATCAGCATGAGGAAACACAGAGGTGCTAGTTTCGTGCCTTGTGGGATTCCACAGGTCTGGTGTTGGTGGGTGGAGGTGGTGTTCTGATACCGTGTGACCTGTCGGCGCTCACTCAGGAAGTCACACAGCCACGAGATTAGGTGGTCAGGGAAGCCCAGGTGTATTGCCTTTTTAATGACAGTAGTGTGGTCAACAACAGTACAAGCATTACTAAAAATTGTGAGTGTTTTAGAGAGTTACTGTGTGTGCGTGTAATAATAATAATAATAATAATAAACGGTTTAATTCACAACAACAACAAATTAATTCATTTTATATTTTGTATTTTCCATAAATTAATTCATTTTATATTTTGTATTATCCATAAATTGATTCATTTTATATTCTTCATAAATTAATTTACTTTGTATTTTCCATAAATTAATAGTGTTGTATTTTGTTACAGAGTTGTGGAGTGGAGTTATACAAGAGACTTATAACAACCTTCATTGTTTACTGTGTTCACCCTTACAACAACAACAACAACAACAACAACAACAACAACAACAACAGTACAAGCATTACTAAAAATTGTGAGTGTTTTAGAGAGTTACTGTGTGTGCGTGTGTGTGTGTGTGTGTGATTTCTCTCTCTACACACACACACACACACACACACACACAGTAATACATCCTTCCTTCCCCTCCCCTTCCTCCCTTCCTCCTTCCCTTCCCTTCCTTCTCTCATTCCCTCCTTCCCTTCCTTCTCATCCCTTCCCTTACTTCCATTCCTCTCCCTCCCTCCTTCCTTCCCTTCCTTCTCTCCTTCCCCTCCTTATTCCCTTCCTTCCTTCCTCTCCCTTCTTCACTTCCTTCCTTCCTTCCTTCCTCTCCCTTCTTCACTTCCTTCCTCTCTTCTCCTTCCCTCCCTCTCCTTCCCTTCCTTCCTTCCATTTCTCTCACTTATTCCTTCTCCTTCATGTTTGTTGTCAAAGTTTGGGTAATAACTTGTCGTAATTCTAAAGTAATAATTCATTTGTATTTTGTACCATCCAATAATTAATTCATTCATTTTGTATTAATTATTAATTAATTCAATTTGTATTTTGTTCCATCTATTATTTAATTAATTTCATATATTTTTTTCCATGCATAAGTTAATTCATATATATTATGTATTATTCAATTAATTCATTTTGTATTTTCCATAAATTAATCCGTTTTATATTTTGTATTTTCCATAAATTATTTAATTCATTTTGTATTTTCCATAAATTAATCCATTTTATATTTTGTATTTTCGATAAATTAATTAATTCATTTTATATTTTGTATAATTCAATTAATTCATTTTGTATTATTCAATTAATTCATTTTGTATTTTGTATTATTCAATTAATTAATTTTGTATTTTGTATTATTCAATTAATTCATTTTGTATTTTGTATTATTCAATTAATTCATTTTATATTTTATATTTTATATTCTCCATAAATTAATTCATTTTATATTTTGTATTATTCAATTAATTCATTTTATATTTTGTATTATCCATAAATTAATTCATTTTATATTTTGTATTATTCATAAATTAATTCAATTTATATTTTGTATTATCCATAAATTAATTCATTTTATATTTTGTATTATCCATAAATTAATTCATTTTGTATTTTGTATTATTCAATTAATTCATTTTATATTTTGTATTATCCATAAATTAATTCATTTTATATTTTGTATTATCCATAAATTAATTCATTTTGTATTTTGTATTATTCAATTAATTCATTTTATATTTTGTATTATCCATAAATTAATTCATTTTATATTTTGTATTATTCAATTAATTCATTTTATGTTTTGTATTTTCCATAAATTAATTCATTTTATATTTTGTATTATCCAAAATTAATTCATTTTATATTCTTCATAAATTAATTCATTTTGTATTGTCCATAAATTAATAGTGTTGTATTTTGTTACAGAGTTGTGGAGTGGAGTTATACAAGAGAATTATAACAACCTTCATTGTTTACTGTGTTCACCCTTACAACAACAACAACAACAACAACAACAACAACAGTACAAGCATTACTAAAAATTGTGAGTGTTTTAGAGAGTTACTGTGTGTGTGTGTGTGTGTGTGTGTGTGTGTGTGTGTGTGATTTCTCTCTCTACACACACACACAGTAATACACCCTTCCTTCCCCTCCCCTTCCTCCCTTCCTCCTTCCCTTCCCTTCCTTCTCTCATTCCCTCCTTCCTTCCCTTCTCATCCCTTCCCTTACTTCCATTCCTCTCCCTCCTATTCTTGTCTCTTCTATTCCCCTCCCTCCTTCCCTTCATCCCTCCCTCTCCTTCCCCTCCTTATTCCCTTCCTTCCTTCCTTTCCCTTCCTCCCTTCCTTCTCTCATTCCCTCCTTCCCTTCCTTCTCATCCCTTCCCTTACTTCCATTCCTCTCCCTCCTTCTCTTCCCTTCCTTCCTCACCTCCTTCTCTCCATTTCTCCCTCCTTCCCTTCCTTACTTCCCTCCCTCTCCTTCCCTCCCTCCTTATTCCCTTCCTTCCTTCCATTTCTCTCACTTATTCCTTCTCCTTCATGTTTGTTGTCAAAGTTTGGGTAATAACTTGTAGTAATTCTAAAGTAATAATTCATTTGTATTTTGTACCATCCAATAATTAATTCATTCATTTTATATTATTTATTAATTCATACAATTTGTATTTTGTTCCATCTCTTATTTAATTAATTTCATATATTTTTTTCCATGCATAACTTAATTCATATATATTATGTATTTTGTATTTTGTATTTTCCATAAATTAATCCATTTTATATTTTGTATTTTCCATAAACTAATATATTCATTTTGTATTTTCCATAAATTAATCCATTTTATATTTTGTATTTTCGATAAATTAATTAATTCATTTTATATTTTGTATAATTCAATTAATTCATTTTGTATTATTCAATTAATTCATTTTGTATTTTGTATTATTCAATTAATTCATTTTATATTTAATATTTTGTATCATCCATAAATTAATTCATTTTATCTATCTATCTATCTATAGCTCTGATGCCTCGTTCCTTCCGGGAACTCCCCCGAAGAGGGTGGCCACGGCAGAAAAGTCTCCAGTCTTCCCTGTTCCAACACTCCCTCCTTACTTGGTCAAGCTGTCCCCTCCCCCTCATGTTTCTCTCCTTTACATACTCTTCCACTCTGTTCTGCCATCTTACTGGTGGTCTGCCTCTCACACCACGTCCCACAACTTCACTTCCATACACCTTCTTTACAAACTCCTCACCTTGCATTCTCTCCACATGTCCAAACCACCTGAAAGTATTATGTTTCACTCTCTCAACCACTCCACACTCAATACCAATTGCCTTCTCACTCATACCGCATCTCTTAAACACACTCTCATTACTTTCTCCATCCCACCTTGTCAGTCCACATGCACCTCTCAGATAACTCATTTCCACAGCACCTATTCTTGACTGATGAGCCCTACTCCATGTCCATGTCTCCGACGCATACGTCAGTGTTGGCAGGATTATACTATTTTGCAGTCCCCTTTTCACTTCCATACTCACACTTCTACCTTTCATTATCCTCCCCAGTGATCCTATGACCTGTCTACCCCTCACTGCTCTCTCCCTAATTTCTCCTTCCATACTTCCATGTTTACACATAACTGTCCTCAGGTACTTAAACTCCTTCACTTCCTCCATTCTCTCACCCCTCAGGGTTATCTCACAGTTCGTCCCAGTTGGTACTTCCACTCTGTAGGGTGTAGCAAAGTCAATCACTTCAGTTTCTGCTCTCTCAAACACCATCACTTTACTTTTACCCACATTCACCTTCAGTTTCCTTCGCTTACATACAGACTGAAATTCGTCCACCACACTCTGCAACTCCCTTTCACTCTCAGCCATCAGCACAGTGTCATCCATAAACAAACTTGCCGCCAAGGACCAATTTACTTCATTCAGCCTTAACTTCACCCCCAGACCATTCACTTTGGCTTTCATCTCTCTCATACACCCATCCATATATATATTGAACAACCATGGTGACATAACACATCCCTGTCTCAGCCCTACACTAATATTAAAACTCTCACTCAGATCACCCTCTACCCGCACACACGCCTTTGCATCTGCATAAAAAGCCTCAATACCTTTCAGTAGAGATCCCCCAACACCATATATTCTCAACACCTCTGACATAGCTCTCCTATCAACCCTATCGTATGCCTTCTCCAAGTCCATGAAGGCAGCATACAACTTCTTAACCTTCCCTATATATTTCTCCACTATCGATTTTAGCGCAAATATCTGGTCCACACATCCTCTACCCTTTCTGAACCCTCCCTGTTCCTCACCAACTTTATTCCCTGTCACTTCCATCAGTCTCTCATTTAGAACCTTTCCATACACCTTCCCCGGTACACTAAGAAGGCTTATTCCCCTATAACTACCACACTCCTCCTTACTCCCCTTCCCCTTATACAACGGTACAATTATAGCCCTCCTCCAATCCTTTGGCACCTCTCCCTGCCTCCACGCCAATGTACATATAAGCAACATCCACTCCACCACTACCTCCCCCCCATACTTTAACATTTCAGCCGTTATCCCATCCACCCCCGGTGCCTTTCCCATCTTCAACTTGCCTATTGCTTTCCTAATCTCTTCCCTTCCTACTTCTCCCTGAGAATCCTGTCGTCTACTACCTGCCTCCATCCCCATGCATGTCACCACTGCCTCCCCTCCCGTCCCCTCATTCATCAAACGATCAAAATGCCTCTTCCACACTTCTTTCACTTCCTCACTTCTACTCACAGCAACTCCATCCTCTCTCTTCATTCTCACACTACCAGATTTTCCTTCTCCTCTTTCTCTTTTAACCTCCTTCCAGAATAGTTTCTTGTTCTCTGTAAACTTTTCATTCAGTTTCCTTCCAAACTCCTCATCCACTCTCCTTTTGCTCTTACTCACTATCCTTTTCACTTGTCTCTTACATACATTATATTCTCTCTTCCATCTCTCTCTCACTTCTTCCGACACATTCCTCTGTAAAGTTCTCTTGTATGCCTTCCTTTTCTTCTCTATTGCATCTTTCATTTCTTCCGACCACCAAGCACTCCCTTTCCTACCCCTCTTCTGTGACTTATACCCTACTACCTCTACTGCTGTCCTCACTACAATCAACTTAAACACTTCATACACATCATTCACTCCCATTCCCTCTCGTATCCCCATCCTTGCATCCCCCAGCACCTCACTCACCCTCCTCTTATATTCCTCCCTATACTCTGCTACATCCAATTTCCCGCTAGCCACCTCCCTCCTATTCCTCACCCCTTCATCCCTCTTACAATACTCCCACTTCATTCTAACCTTCATCCTCACCAACACCGCATAATGGTCGGAGCAATGGACCATTCCTCTCACCACTTTCGCATCACATACATCCTTCCTCAACCTTTCATCTACTGCCACATAATCAATCAAACTCTTTTGTTCTCCTCTCTCATCCCTTCTTTGCCATGTGTACCGGTGGATCATCCTGTGCTGAAAGAAGGTGTTGGCTAAGAACAACCCCCTCTCAGCACAGACATCCACCAGATACTCACCATTCTCATTTATTCCTTCTACACCCCATTTACCTACAACATTCCCCACTTCTTCACCTCCCACCTTTCCATTCATATCATCCATCATTACCACTCTCCTTCCATCATCAATCCCTCTCAGACATGTAATCAACTCCTCCCAAAACACTCTCATCTTCTCTCTCCCAGTCTTACTCCTTTCATTCACGGGTGCATAAGCACACACCCATGCATACCTTACCATTCCAATCTTTCCTGTCATCCACACAATCCTTGACCCCTTCCACCCATGTCCATCCACTCCCTTCCACACCCATGGAGACACCAACAACGCACACCCTTCCTTCCCTATTCCTTTAATTTTTTCATTCATACCCGTCCACACTACCCCTCCCTCCATTCCTTCCCACATTCCACTCTCCCTTCCCTCCCCACACTCAGCCATTCCACATCCTTTCACATGTGTCTCCGTCACTCCCATAACATCCACTCTTCCCTTCCTAAAACACTCCACAACCTCTCTTCTCTTAATCATATCTGTCATTCCATTCACATTTATTGTCACAACTCTCATACAGTCCCTTTCACCCACTCCCTCTACAGGGCAGCCTGGAGACTTCCCCCCCCCCCCCCCCCCCCCGCCAGTAGCCACAGTTGTCCACTCCCCCATCGGGGGGCCACTGATGGCTGGCAAGGCCAATGCAGTGCTCATTCCCGGAGGGACACGGGTCGCCAGCATTGTCCATAAATTAATTCATTTTGTATTTTGTATTATTCAATTAATTCATTTTATATTTTGTATTTTACATAAATTAATTCATTTTATATTTTGTATTATCCATAAATTAATTAATTTTATATTCATCATAAATTAATTCATTTTGTATTGTCCATAAGTTAATAGTGTTGTATTTTGTTACAGAGTTGTGGAGTGGAGTTATACAAGAGACTTATAACAACCTTCATTGTTTACTGTGTTCACCCTTACAACAACAACAACAACAACAACAGTACAAGCATTACTAAAAAATGTGAGTGTTTTAGAGAGTTACTGTGTGTGTGTGTGTGTGTGTGTGTAATTTCTCTCTCTACACACACATACACAGTATATGTTAATGTTGTAATAATACCTGTGTGTGTGTGTGACATATTTCTCTCTTCACATACACACATATATACTTGTGTGTGTGTGTGTGTGAGAGTTATGTCTCACACACACACATAGAATAATTATTGATGTTATTATAATACTTGTATGTGCTTGTGTGATATGTCTCTCTCTCTCTCTCACACACGCATATACGTGTGTGTGTGTGTGTGTGTGTGTGTGAGAGTGAGAGTGAGTCACACACACACACACACACACACACAGCATTATAATAACATCAATCATTTTTCCTATAACCCTACACCCTTACAGGTATTAAATTATTATTATATTCACCTGGTGAAATAATGTGTTAATTAATTAATAATGATAAAGGTTTTATAATAAAGAATAATAATAATTAATATATACAGTATTTATTTTCCTCTTATAATAAAATAGTGTTTTTTTTATTATTTATATCTGCTTTCTACTATTGTCTCTATTCTATTTCTTCTTGTCCTTCATGTCTCTTCTTCTCTTCTCTCTCTTCTTCTCTTCTCTCTCTTCTTCTCTTCTCTCTCTTCTTCTCTTCCTCCTATTCTCTTCCTCCTTGTCCACTTATTCTCCCATTCTCTCTCTCCTTGTCTGGTCTCTTCTTATTCTTCTATTCTCTTCTTCTCTCCTTGTCTTCCTATTCTCTTTCTTCTTCTTGTCTCTTGCTATTCTTTCTTCTCTCCTCTTCTCCTTCTCCTTCTCCTTCTCCTTCTCCTTCTCCTTCTCCTTCTCCTTCTCCTTCTCCTTCTCCTTCTCCTTCTCCTTCTCCTTCTTCTTCTTCTTCTTCTTCTTCTTCTTCTTCTTCTTCTTCTCTTTTCACTACACACCTGTAAAGCAGAAACATTAATTAATTCAAGTTAAACTTTTTCTGTTCAAGTTGGTACATTTTTAAATACATACATACATATACATACATAAATATATACATATGCATACATACACACAGGTACGTACATACATACATACATCTATACATACATATATACAAACTTTTATACAATGTAATAATAATATTCACCAACACTTTCCTTCCATCTTAGTAAATATCTTGGTAATAATAATATTCACCAACACTTTCCTTCCATCTTAGTAAATATCTTGGTAATAATAATAATAATATATCGACCAATACTTTCCTTCCTTCCATGGTACAAATAAATCAGTATCATATCAAAATATAATCATAAAATAACACCTTATGTCAATTCAACCCCATCAATTATTATTATTATTATTATTATGAGGTGCTACAAAATTATACACGTGTTGTTCTTTATTACCAAGATGATTATTATTATTATTATTATTATTATTATTTATTATTACCAAGATATTTACTACAATGGAAGGAGTGTTGGTGATTATTATTATTATTCCTCCAAATATTGCCATGAAACACACACACACATCTATATGGAGAGAGTTTGTTTGTTTTGTAGTATGTTTAGGAGGAATCAGGGATGGTACTTATAAAGAATTTAAGATTTTATCCTAAACTTGGTCATAGTTAAGATGAAGACCTAACTTTCATGTCCTAAGCACTAAGTCTTCGACCTAATGCCAGACATAGCTGGGTGAAAATCATAGACGATTGAAACAGTTATCTGCTAAATGTAGTAAGATTTTTTTTGTAATATTGTTATAATTTAAGAAAATAAAGAAAGGAAAATAGTGAAAATAAATTTTAAAATAATGAAGCGCATATTAATGTACTTTTTTTTATATGCAATGCATAGAATAATGCAAAAACATTGTGTGTAACTAATATTTATGGACAAGACATACCGACTGGCGACTTCTACGATCTACCGCCCGAAGCTTAATATCGTTTTCGGACCAAAGATGCCTTATTTTATTTCATCTTAATAAGCTTTATTATTATAGCAATATTTATGTGATGTTCTATAACCTACATTGAATCATATTTTCAATGCAGAGGGATAATACCAGGCCTGTATGTATCAGAAGAAAATCCGTGAAATGTAGGAAAATGCTACTAAGACTTGCAAGTAACATGTCGGGAGTTTACCAAACCTCCAAACGATATTAATCATATTTCGTTGAATATTATTTATTGGGGCCTGGTATTATCATTCTGCATTGAAAATATGATTCAATGTACGTTATAGAACATCACATAAATATTGCAATCATGACAAAATTCATTAAGATGAAATAAATAAGGCTTTTTTGGTCCGAAAACAATACTAGGCTCATCAGTCCCTTTCCCTACATTTCACGGCCTGCTATTATCCCTCTAATAGTCTTGGCTTATTTCTATATATAATTGGATTACCTCTGTACTCGGTCACTCTGTTTACGCCTTGGTGGGGAGTGGCAGAGACTAATTTAAGGATTTATAGGGAATACACACACACACACACACACACTTTCGGTTGCTTATGACAAAATCTTAAGCCCGTAGGATATACCCAGACCCAATCCTAGCTAAGACGAGACATAAGGACTTATGTCTAATTCTTAGGGATTTATGATAAATATCCGCCATCTTGAGGCTTAGGTCAGAATCACAGCACTAAGACGAAGACTTAGTGTTTTATAAGTACCACCTCCAAACACACACACACACAAACACACACACACACACAAACACACGCTGTCTTCATCCCTCCTACTACACACACACACACACATACACACCCAAAATGCACAAACAAACACACACACACACAGATAATACCATGAGTGGTATGCAAGAACAATCATCCATGGTGTGGTATCTGTCCGACGGTACTATGGTATTACTATGAAACCATCGTATCACACCACCATAGTATTCACCATGAAGGTTCTTGCATACCACTCAATGTTTTATGTGTGTGTGTGTGTTCGTGTGTATTTATTTGTGTGTGTGTGTTTATTTGTGTATTTGTGTGTGTGTTTATGTGTGTGTGTGTTTATTTGTGTGTGTGTGTGTGTGTGTTTATTTGTGTATTTGTGTGTGTGTGTTTATTTGTGTGTGTGTGTGTGTGTGTGTTTATTTGTGTGTGTGTGTGTGTTTGTGTGTGTGTTTATTTGTGTGTGTGTGTGTGTGTTTGTGTGTGTGTTTATTTGTGTGTGTGTGTTTATTTTTTTTGTGTGTGTTTGTATGTTTGTTTGTTTGTTTGTGTGTGTGTTTGTTTGAATATGACACAATGTTACTCTAATATAAATACTTACAGTTATATATAGTGCTGTTGTTGTTGTTGTTGTTGATGGATGAACAACAAACAATAATAGTTGTTATAAGTCTCTTGTATTCCACAACTCTGTAACAAAATACAACCTCATTAAATTATGGATAATACAAAATACAAATGAATTAATTTATAGATAATACAAAATACAGATGAATTAATTTATGTATGATTCAAAATACAAATGAATTAATTTATGTATGATTCAAAATACAGATGAAATAATTTATGTATGATTCAAAATACAGATGAATTAATTTATGTATGATTCAAAATACAAATGAATTAATTTATAGATAGTACAAAATACAAACGAATTAATTTATGTATGATTCAAAATATTCCAAACACTCCACAACAACACACAGCTGTTTGTATGTATGTATGTTTGACTTCCTGACATATTACAAGAAGCTGGATGGAACCATTGTGTATGTATGTATGTATGTATGTCCAGGATGTAACACAACAGCCCATTCTATTAACACATTATTAAACACTGTAATACACACCAACACACTCACCAACAACACAACACAACACACACTCTATTAAACACATTATTGAACACTGTAATACACACCAACACACTCACCAACAACACAACACAACACAACATACATATTAAACACATTATTAAACACAGTACAGTAATACAGTAACTCCTCAACTTAGGAACATAATGGGGACTGAGAGGTTGTTAGTAAGTCCATTTGTTGGTACAGTTTGTTTGAAGTTGTGTTCCCATCGGCATTTTCAACTTGTTTTAAAGCCTTATCTATATTAAGAATACATAAAACCCTATACTGTACTTATAACATACCTAGTACACTCTCCTCTCTTTTTATGCGAATTTAAATTTTGCGAATTTGAAATAGTGCGTATCATGATCAAAAATAAATTAATGCAATTTACACGAACTCTTAAAATAACACGAACAAGGATTCTCTATTTTTAAGTTAAAGAACCATTATTTCTTATGGAAATATACAATTTACTTTATGCTAAATTCACTTTATGCGACACCTTCAGGAACCTAACCTCCCATAAAAAAAGAGAAGAGTGTACCTATATTTATATTATCCAATACCTTTAATGCTATTTGAAGGTGATTCATATAACTTTAATGTGGCAACATTGGCTATCTTCTCACCATCTTTCCAGTTGTTTTATTATATCCATTTTCATTTCTAATGTTATGTCCTGTCTTTTCTTTACACTGCCATTGACTTCCTTGTTTAAATTTGGCTTAACACCTTAACATTTTAGTTGAAATAATGTCCAATTAAAGTGAAGTTAGGGCACAAATAATGACACACACCAACACACAACGAAATGACGCTTTCGTGTTTTTCGAGCAACTGTGGGAAAGCGTGGCGAGTGCTGCCGTGGTGTGGTGTGGCAGACTGGTGAACTATATGCACGCCCGGCAAATCTGAAGTTTGCCACCGTCTTTCATGCAATTTGTTTTACTTCAGGTACTTCAGTAATTTATTCGTATCTACGGAATGTTCGTAAGTCGGGGAGTTACTGTACACACAAACACACTCACCAACAACACAACACAACATACACTCTATTAAACACATTATTAAACACTGTAATACACACCAACACACTCACCAACAACACAACACAACATACACTCTATTAAACACTGTAATACACACCAACACACTCACCAACAACACAACACAACATACACTCTATTAAACACATTATTAAACACTGTAATACACACCAACACACTCACCAACAACACAACACACACTCATCAATTATCAACCTTATATAATATAATATAATAAACCGTGTATTTTCACACTTATGGCTGTAACTTCAATAAACCATTTATTATTATTATTATTATTTTAAGGGGGTGCAGGAGTAGGGGGACAATCTTGGGGGGGGTTAGGGGATTTTTGGGGAGTGCAGGAGTAGGGGACAAGCTTGGGGGGGGGGGGTAGGGGGTTTTGGGGGGGTGAAGGAATAGGGGGACAAGCTTGGGGGGGGGGTTAGTTTTTTTTTTTGGGGGGGTGCAGGAGTAAGGGGACAAGATTGGGGGGGTTAGGGATGTGTGGAAATAGTGGACAGACTTTCTAACCCCCCCCCCAAGCCTGTCCCCCTATTCCTGCACCCCCCCAAGCCTGTCCCCTACTCCCACATCCCCTTAATTACACACACACACATGCACAAACAAACACACACACACATACATACATACATACACACACACATACACACACACGTACACACACACTGTGATTTGACACCGTGAGGGTCAGTCACAGGTTTAGGCGCTCCCTGGGGTAGCCAAGGTCAGTTTTGTTGACCTCTCATCACCTCTCATCTCCTTACCCTTCACTACACTCATCACTTAAGAACTTCACTACTTACAAACTCCTACAGTGTACAGTGAATTGAAGTACAGACTCGGTCAGTGAATCAATAACAACAGTTATGAACGACCATAGTGTTATACACCGTTATTCCCGTGGGACTCTTTACCAACTCAAACACCGAGCTGTCTACCCTCCTGGTCAAGTTATTACCCGCCTAAAAACCCTGGCACTCTTTCACAGCAGGGGTTGTAAAGCAGGCAGAAACAAACAAAGACCCATACGAGTGATACGAGTTATTATATCGAACAGAAAACAGAAACAAACAGTTACTGAAAAGACCAAGAACAATATTGAAGTGCCTCTCCAGTGGTTTGACTTGCCCAGATTATTCTTGTCAAATGTGACCTCATTATCAAATAAGGTGGACGAACTTGTGTTGGCTGTGAATACCAATGGTGCTGATGTTGTTTGTATTACAGAAGCATGACAAATCGTACCCGAACTGTGCAATATAGAAAACTTTATTCTCTTCGACCAACTTAGAGAAAACAAACGTGGTGGTGGGTTAGCCTTATTTGCTAGGGACAAATACTGCCCCCAACACCTGATTGTAGATATCCCAGATGGAATTGAGGTCCTGTGGGTCAAGTTAACACCTCCATGTCACCCGAGACTCACTGCCTCCATTATCTACTGCCTAATTTACCATCCACCACGTGCACCATCCCAAGTAGTGCTGATAGAACATATTATTTACACATGTGACATCCTCAAAATTAGATATCCATCAGCAAAATTTGTAATATGTGGTGACTTCAATGAAATCAACACTGAAGTACTAGAAATTGCACTATCTCTCACTCAAGTTGTTGATTTCCCAACCCACAACCAGAGTGTCCTAGACAAGATTGTCACCGACCTGTCAGACCAATACCTCCCACCACAACCCTTACCACCAGTGGGGAAGAGTACCCACCTCTCCATCCTGTGGACTCCCACCACCCATCACCAGCCTCCCACCATCAGGAAGTATAGACCCATACCTGACTCATCGATAAGAGAATTTGGACAGTGGTTGGTACGTTATCCTTGGACTGAGGTATTGACTGTCAGTGATGTTGACACCAAATGGGAGAATTATTCCACCACCATCAATCAAGTATATCACCACTTATTCCCAGAAAAGTCAACGACAGTTCACCCATCGGATATGCCATGGATTACCACCAAAATAAAAAGACTCATCAAACAACGCAACAAAGCCTTCTACACCGACAAGGCAAGATATAACAGGCTTCGCAACAGAGTCATTAGGGATATCAAGACAGCCAAACTGAGACACTACCCTACAAAAATACAACAACTAAAGGAAACCAACATCAGCCAGTGGTATAGTAAAATTAAGGATGTGTGTGGGATGCGTAAACACTCACCCTCCCTCCCCTGTACTAACGGACATACCAGTGAGGAAACAGCAGGCCGCCTCAATGACCACATCGCGACCATATGTCAAAGCTTACCCGAGTTTGACCCATCCCAACTACCTGCCTACCTCCCCTCCCTTCAGCCACCCACAGTCCAAGAGTATCAGGTTGCCAAGAAACTGTCAGAATTTAAACTCAAACGCTCCACCACTCCCATTGATCTTCCTATTAAATTGTATAAAGAGTTTGCTGTTGAGCTTGCCATCCCTCTCTGCTCTATTATTAACGCATCCTTAAATCAGCTTAAAGTACCCACAGATTGGAAGACAGCTTATGTCACACCAATACCTAAAGTCAATAATCCCCAATCTTTTGATCAATTGAGACCCATTGCTATCACTCCCCTCCCCAGCCTTTTGTGTGAAAGTTTTGTTTTTTATTGGGCCTCAGCTAGTATTAAAAATTTCATCGACAGCCAGCAGTTTGGCAATATAAAGTCATCCTCCACCACACATTGCCTTATTAGTCTACTTGCCTTTGTATATAAGAACTTAGAGCAAAGGAAGACCTCAGTAATACTAACTTTTATTGACTTTAAAAAGGCATTTGACCTGGTGGATCATAATATAATAATAAATAAGGCACTTGGTATTGGGATGGAGCCAGGCTTGGTGGCATGGTTGGCAGATTTTCTCAGCGATCGGCAGCAGGTGGTAAGATATCAAGGTGCAATATCTAGCCCACAAACACTGAAGTGTGGCATCCCACAAGGAACAAGAATGGGACCTCTGTGCTTCATTATCTTCATCAATGATGCACTGGCCAACACACAGCGGTGGAAGTATGTGGATGACTCCACTGTGGGAGTTGTAGTGGACAACACTGCACCTGATTACCACCTACTACAACAACAACTCGACAACCTACAAGCCTGGACTGAAGCCAACAACGTCAGCATCAATCACAACAAGACAATGGTGATGCATCTTCACACCTCTACCACACCTGTACCACCACCAACAGTCACACTGGGGGGACACCCACTCCAGGTTGTGGAGAAGACTAAAATCCTGGGAATTACACTGGACAGCAAGTTGGACTGGAAGCATCATATTACCACCACTATCCAGTCTGCCTCTTATCGTCTGTACATGCTGAGAAGGCTGAAGTCCCTCGGTACACCACAGTGTGAACTGAGGAGTATATATCACATGTTCATACTACCCAAACTCACCTATGGTTCACCTAGCTGGTTCCCCTCCATTAATACCACACAGAAGAAACAGCTAGAACGAGTACAGAAAAGAGCTTGTCGTATAATACTGGGGGTAGATTATACTACATACAGTGAGGCCCTTATCACCCTCGGCATGGTCTCCCTCGAAACTGTACACCACGACAATCTGCGACGATTTAGCATTGGGCTGCTAAGAAACCCGAGACATCGTGATATGCTTCCACCTTCCCTTCCCCCACCACGACAATCTACGAGGCACAACAACATCTTAAAGCCGATAAGAGCACGTACTGACCGCTACAAAAACAGCCCCATACCCACTATGGTCAGAATCATCAATAACAAATAATGCTATATCTTTATCTCATTTCATTGTTGTATATATAAAACCCTTCTCATCAATCATCATATAATGTACTGTGTATTTTCAGCCTTATGGCTGCTATTTCAATAAACCATTTATTATTATTATTATTATTATTATTACACATACACACACACATACACACAAATACACACACACAGATAAAACAATGGCATGGTATTGGTCCAAAGGTACTATTGATTGTCTATGAATCCATGGTACCACACCACCATAGTATTCACCATGAAGGTTCTTGAATATCACTCATTGTTTTATCTGTGTGTGTATGTACATGTTTATATTTGTTTGTTTGTTTGTGTGTGTGTGTGTTTGTTTGAATATCACATAATAGCTTCTGGCTAGCACAATGGTCTAGAGGTTGTGGCTGCAATTCTGTAGCCCAGCGTTCGATCCTTGCTCGGGACATGTTACAAATGCCACTGATGCCAGAGGTTACCACCCCTGTGAGCAGCAGGGGGTGGAGGGTTTGAGTCAGCTGTCTGAGGTCTTCCTGCATAGTCAGTCATAGCCGAAGCTGACTTGGGTCTCAGGTGGGTGGAGAGGGTTTGGGGTGGGCATGGTGTAAGAGATGATAGTATTTGTGTATGGTATCGTGTACTAGGTGTTGCTTTGATGTTCCTTGGCATGTGTGGGTGTGTGTGTGTGTGTGTGTTGTGCCATGTAGTGTAGTGGATGTTGTGGGTTTGTGGAGGCTGCAGCAAGTGTTTGTGTGCCTCTCATGTCAAGATGATCCTTGATTTTGAGGACTTTGGTTTCATGGTGGAAGTGGTCTGTAGGTCTCTGGGCCACATATCACTATGATCATCCTTGTGATGTGTTGCTATAATTGTGTTTCATACACACAGTGTGTGGCTACACTCTGTCCCAGTGACTGCCACTCATTGCCAACTTTAATAACCTTTAATAACAATGTTATTCTAATATAAATACTTACAGTTATATATAGTGTTGTTGTTGTTGTTATAAGTTGTTTGTATAACTCCACTCCACAACTCTGTAACAAAATACAACCTTATTAATTTATGTATGATACAAAATATAAATGAATTAAATAATGAATAATACAAAATACAAGCCTTTCTGTCCACATCACACACACACACACACAATTTTCTGTCCACATCACACACACACACACACAATTTTCTGACTACATCACACACACACACACACACAATTTTCTGTCTACATCACACACACACACACAATTTTCTGTCTACATCACACACACACACACACACAATTTTCTGTCTACATCACACACACACACACACACAATTTTCTGTCCACATCACACACACACACACGGTCCCTTAAGCCTAGGTCACACATTCCCGAACTGGAGTCCGAATGCATCCCGAAGTGACTTCGGGATGAATTCGGGCATGTTCAGAGAACTTTTTCAAGGTCAAGTTTTCATCGGTATGTATTCAGTATGCATTCGAAACGCACTTTCGAATGCATACCGAATACATACCGAAGTCATACCGAAGTCATTCCGAATCGAAACCGAAGTTTGAAATTCAAAATATAAAGTGTTGTTTTCGTTCCGAAATCAACCCGAATACAAACCGAATGCAAACAGATGCCATACCGAATGCAAACCGAACCCCACCCGATTGCCAACCGAAGTCTGACAGATTGTATATATAGTTGGTGTACACTATATTGTTACTATTATATTATATTATATTATATTATATTACTCTCTCTCTCTCTCTATCACTCTATTTATTTATTTATTCTGTGTGTGTGTATGAATGTATTATTCTGTGTGTGTGTGTGTGTATGTATGTATTATTCTCTGTGTGTGTGTATGTATTATTCTGTGTGTGTGTATGTATGTATTATTCTCTGTGTGTGTGTATGTTTGTATAATTCTGTGTGTGTGTGTGTATGTATGTATTATTCTCTCTCTCTGTGTGTGTATGTATGTATTATTATGTGTGTGTGTGTGTATATATGTATTATTCTCTGTGTGTGTGTATGTATGTATTATTCTCTGTGTGTGTGTGTATGTACTATTCTGTGTGTGTGTGTGTATGTATGTATTATTCTGTGTGTGTGTGTGTATGTATGTATAATTCTGTGTGTGTTTGTATGTATGTATTATTCTCTCTCTCTCTCTGTGTATGTATGTATAATTCTCTCTCTGTGTGTGTATGTATGTATAATTCTGTGTGTGTGTGTGTGTATGTATGTATTATTCTCTCTCTGTGTGTGTGTATGTATGTATAATTATCTGTGTGTGTGTATGTATGTATTATTCTCTGTGTGTGTGTATGTATGTATTATTCTCTCTGTGTGTGTAAGTATGTATTATCATCTGTGTGTGTGTATGTATGTATGTATGTATTCTGTGTGTGTGTGTGTGTGTGTGTGTATATGTGTGTGTGTGTGTATATGTGTGTGTGTGTATATGTGTGTGTGTGTGTATGTATGTATGTATGTATGTATGTATGCATGTATGTATGTATATGTATGTGTATATGTGTGTGTATGATGCTACTCCCCCTCTCTCCAACGGCCAAAATTCAAACCGAATACAAACCGAATGCAAACCGAATGCAAACAGATGCCATACCGAATGTTCCGAAGTATTCCCGAATAGTTTACGAATATATCCCGATCTCTCCCCGAATTTTTGCCCATTCCGAATTGGTTTCGAATGTTTCATGCAACACCAAACATTCGGGGAGCTTTCCGATTCAATCCCGAACTTTTGCAAATGGCCCCGAACCATTCCCGAACTCTTCCCGAACTATTCCCGAACACCCCGAATCATTGCCCGAATGCATCCCGAATACAAACCGAACACACTTTGGGATGCATTCGGACTCGAGTTCGGGTATGTGTGACCCTAGTATTAAGGAATTTTGAAAAAGCATTGATCAGAAACAAAAAAATAACTTATGAGAAATTTGGAACCAACAAGAAAGCAAAAATATATATATATATATATATATATATATATATATATATATATATATATATATATATATATATATATATATATATATATATATATATATATATATATATATATATATATATATAAGATAACAAAATATGATGCAGAAATTATACCGTGTGAAAAATAAAAATAAATAATAATAATAATAATCCTACACTGTACTTTGAAATTATAACAAAACCAACCTATACATACAGCATAAATCAGAACAAACAAACAAACAAACAAATATATATAGACCTAATAAAATCATAACATACACAAAACATACACACACACACACAAACATACAAAAAAAAATAAAATATATATACTGACCTGATAAAATAATAACATACACAAAACACACACATACAAAAAAATATATATATAACATACACCAAACACACACACACACAAACATAAAAAAACCACACACACAAACATACAAAACAAATATATATATAACATACACCAAACACACACACACACACAAACATACATAAAACACACACACACACACACACAAATATCTATATGAACTGACCTGCTTTATAAATAGGAGTCGTTCCTGAAATGATAATTACGACTCGTTTCTGTTAATTACATCATGTTCTGTAATTACCCTGGCCATCTCTGGTACTCCTTATTCTGAAATATTAATTACAAAATATTAATTACAAAATTCTCAATACTTTAATACAAAATTCTGGATTATAAATTAGGACACCAATACAATTTTTTTTTGTATTATTAGCAAATATTAATAGCAAATTCTGCATTCTAAATTAAGAAACATTTATATAAAATTCTGAAATATTAATTAGCAAATATTAATATAACATTCTCAATATTTTTGTTGTTGTCTCATTATGAAACATTAATATAAAATTATGAAATATAAATTATGAAACATTAATATAAAATTATGAAATATAAATTATGAAACATTTATATAAAATTATCAATATTTTAGTTGTATCATTAATAATATGTAATAATTAAATAAAAATATACAGTACAGTACTAATTTAATGTACAGTACAAAATTTTGATGTTATGAAATTAATGTACAGTACAGTACTATACTATGTTCCACCTACTCTGATTACATCTTAGTACAGTACATGGTCGCGAATTTAAGAGCTCGGGTGTACAGCCACAATCCAATATCCACCAACACTTTCCTTCCATTGTAGTAAATATCTTGGTAATAAAGATCAACACATGTATGATTTTCCAGCACCTCATAATAATAATAATAATAATAATAATAATAATAATAATTGAGAGGGTTGAGGTGACATAAGGTGTTGTTGTTTTATGATTATATTTTGATATGATACTGATTTATTTGTACAATGGATGGAAAGTGTTGGTGGATATTTAATTGTGACTGTACAAAGTATCTATTATTGTAATACTAACTGATAAGACATTTTTTAATCATACTTCAAAAGTGTTTATATTTTGCCTCAAAATTAAATACAGACCCTGTTTTTAAATTTCTGTCATCATTAATTGTATTTAATGTATGTAAATTATGATTTTACATTCATTTAGGGTGTGTGGGAAGGAGAGAAACATGAGGGGCAGAGTAAGGAGGGAGTGTTGGAACAGAGTGGAAGAGTATGTAAAGGAGAGAAACGTAATGGACAGAGGAGAGCTTGAACAAGTATAGAGGGAATGTTGGAACAGGGACAACTGGAGGGTTTGAGTCTTCCTGCTTAGTCAGTCATAGCCGAAGCTGACTTGGGTCTCAGGTGGGTGGAGAGGGTTTGTGGTGGGCATGGTGTAAGAGATGATAGTATTTGTGTATGGTATCGTGTACTAGGTGTTGTTTTGATGTTTCTTGGCATGTGTGTGTGTTGTGCCATGTAGTGTAGTGGATGTTGTGAGTTTGTGGAGGCTGCAGCAAGTGTTTGTGTGCCTCTCATGTCAAGATGATCCTTGATTTTGAGGACTTTGGTTTCATGGTGGAAGTGGTCTGTAGGTCTCTGGGCCACATATCACTATGATCATCCTTGTGATGTGTTGCTATAATTGTGTTTCATACACACAGTGTGTGGCTACACTCTGTCCCAGTGACTGCCACTCATTGCCAACTTTAATAACCTTTAATAACAATGTTATTCTAATATAAATACTTACAGTTATATATAGTGTTGTTGTTGTTGTTGTTATAAGTTGTTTATATAACTCCACTCCACAACTCTGTAACAAAATACAACCTTATTAATTTATGTATGATACAAAATATAAATGAATTAATTAATGGATGATACAAAATACAAGCCTTTCTGTCTACATCACACACACAAACACACAATTTTCTGTCCACATCACACACACACACAATTTTCTGTCTACATCACACACACACACACAATTTTCTGTCTACATCACACACACAAACACACAATTTTCTGTCCACATCACACACACACACACACAATTTTCTGTCTACATCACACTCACACACACAATTTTCTGTCTACATCACACACACAAACACACAATTTTCTGTCCACATCACACACACACACACACAATTTTCTGTCTACATCACACACACAAACACACAATTTTCTGTCCACATCACACACAAACACACAATTTTCTGTCTACATCACACACACACACACACAATTTTCTGTCCACATCACACACAAACACACAATTTTCTGACTACATCACACACACACAATTTTCTGTCCACATCACACACACACACACAATTTTCTGTCTACATCACACACACACACACACACACATATATAAAACACACACACACACACAAAAATATCTATATGAACTGACCTGCTTTATAAATAAGAGTCGTTCCTGAAATGATAATTACGACTCGTTTCTGTTAATTACATGATGTTCTGTAATTACCCTGGCCATCTCTGGTAATCCTTATTCTGAAATATTAAATAAAAAATATTAATTACAAAATTCTCAATACTTTAATACAAAATTCTGGATTATAAATTAGGACACCAATACAAAATTCTGAAATATTAATATAAAATTCTCAATACTTGTTTTTGTATTAGGAAACAATAATATAAAATTCTGAATATTTTTGTTGTATCATTAGGAAACATTAATACGAAATTCTGGAATACTGTATTAATTAGCAAATATTAATATAAAATTATCAATACTCTAATATAAAATTCTGAATATTTTTGTTGTATTATTAGCAAATATTAATAGAAAATTCTGCATTCTAAATTAAGAAACATTAATATAAAATTCTGAAATATTAATTAACAAATATTAATATAACATTCTCAATATATTTGTTGTTGTCTCATTATGAAACATTAATATAAAATTATGAAATATAAATTATGAAACATTAATATAAAATTATGAAATATAAATTATGAAACATTAATATAAAATTATGAAATATAAATTATGAAACATTAATATAAAATTATGAAATATAAAATATGAAACATTAATATAAAATTATCAATATTTTAATTGTATCATTAATAATATGTAATAATTAAATAAAAATGTACAGTACAGTACTAATTTAATGTACAGTACAAAATTTTGATGTTATGAAATTAATGTACAGTACAGTACTATACTATGTTCCACCTACTCTGATTACATCTTAGTACAGTACATGGTCGCGAATTTAAGAGCTCGGGTGTACAGCCACAATCCAATATCCACCAACACTTTCCTTCCATCGTAGTAAATATCTTGGTAATAAAGATCAACACGTGTATAATTTTACAGCACCTCATAAAAATAATAATAATAATAATAATATCCACCAACACTTTCCTTCCATTGTAGTAAATATATTGGTAATAAAGATCAACACGTGTATAATTTTACAGCACCTCATAATAATAATAATAATAATAATAATAATAATAATAATAATAATAATAATAATAATAATATCCACCAACACTTTCCTTCCATTGTAGTAAATATCTTGGTAATAAAGAATAACACGTGTATAATTTTGCAGCACCTCATAATAATAATAATAATAATATCCACCAACACTTTGCTTCCATTGTAGTAAATATCTTGGTAATAAAGAATAACACATGTATGATTTTGCAGCACCTCATAATAATAATAATAATAATAATAATAATAATAATAATAATAATAATAATAATAATAATAATAATAATAATAATAATAAAGATAATAATTGAGGGGGTTGAGTTGACATAAAGTGTTGTTGTTTTATGATTATATTTTGATATGATACTGATTTATTTGTACAATGGAAGGAAAGTGTTGGTGGATATTTAATTGTGACTGTACAAAGTATCGATTATTGTAATACTAACTGATAAGACATTTTTTAATCATACATCAAGTGTTTATATTTTGCCTCAAAATTAAATACAGACCCTGTTTTTAAATTTCTGTCATCATTAATTGTATTTAATGTATGTAAATTATGATTTTACATTCATTTAGGGTGTGTGGGAAGGAGAGAAACATGAGGGGCAGAGTAAGGAGTAAGGAGGGAGTGTTGGAACAGAGTGGAAGAGTATGTAAAGGAGAGAAACGTAATGGACAGAGGAGAGCTTGAACAAGTATAGAGGGAATGTTGGAACAGGGACAACTGGAGGGTTTGAGTCTTCCTGCTTAGTCAGTCATAGCCGAAGCTGACTTGGGTCTCAGGTGGGTGGAGAGGGTTTGTGGTGGGCATGGTGTAAGAGATGATAGTATTTGTGTATGGTATCGTGTACTAGGTGTTGTTTTGATGTTTCTTGGCATGTGTGTGTGTTGTGCCATGTAGTGTAGTGGATGTTGTGGGTTTGTGGAGGCTGCAGCAAGTGTTTGTGTGCCTCTCATGTCAAGATGATCCTTGATTTTGAGGACTTTGGTTTCATGGTGGAAGTGGTCTGTAGGTCTCTGGGCCACATATCACAATGATCATCCTTGTGATGTGTTGCTATAATTGTGTTTCATACACACAGTGTGTGGCTACACTCTGTCCCAGTGACTGCCACTCATTGCCACCTTTAATAACCTTTAATAACAATGTTACTCTGATATAAATACTTACAGTTATATATAGTGTTGTTGTTGTTGTTGTTATAAGTTGTTTATATAACTCTACTCCACAACTCTGTAACAAAATACAACCTTATTAATTTATGTATGATACACAATATAAATGAATTAATTAATGGATGATACAAAATACAAGCCTTTCTGTCCACATCACACACACACACACACAATTTTCTGTCTACATCACACACACACACACACAAGTTTCTGTCCACATCACACACACACACACACAATTTTCTGTCTACATCACACACACACACACACAATTTTCTGTCCACATCACACACACACAGACAATTTTCTGTCTACATCACACACACACAATTTTCTGTCTACATCACACACACACACACACAATTTTCTGTCTACATCACACACACACACACACACACACTTTTCTGTCTACATCACACACACACACACGGTCCCTTAAGGAATTTTGAAAAAGCATTGATCAGAAACACAAAAATAACTTATGAGAAATTTGGAACCAACAAGAAAGCAATATATATATATATATATATATATATATATATATATATATATATATATATATATATATATATATATATATATATATATATATATATATATATATATATATATATACAGTGTCGGCAAAAAAAGACGCTACCTCCCACCGACATCGACGCTACCTACGACATCGTGACATAAAATTATGGGAGATTTCATTAAAAAAAAAAATATTTGTATTGTTCTGGTACTCACCAATTAGTACTTTGTCATTTCTTCTTTCATATTAATAACCTCTTGCAGACGTCTAGGCATAGACCTAGCTAATATTTCAAAATAGGATCTCTCCAGTAAAGCAAGAAGGATATGCGTTATGGTTGTGGTATGCCTGACAGTTCGCCTGTATATTTCTTTAATTGGCACTTTTCCTTCCCTTTGTGCCAAAATATGGACCCTTTCCTCCTTGCTAGTTGTTGTAGCACCCATGGCAATGCACTAGGTTAAATCTAAGGGCCACCAGAATCACGGGGTAAAGATTCAGTTTGAAAACAATCTGAGCACAAAAAAAGTCAGTGCACTGATTCCACCCAGGCAGACATAACTAGTAAATTTTTAAATCTGTCTGGCAGTGGCCGGCAGCAATAGGTTGTTAAGATACCGCCCTCTTCCAGACAGATTTAAAAATTTACTAGTTATGTCTGCCTGGGTGGAATCAGTGCACTGACTTTTTTTGTGCTCAGATTGTTTTCAAACTGAATCTTTACCCCGTGATTCTGGTGGCCCTTAGATTTAACCTAGTGCATTGCCTGAAATATTAATTACAAAATATTAATTACAAAATTCTCAATACTTTAATACAAAATTCTGGATTATAAATTAGGACACCAATACAAAATTCTGAAATATTAATATAAAATTCTCAATACTTGTTTTTGTATTAGGAAACAATAATATAAAATTCTGAATATTTTTGTTGTATCATTAGGAAACATTAATACGAAATTCTGGAATACTGTATTAATTAGCAAATATTAATATAAAATTATCAATACTCTAATATAAAATTCTGAATATTTTTGTTGTATTATTAGCAAATATTAATAGAAAATTCTGCATTCTAAATTAAGAAACATTAATATAAAATTCTGAAATATTAATTAGCAAATATTAATATAACATTCTCAATATTTTTGTTGTTGTATCATTATGAAACATTAATATAAAATTATGAAATATAAATCATGAAACATTAATATAAAATCATGAAATATAAATTAAGAAACATTAATATAAAATTCTGAAATATTAAATAGCAAATATTAATATAAAATTCTCAATACTTTTGTTTTTGTATTAGGAAACATTAATAGAAAATTCTGGATTTATAAATTAGCAAATATTAATATAAAATTCTGGAATATTGATTAAGAAATATTAATATAACATTCTTAATACTGTATTTTAATATAAAATTCTCAATATTTTTGTTGTTGTATCATTATGAAACATTAATATAAAATTATGAAATATAAATTATGAAACATTAATATAAAATTCTGAGGGGGTTGAGTTGACATATCAAAGTGTTGTTGTTGTATGATTATATTTTGATATGATACTGATTTATTTGTACAATGGAAGGAAAGTGTTGGTGGATATTTAATTGTGACTGTACAAAGTATCTATTATTGTAATACTAACTGATAAGACATTTTTTAATCATACATCAAGTGTTTATATTTTGCCTCAAAATTAAATACAGACCCTGTTTTTAAATTTCTGTCATAATTAATTGTATTTAATGTACGTAAATTATGATTTGACATTCATTTAGGGTGTGTGGGAAGGAGAGAAACATGAGGGGCAGAGTAAGGAGTAAGGAGGGAGTGTTGGAACAGAGTGGAAGAGTATGTAAAGGAGAGAAACGTAATGGACAGGGGAGAGCTTGAACAAGTAAGGAGGGAGTGTTGGAACAGGGACAACTGGACACACTTCTGCCGTGGCCATCCTCTTGGTGGGAGTTACCAGAGGGAACCACCAGGCATCAGAGCTACAGATAGATACATACAACACAACACCATTATTGTGTCAGAGCTACAGATAGATACATACAACACAACACCATTATTGTGTCAGAGCTACAGATAGATACATACAACACAACACCATTATTGTGTCAGAGCTACAGATAGATACATACAACACAACACCATTATTGTGTCAGAGCTACAGATAGATACATACAACACAACACCATTATTGTGTCAGAGCTACAGATAGATACATACAACACAACACCATTATTGTGTCAGAGCTACAGATAGTTACATACAACACAACACCATTATTGTGTCAGAGCTACAGATAGATACATACAACACAACACCATTATTGTGTCAGAGCTACAGATAGATACATACAACACAACACCATTATTGTGTCAGAGCTACAGAGTTTAAATTATGCAAATTTGAAATAGTGTGTATCATAAAATAAAATAAAATAAATGCAATTTACATGAACTCGTAAAATCACATGAACAAGGAGGCTCCATTTTCAAGTTAAAGTACCATTATTTCTTATGGAAATGTACAATTTACTTTATGCAAAATTCACTGTATGAGAGACCCCTTCAGGAACCTAACCTGTAATATAAAAAGAGCACAGTGTACATAATAATAATAATAATAATATTATAGACCTCCAGATTAAGGGACTTTTACTTTAGAGTATATCAATAGATTTTTGTTAACTCACCTTACTTTACTCTTAAACTTGTGACTTTCTTCCACCATCTGAGTAATAAAAGTTACTTCACCACCAGTAGTGACTTTTTCATGTATACAACCTGTTAATAAAATAATATACAGTACAGTACATATTATTATATTGACTTAATAAAATAATATATATATTATTATATTGACTTAATAAAATAATATATATATTATTATATTGACTTAATAAAATAATATATATATTATTATATTGACTTAATAAAATAATATATATATTATTATATTGACTTAATAAAATAATATATACATTATTATATTGACTTAATCAAATAATATATATATTATTATATTGACTTAATAAAATAATATATATATTATTATATTGACTTAATAAAATAATATATACATTATTATATTGACTTAATAAAATAATTATTTTTCCTATTATTATTCATATTATTATTATTTACCTATTGGACTACTGATTGGTTCTCCTCTTTGTTTTTTACTTTTATTTTTATTATTATTATTATTCCTATTATTATTATTATTATTATTCCTATTCTTATTATTATTATTATTCCTATTATTATTATTATTCCTCATATTATTTATACTATTATTTCTCATATTCTTCTTCTTATTATTATTACACTATTCCTATTATTATTCACATTATTATTACACTATTCCTATTATTATTCACATTATTATTCCTATTAATATCGGTATTCATATTATTAATACTCATATAACTATTCATATTCCTATTATTCTTATTATTCCTATTATTCTTATCATTCTTATTATTCCTATTATAATTATTATTCCTATTATAATTATAATTATTCCTACTATTATTATTATTCCTATTATAATTATTATTCCTATTATTCTTATTATTCCTATTATTATTATTATTCCTATTATTATTATAATTATTCCTACTATTATTATTATTCCTATTATTATTATTATTATTATTATTCCTATTATTATTATTATTCCTATTATTATTATCATTCCTATTATTATTATTCCTACTATTATTATTATTCCTATTATTATTCTTATTCCTATTATTATTATAATTATTCCTGTTATTATTATTATTCCTATTATTATTATTATTCCTATTATTATTATTCCTATTATTATTATTATTCCTATTATTATTATTATTCCTATTATTATTATTCCTATTATTATTATTATTCCTATTATTATTATTATTCCTATTATTATTATTATTCCTATTATTATTATTATTCCTATTATTATTATTCCTATTATTATTATTATTCCTATTATTATTATTATTCCTATTATTATTATTATTCCTATTATTATTATTCCTACTATTATTATTATTCCTATTATAGTGAAAGCTCTTTTATCCGGCACCAGTGGGACCGAGAACGTTCCGGATACGAGAAATTTCCGGATACAAGAAAGTGTACAGTACTTTAAAATTACGTTACTCTATATTCTTTCACACGTACAGTTATATCTCGATTTAATAGACCCCGATACAAAGGATTTCGGTAGGTACATTATTAACACATCATTACATACTGTACCTATTTATGTATATATACAGTTGACTCTCAAATAAATCAGAGAAGTTCTTATATATAACGAGCAAAATTATGATAAATGTGAAGTGTGTGTGTGTTGCCACCACTTGTCCCGTGCTCCTTACCCCCCCCCCCTACCCTCAGTCTGCATTCACCCTAGCTCAAGGTCAAAGGAATATAGGCCTAGCCTGTGTTGTGTGTGACTCACTCGTTTAGTTTTTAGTAATTACAAGTTAACTTCAACACTCAGTCATGTCAGGAGGTGCATTTATAAAATGGAAGGCCATAATATTCCTTCTATATGAAGATGGAAGGTTGTTCTCGAACAGAGAAAGGAGAAGGAAAACCAGAGTACAGTAATCCCTCGTGTATCCAAACCGCCATTATCCGAACAGGCCCTAGGCTTGGCCTACGAATCCAAACTAGGGCCCCAAGTAGTTTAAATTTGCTGCACGTACCGCTAGTTTACATATTTGCTGTGTGGTGGTGCGCATGTGTTTCCCACCTCTCACTGAAAATAGCATGGGTTCAGTTAGTCCTAAGCTAGTTTCAACTAGTGAACATGGGCCGTATACCAGCGATATTTTCTGAACCAGCCTGGCCCCTCCACCTGCAAAACGACCTTGAAAAGTGCTAACTTTGGAGACGAAGAGGGAAATATTACGTCGATGTGATGAAGGGTGGTCAACTTTACACATTCGGGAAAACTTGGGCATCCCAAAGTCTTCCCTTTGTGAACTGAAGAAGGCTCGTGATAAAATTACAGCCTACACAGACGACTTTTCAGTAGCATCAAAGACTGGAAAGAAAAGATAGAAAGACTATGGTTAAGCCTATTCATGTTGATCTAGACCAGTGCGTGATTAAGTGGTATCAACAGCAACGTGCAAGTGGTGTAATGGTGCGAGGTACAGAACTAAAAATGGCTGCAGAGAAATTTAGAAACAATATCAGACTCTATGGGTTTAAGGCTTCAGAAGGGTGGCTTTACCGCTTTAAGCTAAGGCATGGTTTGTCTAATAAGAAAGTGTATGGTGAAACCTTTGATGCAAATGAGGATATAATTGATGGATACTGCAAGGAAGTGAAAGAGTTGATATAAAGAGAAGGCTTATTACTGGAACAACTGTACAACTTTGATGAAACTGGGCTGTATTACCGTTCTATTCCAGAAAACACTTTACCAAGTGAAAAAGAAAAATCAGTGCCTGGTAGAAAACTGTGCAAGGCAAGAGTGTTGCTGATGTGTGGTGCAAATGTGCTAGGTTCTCACCGTTTGAAGCCTATTATCATGGGTAAGGCAAAGCAACCACGGTGCTTGTGTGGTATGATGGACTCACTACCTGTACACTACCATAATTCATTGAAGGCCTGGTTTAATGCAAAAGTTTTTAAGACTTGTTTTTTTAAACAAGCTGTGCCCGAGATAGTAGGCTTTCAGATGGAAGTTATGAAGGTAAGCAGAGACCGAGTGTGAGCTCTAATCTTCTTAAATAACACACCTACACACCCAGCAGCGTCTGAACTTGTTGCCCAGCATGGACACATCAGAGTGAGATTTCTACCGCTGAACACAACTTCCCTTATTCAACCTATGGATCAGGGAATTATTGTAGCCTTCAAGAGGCTGTATAGAAGGAGATTCCTGGAGGAAGTAATGATGGTAGTGGATGAGGAAGACCTCACTCTTCAAAATTTGAAAAGTTACAACCTACGCTCCGTTATCTATAACATATCTCAGGTATGGAATGATGTATCCAGTTCAACTCTTGCTAATGGATGGAATCGTCTGTTGCATAGGATGGAGCCTGTGGTTGATTTTGAAGGGTTTACAGCTGGTGATTTTCATGGTCAGTTTGTTGAGGCAGGGCAGGGGAAAATACAACAGTTGATGACATAAATGACTGGCTGGAGTTTGACGAGGGAGACCCAGGACAACAGGTGTTGACAGAGGAACAGATTGTTGCTGATGAAGGCAACTACAGTGAAGATGATGACGATGACTCTCTGCCATCACCACCTACAACATCGGAAGCGAGAAAGGCCGCGGATGTTCTGCTGGATTATTTTGAGCATCCGATATCATCTACACATATGCAGAGTTATGGTCCTAAGTTAAGGGAAGTTCGTGATGCTCTGTTTAAAGCCCAAAGTCAATGGTCTAAAAAGCAGACAAAAATAGAAATATTCTTCAAGCCCACAACACCATCTCCTCATCCTACTCCCAGCCCTAACCTTGAAATGGAGCCTAGCCAGTCAACACGACTAGACTCACTATCACCTGATGATGTACCATTGCCTAGCCTACCTTCATCACCACGCTCTTCGGAAACGCCTCAACCCATCCAAGTTAGTAAAATTAATGATGTGTATAATTATGAAAATATACGGTTGTGGGCAAAACTGTTTACCATAAATAAACAGCTGTTTTATATACATAAAAAAATTACACAGCTCACTATGCATTATAACACCAACAGGACATCGATACGGAGCTGAAGTCGGCGTCGGATGATTCTGATGAGTAGTTACGTGAGAAACCATGTCGCCACTAGACCACACGGGATGATGAAACAAGCTAACATACCTTCAGTGCTCTATGTACAGTATTCTATTCTCTAAATAAAATGTGTATTACTTTATTTCTTTGTATGTTTCATTATTATCAATCATTGTTAATTCATCTAGACAAGAAAACTGAGCATTGTAGTGACGTAGTGGAGGCAGGGAATGGGCCAATATTTTTACCTCGCGTATCCGAATACTCGCATTATCCGAACACCCTGTGGCCCAATTAGTTCGGATAAGCGAGGGATTACTGTATGCATATTAATAAAATGTAAACAAATGATATCACGCACTATCTCCCCCCTTCCCCCTACTCTCCCCCCTTCCCCCTACCACCTCCACCACTACCACACATGCTGACGACTCATTTCAGTCATGAGTCGTCTGCGAAAACCTTAATACAAATTGTTATATGCATTTAATATGCTTAATACGAATTGTAATACTGTATTTACATTTGTAAAGTAACAGTACAGTACTGAACACTTCTCTTCACTTTTAACACTGGTCACTTCCTCTTCACTCTGTACTCTGAGTGGGTGAACGTGGCAGCTCTTTTTGGCTATACATGTATTTATATTTTTATGAAAAAAATGCCGAATACGGGAAGTTTCCGATAAAAAGAATGCCGGAAAAAAGAGCTTTCACTGTATTATTATTATTCCTATTATTCTTAATATTTACCTGTTGGACTACTGATTGGTTCTCCTCTTTGTTTCTTACTTTTCTTCATGGAATCCGTTTCTTCCTCTGAACTGAAGAAGGGTGGATTACACATTGTGAAGTCAAACATGTACTTCATGCTTTTATTATCATCACCATCTGTAAACAAAAAAAGAAATGTAATCACTGTACTGTAATTAAAAGTATGTATTGTTTTGTAGTGTTTGTAATGAGTTTGTAATGTTTTATATTGTTTGTTAAAAGTATGTACTGTTTTTAAAAGTATGTACTGTACCATTGTTATAAGTATGTAATGTACTATTAAATTTTGTAATGAGTTTGTGTACATTAATAAGGGGGTGTGGGAGTAGGGGACAGGTTGTGGGGGGGGGGGTCGGGGGGTGCGGGAATAGTGGGACAGGCTTGGTGTGGGTAGAAAGCCTGTCCCCTATTCTCGCACCCCCCTAACCCCCAACCCCCCCAAGCCTGTCCCCCGACCCCCCTACACCCCCCAAGCCTGTCCCCCTATTCCCACCCCCCCTTAAACCCATCTTAGAATATTACACACACACACACACACATAAACCCAGTCTGTAAAATAAGGCATTATTAAATTTATATAAATTTACACAACACAAAAAATAGATAGAATGGATAGAATTTTCTTTCCCTTCAATCCCCCATATTTTATCTTCATATTAATGTTCACACTTGTATCATTATTTTCTTTCATCATAATACAGTGTAAGTCATTGTTGATTTCATTATATAAGTGTGGTCCAAAATTATTATCAACTGTCCAGCCACAATCAAATATCCGCCCACACTTTCCTTTTATCGTACAATTAAATCAGTATCATATCAAACTATAATCATACAACAACAACACCTTATGTCAACTCAACCCCATCAATTATTATTATTATTATTATTATTATTATTATTATTATTATTATGAGGTGGTGCAATATCATACAACAACACCTTATGTCAACTCAACCCCATCAATTATTATTATTATTATTATTATTATTATTATTATGAGGTGGTGCAATATCATACAACAACACCTTATGTCAACTCAACCCCATCAATTATTATTATTATTATTATTATTATTATTATGAGGTGCTGCAATGTTACATGTGTTGTTCTTTATTACCAAGATTATTATTGTTATTATTATTATTATTAGGTGATGCAAAATCATACACGTGTTGTTCTTTATTACCAAGATAATATTTACTATGATGGAAGGAAAGCGTTGGTGGATATTATTATTATTATTATTATTATGAGGTGCTGCAAAATCATTCAAGTGTTGTTCTTTATTACCAAGATATCTTTTTCCTACCATGGAAGGAAAGTGTAGGTGGATATTATTATTATTATTATTATTATTATTATTATTATTATTATTATTATTATTATTATTATTATGAGGTGCTGCAAAATCATACATGTGTTGTTCTTTATTACCAAGATATCTTTTTACTACGATGGAAGGAAGGAAAGTGTAGGTGGATATTTGATTGTGGCTGTACATACATACATAGGCAGCCTACATAAAGAGACATACAATAAACTACCTGACAAATAGAATAAAATAACTACCTGTGTGTTTACATGGAGTGTCAGAAGGTGTGTTGTTTAATTCACTCATTACTTCATCATCATCATCATCATCATCATCATCATCATTATTATCATTCACTTCTTTCTTCTTCAGATACATTTGCTTCTGAATATCTGCATCATCTAATACACCTTGCAACACAGTTTTATCATCAACCTGCAAGAAGGCATAACACAAATTTATTATTAATAAATGCATGCAGTAAAGTTTCAAGCAGATGATAATAAAAGTTAGGAGTGTATTATACTGTAAATGGGAGTTACTGTGTAAAGTGTATAATTTAGTATTGTGGGAATCTTGAGGCAGTTGAAGAATATAATATAGTACTGTACTATACTGTAATTAGCATACTATACCTGGGAGTAATATATAATTATAATGGATATAGAGAAAAGTGTAAAACATATGTGGAATATTACAGAGATGGTTTGGACATGTAGAGAGAATGTAAGGTGTGGAGTTTGTAAAGAAGGTGTATGGAAGTGAAGTTGTGGCACCTGGTGTGAGAGGCAGATCACCAGTTAGATGGCAGAACAGAGTGGCAGAGTATTGTCACTAACCTACAAACACTCTACCACTAGTTAGGCTGTTCCTGTAAACTACCTTGTTTATATCACTGTTGGAACGAGTCTATTACATACTGTCAACCAATGGCAGAGTCTATTACATACTGTCAATCAATGGCAGAGTCTATTACATACTGTCAATCAATGGCAGAGTCTATTACATACTGTCAACCAAAGGCAGAGTCTATTACATACTGTCAACCAATGGCAGAGTCTATTACATACTGTCAACCAATGGCAGAGTCTATTACATACTGTCAACCAATGGCAGAGTCTATTACATACTGTCAATCAATGGCAGAGTCTATTACATACTGTCAACCATTGGCAGAGTCTATTACATACTGTCAATCAATGGCAGAGTCTATTACATACTGTCAACCAATGGCAGAGTCTATTACATACTGTCAATCAATGGTAGAGTCTATTACATACTGTCAATCAATGGCAGAGTCTATTACATACTGTCAATCAATGGCAGAGTCTATTACATACTGTCAACCAATGGCAGAGTCTATTACATACTGTCAATCAATGGCAGAGTCTATTACATACTGTCAATCAATGGCAGAGTCTATTACATACTGTCAACCACTTCAAAATGTCAAATACTTGGCATAACATACAATACATCCATGACATTCAAACAACACATCTCGACCATCAAAAACAAATGCATGAACAGACTTAAAGCTCTCAGATCACTTGCCAGCACAACATTTGGACATAACAAAACATCTACAATCACAGTATACAAACAATATATTCGATCAGTGATGGACTATGCAAGCCCTACCTGGGCTTCAAACCTCGCTGAGACTCATCACAACACCCTACAGACCATACAGAACAGAGCCCTAAAGACAATCACAGGCTGCACAGCTACCACACCTACAGACCACTTACACCATGAAACCAAAGTCCTCAAAATCAAGGATCACCTTGACATGAGAGGCACACAAACACTTGCTGCAGCCTCCACAAACCCACAACATTCACTACACTACATGGCACAACACACACACATGCCAAGAAACATCAAAACAACACCTAGCACACGATACCACACACAAATACTATCATCTCTTACACCATGCTCACCCCAAACCAATCTCCAAAAACACATCCATACTCCAATCACTCATCAGTCCATCCAAACACTAAAAAACAAAACACAGACATCCACCCATTTGAATCCTCCCTTCCCAGTGAGGACAGAGTCCACCTGGCCAGGCTGTGATGTGGCCACCACCCGGCCCTTCTCACATACCAGAAGAGGCTGGATGGAACCATTGTGTATGTATGTCTATCCAGGATGTACCACAACATCCCATACTATTAAAAACATTATTGAAGACTGTAATACATACAACCACACTCACCAACAACACAACATACACTCTCTGAGGGCACTGTGGGAAAGCCTGGTTCAGGCCATGGCCTTCCTCAGGAGCTCAGGGGCTGCTCAGCCAGACACCTTGACGAACTTCAACAACAACAACTAATACTACTACTACAACTAATAATAATAAATAATAATATAATAATATTAATATAATAATAATAATAAATACTACTACTACTAATAATAAACAAAAACCATCACATACCTTTTTAACAATAATGTTATCCTGTAAATCATTATTGTTTACATTGGTTGTCGCTGCAGTAAAGTTAATGTTGTCAGTCTCTGTTGCCACCAGGTTCCAACCCAACTTCCTGGCTGCCAACAGAGGGTAAACGCACGACGCTCCAGCACCTGATATACACACATACAAATATATTCATTTATTAGTATATACAGTATATGTATTATTATACTTAACACACAACGCTCCAGTACCTGATAATGACATACAAATATATTCATTTACTAGTATATATTTTTATTATATATCCATTAATTATTAAACTAAACACACGAGGCTCCGGTACCTGACATACACATACAAATATAAACTATGGTAATAATGAAACTACCTAACAGTGTGGTTGGTTGGTTGGTTGGGGAGCATCCTAACAAACTATGGTAATAATGGAACTACCTAACAGTGTGGTTGGTTGGTTGGTTGGTTGGGGAGCATCCTAACAAACTATGGTAATAATGGAACTACCTAACAGTGTGGTTGGTTGGCTGATTGGGGAGCATCCTAACAAACTATGGTAATAATGGAACTACCTAACAGTGTGGTTGGTTGGTTGGTTGTGGAGCATCCTAACAAACTATGGTAATAATGGAACTACCTAACAGTGTGGTTGGTTGGTTGGTTGGGGAGCATCCTAACAAACTATGGTAATAATGGAACTACAGTACCTAACAGTGTGGTCTGGGGGGGACATATGTCCCTGGGCGCAGCATATAGGGGGGGAGGGGCGCCAATTGCCAATTTGAAGTTGGGGAAAATTAAATTGCTTTGTTTACACCAAAGTGAATCTGAAATCATCATCATTTTTGTTTAACGTCCGTATTTTCCCATTTAGGATGGGGTTGGACGGGCGATGACTGTTCCCTACATCTGTCAATGGCCCCCAACTACCCCCTGCCCACTTAAGGGTTGCTGGGCACTGGGGGACATTTCTGTGGTTGCCATCATTTTTTGTTGGGGCGAATTTTTTTATTGTTAGCATGCCCTTGCTTACAGGCAGCACAGGTATTGGCGGTGGGTCTCATACCCTACAAGGCAGCAGAGGGTTTGGATTCAGAGTTTTCCTTCTCCTAGCCTTTGCCTAAAAAGGCATACCCTACAAGGCAGCAGATACCCTTGTAACGGCAACCTACATGACATTGTATACCATTGAACATATTCCAGGTTGGATATAAGAAGTTCATATGCAATGTCATAAATATGTATATAACAGGATAGACACACACTAACACTGACACCAATAAACAGACTACACAAACCAACCCATACTTGTTTGCCATTGACCCCAAAGTGAAGATAACCACCATCTTCACTACATGTAACCTCGTGTTACAACCCTAAACAGGTGCCACCATTCCGGGTCAGAATGGACCTGGGAGTAATGGCTAACTCCACTTTCCCTACAACTCCAAAAGTCCCCAATCAGAGCCTCACCACCGGCTCTAGTTTATTGTCATACCCAGGACTCAAATAATCAAGTTATACATTTCCTGAAAAGATTAGTGCACTCAAGCCATATTTTAATTTATTTTTTCTTTATAATAATTATGAAACTTTACTTTGGTTTTAGATATGGGTAGGCATATTCAATAGTATTCACGTAAATAAATTAGATGAATTATTAATTTTTAAGGACTAAAGATTTTAAAAAATTCGTTTCCAAGTGGCTTTAAATTGCTTCTATGATTAGGCCTACTCATGAGGGACAGAGTATGTAAAGGAGAGTAACATGAGGGACAGAGTATGTAAAGGAGAGTAACATGAGGGACAGAGTATGTAAAGGAGAGTAACATGAGGGACAGAGTATGTAAAGGAGAGTAACATGAGGGACAGAGTATGTAAAGGAGAGTAACATGAGGGACAGAGTATGTAAAGGAGAGTAACATGAGGGACAGAGTATGTAAAGGAGAGTAACATGAGGGACAGAGTATGTAAAGGAGAGTAACATGAGGGACAGAGTATGTAAAGGAGAGTAACATGAGGGACAGAGTATGTAAAGGAGAGTAACATGAGGGACAGAGTATGTAAAGGAGAGTAACATGAGGGACAGAGTATGTAAAGGAGAGTAACATGAGGGACAGAGTATGTAAAGGAGAGTAACATGAGGGACAGAGTATGTAAAGGAGAGTAACATGAGGGACAGAGTATGTAAAGGAGAGTAACATGAGGGACACAGTATGTAAAGGAGAGTAACATGAGGGACAGAGTATGTAAAGGAGAGTAACATGAGGGACAGAGTAGGGATGGACCAAGTAAGGAGGGAGTGTTGGAACAGGGACAACTGGACACACTACTGCCATGGCCATCCCCTTGGTGGGAGTTCCTGGAGTTTTATAATAATAGTAATAACAATAATGATAATAACAATAATAATAATAATAGTTATAGTAATATTGGTAGTAGTAATAATAATAGTGAAAGTAATAATGAGATTGAATGATGATAATTATCATAATAAAAAGAACTATTATTTTGATTTCATTTCCAAGGACAATATAATAATACATCAAATATTTCCTCATACCAATTCCAAGGACAATATAATAATAATAATAATACTTATACTAATACTAATACTACAACAAATATTTCCTTATACCAATTCCAAGGACAATAAAATAATACTAATAATACTAATACTACAACCAATATTTTCTCTTACCAATATCAACTCCGACAATGACATCAGAAGTTTCACAATGGACCGCGTGCATCAACAAATCTTCAATCCACAGCAGGTAGTTGAGTCGTAGAGGCAACGTGGGTACTAAACGATCATCAGGAATTGTCACCTGTAGTAAAGTATTAAATTATCTTATATGTATGTACAGTACAGTCACAATCAAATAACTACACACTTTTTCCCGTTGTGTAAAAATATCAATGTGTGTGTGTGTGTGTGTGTGTGTAGGTACTAATCGCTCATCAGGAATTGTTACCTGTAAGAAAATTAATGATCTTATATGTACAGTATGTACAGTTGCCAAAAAAGGTATTGCAACAACTATTGATACAAAATTAACCCTGTTAATATCCACAACTATTTGTATAATAAAAAAAATTATGGACTATAAGCATGTATAACACAAGGAAATATAATATACATATCCTTCTGTAATACATACTTATATGTACACTCTCCTCGCTTTTTACACAAACCTAAATTACGCGAATTTGAAATAGCACGTATCATGAAAATAAATAAATAAAGGCAATTTACACGAACTCTTAAAATAACACGAACGAACAAGGAGGCTCTCAATTCCCATCAAACAGGAGCCTCTCACCCCTTCCCCATCAAGCCCCACCCACACGTGACACCTCACTGATGAGTCACTCACTCACTCAGTTTTAGGCAGTCACACTGGGAACACATAGGCCTATGTTGTTTATGGTGAGTGGAGCACGTGTGTTGTGTATATGCTCAGTGCATCACGTGTGTTGTGTATATGCTCAGTGCATCACGTGTGTTGTGTATATGCTCAGTGCATCACGTGTGTTGTGTTTACTTTTGCTCATCTAGCTTTATATTGCTGCAAATATTGTTAATTGTACAGTACTGTTATTCATTTTGCATTAATAATGGCCAGCAAAAGACCAGCAAAAGATTTAATTAGTGCTCCTAGTCCAAAAAGACAGAGAAAGTCAATGTATGTATAACAGAAGGAAATATACATATCCTTCTGTAATACATACTTATAATAATCCCTACAAAAACTATGGACATTAATATATTTAATGTTGTATCACTAGTTGTTGCAATACCTTATTTCTCAACTGTACATTTAGGTTCTTACAGTAAACTATGGAACATACAACAAAGAAACCGATCAGTGATGGATTATGTTACTAAACCCTGCCTGGACCTCAAACCTTACTGACACACATATCAACACACTACACACACATATAGAACACAGCCCTAAAGACAATGAAAGGCTACACACCTACACACCTTACTGACACATATATCAACACACTACACACACATATAGAACACAGTATGTAAAGGAGAGTAACATGAGGGACAGAGTATGTAAAAGAGAGTAACATGAGGGACAGAGTATGTAAAGGAGAGTAACATGAGGGACAGAGTAGGGATGGACCAAGTAAGGAGGAAGTGTTGGAACAGGGACAACTGAAACACACTACTGCCATGGCCATCCCCTTGGTGGGATTGATTGATTTATTTATTGATGCAACTAGGCATCTGGCGGCGCAACAGCTAGGGTCATATACAGCCCAACACAAAATTATTATCCTCAACTAACAAAATCACAAACTCCCGAAAGGGACACGCATCATAACTAAATTACACACAAACTATAAACACACACCATTATTAAAAGAACGCGTCAACTTAACCAATATATAAAAAGAATCAAGACTAAATAATATCAAACTATCTAAAAAACATAAGTATAATAAAATCACAATTTATGGAGGAGGCCAGCCTCCTCCACATAGGAAAGATTGTTCCCTCCCACACTACAAGCCTCCTCCCCGAGCACCCGGGAGAGACTGTAAGAACCGTCACCCACCCGGTACTCGGAGAGGTGCCTACGACGCAGGTCCCCAAAACTGGGACACTCAACAATAATATGCCTCACTGTCAAAGGGACCAGACAATCATCACAGTAGGGAGGGTTAATCCTGTCCATTAAAAAGCCATGAGTCAATAATGTGTGGCCAATGCGGAGACAGACAAGAGCTGTCTCCCACCGGTGGGGCAGGCCGCTGTAGCTCCACAAACCAAGGCGTTGGCGGATGTCATGGAGCTTGTTAGCCCCGACTGCGTCCCATCTGTCCTGCCAGCAGGAACGAACGGCAGCATCTATATAGGGTCGAAGGTCCACTGCAGGGACAGGATGATGCCCGGCAGGAGGCCGAGAATTGGAGACCACAGCCTTAGCCAGGGCATCAGCTCGCTCATTACCATCGACACCCACATGGGCCGGGACCCAACAGAAAGTGACTTTGCGGCCACGACGACCCAGGAGGACAAGCCACTCAAGGATGGCCAACACCAGGGGATGGGGAGAGTTAAAATTGCACAAGGCCTGCAAGGCACTACAGCCCTTGGTGGGAATGAGGCATCAGAGCTACAGATAGATAGATAGATAAATATATATAGATATATAGATAGATAGATAGATAGATAGATAGATAGATAAATAGATAGATAGATAAATATATAGATAGATAAATAGATATATAGATAGATAGAGAGATAAATATATATATATAGATAAATAGATAGATTGTTAGATAGATAGATAATAGATAGATAGATAAATAGATAGATTGATATATAGATAGATAGATAGATAGATAGATAGATAAATAGATAGATAGATAGATAGATAAATAGATAGATAGAGATAAATATATAGATAGATAAATAGATAAATAGATAGATTGATAGATAGATAGATAAATAGATAGATAGATAAATAGATAGATAAATAGATAAATAGATAGATAAATAGATAGATTGATAAATAGATAGATAGATTGATAGATAGATAGATAAATATATAGATTGATAAATAGATAGATAGATAGATAGATAAATAGATAGATAGATAAATAGATAGATAGATAAATAGATAAATAGATAAATAGATAGATAGATAAATAGATAGATAGATAAATAGATAGATAGATAGATAGATAGATAAATATATAGATTGATAGATAAATAGATAGATAAATAGATAGATTGATAGATAGATAAATATATAGATTGATAAATAGATAGATTGATAGATAGATAAATAGATAGATAGATAAATAGATAGATAGATAAATAGATAGATAGATAGATAGATAGATAAATAGATAGATAGATAGATAAATATATAGATTGATAGATAGATAGATAGATAAATAGATAGATTGATAGATAGATAAATATATAGATTGATAAATAGATAGATTGATAGATAGATAGATAGATAGATAGATGACAAACCTTCCAAGTCCCCAACAAGATAATCTCACCTTAATTACTGGTCAACCAACCTTAAGGTCAAAGTCTTGGTGTAGTAAACATGTAGTAAGGGCACGGAGAGCCTTAGGATCCTTAAAGTCCAGATGAACCTTACCACCGACATCGTAGGAACAATAAGGTCTGAACTCCGGATACACCGAGGCAAGCTTTTTAAAACTAGGAGGTGTTCTGTACGGATTCCTGGCATGCATGTACTTGTTTAACTTGGGGGGAACTTTCTTCTCTTCTGAAACAATAATGAAACAGTAATTATATAGTAATGAAACAGTGATGAAACAGTAATTATATAGTAATGAAACAGCAATGAAACAGTAATTATATAGTAATGAAACAGTAATTATATAGTAATGATACAGTAATGAAACAGTAATTATATAGTAATGAAACAGCAATGAAACAGTAATTATATAGTAATGAAACAGTAATGAAACAGTGATGAAACAGTAATGAAACAGTAATTATATAGTAATGAAACAGTAATTATATAGTAATGAAACAGTAATTATATAGTAATGAAACAGTAATTATATAGTAATAAAGAGTTAACTTTATACCCATAATTATATAGTATTATATTTAAAGGGGTGCAGGAATAGGGGGCAGGCTTGGGGGGGGTTAGGGGGGTGCAGGAATAAGTTACAGACTTTCTACCCACCTCAAGCCTGTCCCCCTATTCCTGCACCCCCTCCCCAAGCCCGTCCCTCTATTCCTGCACCCCCCAAACCCCCCCTCCAAGCCCATACCCCTATTCCTGCACCCCCTAAACCCCCCCGAAGCCCGTCCCCCTATTCCCGCACACCCCCAAGCCCATCCCCCTATTCATGCACCCCTTAAACCCCCTCCCCAAGCCCGTCCCCCTATTCCCGCACCCCCCCAAGCCCGTCCCCATATTCCCGCAACCCCCCAAGCCCGTCCCCCTATTCCCGCACCCCCGTAAAGAACAATAACTTTTTATCAATAATTATACACTATTATAATTATTATGTATTTATGTAGAGTCTAGACTATTGCCAATTTGTAGCAGTGTTGCCAGATCTGGCTATGTTCTATTATTTGGCCCCAGTCAGGTCCTGGTAATTTACCACGGTTAGGTCCCGGTAGTCTGCTATGGTCTAGGTTAGGTTAGGTTAGTTGAGGTCGGGTTGGGTTAGGTTGGTTAGGGTAAGTTAGGTTAGGTTAGGTTTAGGTCAGGTCAGGTGGGGTCGGGTTGGGTTAGGTCAGGTCAGTTCAGGTCGGGTTGGGTTAGGTTAGGTTGGGTAGGGTAAGTTAGGTTAGGTTGGGTAGGTTAAGTTAGGTTAGTTCAAGTGGGGTTGGGTTAGGTTAGGTTGGGTAGGGTAAGTTAGGTTAGTTCAAGTGGGGTTGGGTTGGGTTAGGTCAGGTCAGGCGCCGGATATTCAAAACACTTAAGGCGCCATAAGCCCAAAGTTACCTTAGCTTAAGGTGACCTCTGACCCAGCAGCCAAAATGTCCCATACTCAAAACATGGGAGACGCCATATTGCTTTGAGTTACGGTGCCTTAAGCTAAAGCACCTGTAGGGGTTGCCTTAATGCTGGCCCATCAGGAAATAGGACGAAAAGTATCGTTTACACAACCCTACCACGCTGGGAGAGTCATGATGCAGTATTACCAAAGTGAGGAAAATTAGTCTCTTATGCGGAAATAAACTGTACGGAGCTGTAACTGAGCATTTCATGTGGAAATATAATATCCGCAGAGGGTGACAAACGGCAAAATATGAAGGTATAAGTAAATTACAAATTTAAAACTGTTTGCTACGACAATAAAGTGTGTAAAGAAAATACATGATAGTACTGAATAATTTTATATATTTTGTTTGTCTGATTCTTATCATTAATCAAATATATAACGATATACCAGGTTAGTGTGAAATTTCATATATATTATGCAATACATGTTCCATAGATGATAAAAGTGTGTAAATATTAGAAGTTTGTGTTATGATGTGGTACAGTGGCTGATTGTGTTACTTTACTTTGTTACTTTGTTGTAGGTTTTTTATATGGTCCCAAAATGCGCTCGAGGCTTTCTATGGGACCAACTCTGGATAATCTATTCTTAATCACCACTTTGATAATTCATGATTGTTCAAGCTGGATTACACTATATATTGTTCCTTAATTGATTGGTCATCCAGATCATAACAGTCATTGAATAAAAACGTTTTCAATTTCGCTTTAAAGTTTTTCATATTATCTATGTTCCTTATTTCAAGAGGAATACTATTGTACAGGACTGGGGCAGCAATTTTAAAAGCCCGGGAACCAAAATTTGACCTGGCTCTATGCCTGGTTACTGTTACACCACTCTGTGCACTTCTTGTATTTATGTTATCAGATGGTTGCCTCATTTCAATCAGTGATTTCAAGTATTGGGGGCAACCCGTGGTAATCACTTGATGGGTTAATACACACATTTTGAATTTTATTCGTGCTTTAATGGGTAGCCAATGAAGATCAATTAATACTGGTGTTATTCTATCTCTGGGTGATAGTCCTTTTATCAGTCGTGCTGCCCTATTTAATATTTTCTGTAATTTTCTTAACTGATATTTAGGAAGCCCATAGTATATAGAATTACAATAGTCTACTTTAGATATAACATTGTTGATCACAAGCTTTTTAATTGAGTTTTCATCTATATACTTCTTAACAAAAGCCACATTCCTAAGATGATAACTGGCAACTCGAACCACATTATTTATTTGGTCATTTAAGTTAAGGTTATTGTCAATTAGGACCCCCAGATCACGAACTTTCTCATCAATGTGGACTTGATTGTCGTTTATGATCATATTCACATCACCTAATGACCTCAGGTTTTCTTTTTTCCCAACTAACATATATTCAGTCTTATTCTCATTTAATTTCAACTGTTTGAAATCCATCCATTGTTTTACACTTCCCAGTACACTACATAGACTCTCAGTTACACTATCAATATCAGAAACACACATATAAAGTTGAGTATCATCTGCAAACAGCTTGTAATTCACTCCATGATTTTGCAGTATTTTTGCTAGGCCAATAGTATATATGCAGAATAACACCGGACCCAGGACACTTCCTTGGGGAACACCCCTCTCCAGGGGTTCATACTGAGAGAAAGAGTCACCTATTTGAACACAATATTCTCGTTCTGATAAGTAATGTTTTAAGTATTTTAATGCATCATTTTCAATCCCTAAATCTCTCAAATCACTGAGGAGCAGTTCATGAATAACCGTGTCAAATGCAGCGCTGAGATCAAGTAACACCAACAACCCACACTTTCCCTCATCCATCACAAGAAGTAAATCATTCACAACTGAGCAAATAGTAGTTTCTGTTGAGTAGAGCTGCCGATAAGCTGACTGACTGTCAGGTATTGCCTGGATCTCATTCAAGTGGGTCAACAGTTGGTCTAGAATGGTATACTCCATAATCTTTGATAAGAAAGGCAAATTTGATATAGGTCTATATGAATTTAGGCTCTGAGAATCCAAGGATCCTTTTAGAGCTGGGTGAACCACAGCACATTTCACTTTTTTCGGGTAGATGCATGACTGTATGCTTGAGTTAACAATTTTCAGGATGATGTCTAGAAACATAGGAAGATTCTCGTCATCACTTAAGTCTGATATTGGCATTGGGTCAAGTGCACAGTGAGTTTTTTTAGCTTTTTTAAAGATACGAGTAAGATTTTCCATATCAATCTGATTGAATCTGATAAGTCTTTTCTGAGTTTCTGGCTCCATCTGCGTATCCACTCCCTGAGGAACAGGAAGAGCTGAATCAACAAATGCAGCGGTAATATTATTTATCTTTTCTCTAAAAAACTCACTAAAATTATTTGCCAAATCTTGGCTGCTATAACCATCAGGAAGGGCTTTCTTGTTCATTTTGCCAGTTAGATTATTTAATATTTTGTATAGTTTATTCATATTAGAGCCAGCTTCACTTAATTTCCGTCTATAATATTCAGATTTTCTCACTTTTATGCGGTGAATATAACGATTTTTCACATTTTTGAATTCTTCATAGGCATTTGCTGTCTTTAATCTATGCCATCTGTGTTCTTTACGTCTTTTTTCACGTTTCATATTTATTAATTCACCATTATACCATGGACATCTTTCCTGTACAGTAATAACTTTTTCAATGAGTGGGCATCGATCCTCAAACTCGTCCCGTAGAACACTATTGTATGTATTCACAAGACACTCAGCACAATCGGAAGCAATAGCATGGTCTGTATGTACACAAGTAGTATTATTCATTTCATTATTGAATCTATTTCTCACTTCATCTATAAACAACCCTGGAGAGAAATCAGATCTATTTCTGAATGCTATTTTCTTTGTTATTTTAGATCTTGGCAATGCAATATTAAATGTAATTAGCTTATGAATAGGTGATATAGCATTTCCATTCTCAACTTCTACATCACTAATTAGATTATTCATTTCGTCGGTGATAACAAGATCTAACATATGTCTCGTGGTTGATGTCACTTGCCTCACTTTGTTTTCAAGTTGATGGTTATTAAGTAGACCACCGAATAGTAATGCTCCTCTATCCCCTCCATCTTCCATCCAAAAGTTAAAATCACCGACTATATATACACTCTGGTAGATCCTTTCTGTTTGTTCAATTAATGTTTCGAATTCTTCAATAAAGATATTTACATTGGTTCTCGGGGGCCGGTATACTATTATAAATAGAAACGCATTTCCCTTGTGTTTAAAGCTAATCACAAGATGTTCAAAGGTCTGACAATCAATACTTCGCACTATTTTAACATGAGTAAAAGCTTTCGAAACGAACGCTCCCACACCACCACCCATTTTTCCCGGTCTCGGCCTATGATAAAAGGAGTGTGTCACGGGCGACATTTCTGCGATCTTAGCCAATTCAAGCTCACCAAGCCAGGTTTCTGCTAACGCAAATATATCAAGTTTCTGTTCACCAATTTGTTCCTTAATGTCAAAAGTTTTATTACCAACAGATTGAATATTTACAAAACCACATTTAATTAGACCATGCCTAGAATCCATGATCAGTTACGGACTCAATTTCCCTCAGTTTGTTTGTAAAGGCCATGCATCCCCTAGAGTGTGCTTTGTGCGCACAGTCATTTCTCTTCATTCTTAGGCAATTTATACATTTATACATCATAGGGTCATCCTTTGAAGGGCACTCCCTCGTCGAATGTTCTCCAGCACAAACCCCACAGTTCGCTGTGCGTTCCTTAAAGTTACAGACCGTAGACTTATGTCCATATCTCTGACAGTGGTAACACCAAATCGCATGATACCTGTCTCTTATGTCATATACACCCCACGCCAATGCTACTTTATCACCACCTTTATCATGTATGAGCTTTCGGATCAACGGGTCATCACACTTGAGAATGTAATGTTTCGAGGTTCCAGATGCGTCACGCGAAAACACGAGTTTGATCTTGTCTCTTACATCATCAACAGTCTCCAAGTAGGGATTATTGTCAACAAGGGTATGAACAATATCCGCACTCTCTTCTATTTGGTTTACATTGCATATCATGATTTTTGGCATTTTTGTATAGCCATTATGTGCAGATGAATTCGGCACTTCATTTTTTATCTTCTCCGCTGCATTATCTCGATCCATTATACTCTTGAAATTAACAACAATGTTGCCACTAGTAGGGAAAGCAGTGCCAGTAAGATTCGTTCCCTTCAATGCCTTTGCAATTTCCTCTTTTCTTTCCTGTATTTTATTTCCCTCGGTTGTTGATTTTATGACCAGTTGATTCTTTTTGACAGCTCCCGCATATCCTGTAAGAATTCTTTGTTGTCCTGCCTGTCCCTGTGGTATTTGATGTCCAATTTCAGTCATGCTTGATATTTTGCGATTCATATCGTCCATTTTTCTGTTTATTTCGTCCAACTTCTGATCCGCCTGTTGTTGGCCAGCATTTGTCAACTCATCAATTTTCTTTCTTAGTTCAGCAATTGTCTTCTTGTTCTCTATTTCCAAACGTACCAACCTTTCATTTTCCTGATTAATTATTTTCACATTATCCCAACATTTTATACAAAACCACCGTATGGATTCGATATCTTTATTCTTGACACCATGAAGATCAACACACTGCTTGTGATACCATTTGTTACATGCTTCATTATCACATCCAATCCAATCTTCATTGTTTCCGTTTGTAGACTGACATTTTGGGCATGCCACCTTATTTGTATCTGATTTTTTCTTGAACCTAGCCATATTTCAGCCTTTTCCACTTCACTACATAAGATTCGTATGACCCAATTTGTAACCATATGCGGAAAACAATCGCTTATAGTTTATTAGTTTGTCACAATCCAGCTTGTCTATCAGAGCGCACAGAAACACATCCACACGCGACGGTGCCCCATATATGCTCCATATGTGATGTGTTATTTGTTTACCTTCAAGTCGTATGTGATTGGCTAACAATTCCTAAGAGGCGCTTCTGTCCGTTTCTCTCATTGGCCGAGGTGAAGTCCCGTGACACAGGCGGCCAAGGCACCTTAGTGAGACTTAGGACAAACTCTTCTTACTACGGCACCATAGTAAAGTTTTGAGTATGGAACACAACGCCACAAGCTGAGGTGTTACAGGCGTGTGTAACTTAATTAAGGGGCTGTGGGAATTAGGGGACAGGCTTGGGGGAGGTTGGGGGGTGTGGGAGTAGGAGGACAGGCTTTGGGTGGGGTGAGGGGGTAGAAAGCCTGTCCCCTATTCCCACACCCACCCATAAACCCCCCAAGCCTGACTCCCTTCTCCCGCACCCCCCAAGCCTGTCCCCTACTCTCACTCCCCCTTAAAGTACCTTAGAGCTGTTAAGACACTCTAGCTTATGGCGAGCTCTGAGTATCCAAACCCTGGTTAGGTCAGGTCAGGTCAGGTCGGGTCAGGTTGGGTTAGGTCGGGTCAGGTCGGGTTGGGTTAGGTTAGGTCGGGTTCGGTCGGGTCGGGTTCGGTCGGGTCGGGTCGGGTCGGGTCAGGTTAGGTTAGGTTAGGTTAGGTTAGGTTAGGTTAGGTCAGGTCAGGTCAGGTCAGGTCAGGTTAGGTTAGGTTAGGTTAGGTTAGGTCAGGTCAGGTCAGGTCAGGCTAGGTTAGGTTAGATTAGGTCAGTTCAGGTCGGGTTAGGTTAGGTCAGGTCAGGTTAGGTTAGGTTAGGTCAGGTCAGGTTAGGTTAGGTCAGTTCAGGTCGGGTTGGGTTGGGTCAGGTCAGCTGGTTAGGTCAGGTCAGGTCAGCTGGTTAGGTCAGGTCAGGTCAGGCTAATTTTAAAAATTCCCCATTTGAATATGTGGCATTTGTGGAGGAAATGCCACAGAATAAAATAGTGTTAGAATGTTGTAAATAAGTGAGTAATGAAGGTAGAAAAACACATACACAATAACGGTCATTATCTATATATTTACCTACATTATTTTTAGGGCATTTTATTTGACAAGGTCTCATTCCCCCCCCCCCGAGCCTGTCTCCCTACTCCCCCCCCCAAGCCTGTCCCCCTATTCCCGCACCCCCCCAAGCCTGTCCCCCTATTCCCGCACCCCCCGAGCCTGTCCCCCTATTCTCGCACCCCCCCCAACCCTGTCCCTCTATTCCCACAACCTCCCAAGCCTGTCCCCCTATTCCCGCACCCCCCCAACCCTGTCTCCCTATTCCCACAACCCCCCAAGTTTGTCCCTCTATTCCCGCACCCCCCCAAGCCTGTCCCCCTATTCCCGCACCCCCAAGCCTGTCCCCCTATTCCCGCACCCCCCCAAGCCTGTCCCCCTATTCCCGCACCCCCCCAAGCCCTAACGTGATACTTACTGACAGACATGGTGATGAATTATATACACACAGACAGACAAATAAATAAATAAATAAATAACTCGTGTGTGTGTGTGTGTGTGTGAAAACTTTATGTTATTACTTATGAATAAATAATGTTGTATTTAAGTTTTATATGTTTTTATTTAACACTAATTATCAATATTATTTGACTTTAATTAACTTTATCTTATCTGACATGTATTAGTAATTAAATTCATAAATAAAACTTAAATAATTCGCTTCACTTTTCAACAACTATAAACAAACTCCCTCCTTGTGTGATGTCAGTGTTGCCAGATCCCCTTGAGTGATAAATTCAGTGTTGCCAGATCAGATCACAGATGAGTTATCGGGGTATGCCTTTGCAACGGCTCACAGTTATTTTTCTATTTATCACTATTTAGGTGTGCGTTGCTGTCTTGTTAATGTTTTTTGTCTGTTTTTCCACAGATGTCGTTCAAATAAGTTTTCTTTTCTTTTATACGTTCACTGTTGTTGTTATCTTGTAGTAGTACTATTTCTGCAATTAGTTCTTCTGTATTTTCTTTGTAAGGTTGTTGCATGAATGAGTATTGTATTGTATGAGTATTTAGGGTTCTCATTTTTATTTATGTTTTTCCAGTTTAGTTCTAATGTGCACGTATGTAAAGTGCACGTATGTAAAGTCATGGTCTAATGTACTGCAACCTGGTGAATAAAAGCGAGCTATTGGAGTTAATTTTATGAACCAAAATTGCACACACCAACAGCTATAGTTTCGGTTCATTTTTCGAAGCCATCTCATTGGAAGATGTTGCAGTACATTAGACTATGACTTTACCATTAGGTTAGATTCCTGACTGTTGTCAAACCATTTTATTTTCTGTATATTTCTTTTTGTATTTCATGTACAAATATAAAGTTGACTTTTCGTTGGCAAGTATTTTCCAGTTTTCTGTATCCCAGTTATTAATAATTTCCTTTATATTGCTTGTTGTCATATTCTCAATTTTCTTCAGATTTATGTTTAACTTCTCCATATACATTTTTGTCTGCTTTATTGTTTCTGTTTTTCTGTTGTTGCAGAAAGCTTGTAGAAATATTTCTCTTATTAGTAGGTTATATTGTCATTACTAATGGCATGTTTTGCATACATTATTTTATTTTTTATGTTTCTTGCTTTGCATATATGATGATGCTCCAATTTCCGATCTTAGCCCTTCTACTGCTGTATATCTTGGTAACTGTAAAATGGTTCTGTAGACTTGATTTTATATTCTTTGCAGTGTTTTCAGTTGTTTCATTTATTTTTATGACTTCTGTGGCATACAAAGTCTTCCCTATTAGTAGTCTATTGCTACTCTTTGCTGTTACTGAGTAGGTGGTGTTGGTAAGTCTTCCCTATTAGTAGTCTATTGCTACTCTTTGCTGTTACTGAGTAGGTGGTGTTGGTAAGTCTTCCCTATTAGTAGTCTATTGCTACTCTTTGCTGTTACTGAGTAGGTGGTGTTGGCAAGTCTTATGGGCTTTGTTTATGCAATCAGCTTTGTGTTCATTAAAGCAGTTTCTACTGTTTGTGATTTTTACTCCCAGGTACTTTATGCTTTGTTCGACTTTTATTCCCTCAATGCATTCTGGTTGTTCTTCAAGATTAATTATATATTATAACGTTATTTTTCTCTTTGTTTATTTCCAGCCCATATGTTTTGGCTATTTCGGTTAGTTTTATTATACTTTCTGCTGCTTTACATTAGTTATTTGCCAAGATTTGTCCATCATCAGCATAGAAGATTGATGGTATTTTGATTTTGTTTTATTTCTGAACCCTTCCACTTGTTCTTGTAATGTTTCTATGCTTTGGTAAGTCACTATATAGGGTAAACAGCAAAGTTGAGCCATTACAGCCTTGTCTTATTCCACTATAGTAACTTTAAATTCTGTCTGTAGTTCTCCATTTAGGTATGTTCAGTGTAGTAGAGTCAATTTTATATATCATTTTGGAGTTTATTCTATAGCTCATAAGTGCTTTTATTAGTTGTTTCCTGTTTACAGAGTCGAATGCTTTTGTAAAGTCTATGGCTATTACATAAAAATAGAGAGGTGTTTTCATTCTGGAGCTCTCCTCAGCAGATCAGATCCCCATGTGTGATGTCAGTGTTGCCAGATCCCCTTGACCAAATATACCCTCAATTTACCTTTAATTTTTCATTTTTTTTTTTTACCTCAATAATTCCTTCTTTAATTATTTTTTTCTTAAATAATCCTATATTTATTATCGAGTTGATATATTTGTCTCAATATAAGCGGGCAGGCTTGGGGTGCATGGGTTTAGTGGGGTGCAGGAATAAGGGGACAGGCTTGGGGGGGTTTAGGGGTGTGCGGGAATAAGGGGACAGGTTTGGTGGGGCGGTTAAGAGGGTGCGGGAATAGGGGGACAGGCTTGGTGGGGGGGTTAGGTGGGTGCTGGAATAGGGGGACAGGCTTGGTGGGGGTTAGGTGGGTGCTGGAA